>JAPMOQ010001675.1:87754-111510 GCA_026543055.1 Argiope trifasciata
GTGTGTGTGTGTGTGTGTGTGTGTGTGTGTGTGTGTGTGTGTGTGTGACAGAAAAGTGAAATATATCAAAATTAGATGCTGATTTCTGGAACAATTTCAAGCAGAATGAATATATATCTAAGGTAAATCTACAACTGAATAATCAACAACACCTTGAAGTGCATAATATTCTTTCAAGCAATAATCCCTTATTTTGACTCTTACTTCATTAGGACGACAAACGCGTTTTTTGCTTTAAAAAATGCATTACTTTGTTTCGCTAAAAAATACATAGATATTTTTTGCTAAAAAAAGTCATCTGAATTTTCGAAATTTCAGAAATTATTATCCAAAGAATAAGGAGGACATAAAATAAGAAAATACAATAGTCAAAGGCTCCAGTTTATTCAACAATGTGAACACACGTGTAAATCTCATTCTTTCAATTTTAAATATTAACTTTACTGAAATGTTAACTTACATTGAACGTTATTTAAGGCAAGAAGCGTATTACTTTCAATAGAAAAGTGTTGAACATACCTTAATCTAAATAATAAATGGTGAAAAAACCTAAAACATATTGAAAAACCCAAGAAAGGCATAAACATGGTTTTAAAATTCTAGAGAAATTTACGTAAAAATCGTTCAGATTAGAAGATTCACATTAAAATTTAAGTACGCTTGTCACATACTAAACTCTACCATTAAGCAAGAATCTTGAGTCCTTTAGTAAGAACTGGGATAAGAAAAATTTAAATTCTTAAAATGTTTCTGAAAGGTTGTCTCCAGCACATTTAAGAAGTTCACAGCATTTAAATAATTGCTTTGGTTAATTGAAATATATATTATTATTAAATATATAATATTATACATAAACGATTTTTCTGGTTCTTATAAAATGCATAAGCTTTTAAAATTAAGATTGTTACACAACCAGACTTTGATCTGCAAACTTTTACGGCAAACTTTTCAAAACTAATTTGATACAGTAGCAAACAAAAATCTCATTAAATGAGGTAATAAAATGATGAGGAAAATGTTTCACTCACTTGCAATTGTAACGAAGGTGGCCGTATAGGTCGTGATCAGGATGAGTAGAGGTAGAAGAAACATGAAAATGAGGGTGAGGGTGGTGTAGAGTTGTTCTTGCCATTGTGCTGTGTAGAATGCATATGTCACACACTGGTAGAATTCTTCAATAAATGGTCCTTTCATCACACTGAAGATAAACAGCTAAAAAATAAAGCAAATTTTTACTTTTTTCCTATTTAGGATAAACGTATACTTAATAAATTTTAATTAATAAGTTTCCTAATATTTCCGATTAAGAAATTAATTTATGCATTTATGTTAATTTTATGCATGTAGTGAAATAGCAGAACCATTGAAAAAAATAACTTTTATAATATAACCAAAAATCAATAACTTCAAGTCTCTACTAATAATAAACTTTATATATATATATATATATATATATATATATATATATGCATATTTGATTGTAGGCACTATACAGAGTAGAAAATTTGATATAGAGCTACTAAACTCGCTTATATACTTTCAAAAACGATAATATGGAGCTAATGAGGTTTTCCATAAGTTTTCAATTAACCTTCCAACGGGCGCGTATGTGAGAGATACACTATGGATGAATTTCGTTTTATACCTTCACATCTGTTGGCACTGGGAACGCCAGTCCTCGGCTATTTGTCCCCTTCCCTCTGACCTATTTTCAGTTGTCGTAGTAAGTTTCTGGCTTTAATAGGTCACTGGCTATCAGATATTTGTATTTTAGAGATACGAGTGACCGTTCATGTAAGTTTTTGTCACATCTGATTTTGTATGATTTTACAAATAAATCCGTATTGTTTCAGATTGGAGACAGCTGGCAAATGCACTTACGAAGGAAAATATTGAAAAAAAAAAAACACCACAAAAAGTGAGTAAAAATTAAAGGTGCTAAAGATAAAAGCCGAACTAGATATTGAAGAAGTGGAAGTTGCGACGTCAGGGAAAAAACCTTTCCAATAAAAGTCACGAGGTCATGAGGTTTGGTTGTGAGATTTGACAGAAATTTATATGAATGGAGCACACTAAACGCATTTGCTCAAATTGGAACACTGCATTGAAATAACAATGAAACTATATTCTTCCTTTTCATATCTAACTTTCAATTATTTTTTTTTCTTTTTATACATAAATTCTGTATTTTTGCACTTCTATATTTTATATTCAAATTGTTCCGCCAAAATTTCGACAATTTTATTTATACTATTTTAAATTAATTCAGTTAACCTGTGGTCATTTATATTGTTATTGCAATCCATGTTTATATTGTTTCTGCTTCTTTTTAAGCAAAAAAAATGTTAAAGCGATTGTAGTTATTATTCCTAAGCTGTATACAATATAATTTTAATAGTTACACTTTTGAAAATTTAAAATTTACTATAGGGTATCTGGGAAATACGCGCGACCTTTCATGTTGGTATGACGGCAGTGCCCGCTGGAAGGTCAAAGATTTAATTTATTAGAAATGAAGATAACTCTCAGATTTTTTCATCAAAAGCTTCAAACATTTTACTGAGAAAAAAATGGTTTTTACATCCTTCTGGAATTTAAAAAATAATTTCCTTTTCAGTAATTTCAGTTTCAGAAAAATGTATTTGTCTTTTTATTCTGGGAATGTAAAGAAATATATTTTTTACATAGCTTCCAAAAATATTTGTTATCTGAAATGTTAAATTTTCTCATCAAATTTTGTAATGCTTTATGTATATATATTTTTTTCTCGTTTACAACAATCTATTACATTGTAGCTCTGAATATCAAACTGTTTTTCATTATTCCATCAAATATTTAATCATGAGGTTTCCTTCTATTGAAAAATAGATATTTATAGTAAGAAGTACCTAAGCATCAAACGTATTACATAAATCTAAAATAAGTCGGCACTATTCATTTTTAAAAGTTTAAACAAAAACAAAAATGTTGATTAAAACTTTTCGAAATAAATAATGTAATTATTTCGTATAAATCATTCCATTTATTTTTTTTTCAAAAGATGCTCCTTATTCTAAAATCTTACAAATTACTTATTTTTAAAGGTAATTACAAGAAGATGAATTTGCATAACGTAATAATTAATAAAAGCAATTCAGTTTCACATTGAACTGATTCTTCTCATTAACAATTTGGAAAGGTCAGAAAAGAAAAAAAGAACTAATACATTATTCAATTCTATCCTTATATTTATCATCATGAAGGGAAAAAATGCCTCCTTAAAAAATCATTTTTTAAGCATTTTTTGTTGCTCAAAAAAAAAAAAAACTTTTTTATGAACAATAAAATTGTGTCTCTCCACGAATTTTTTTTTAATTATATCGAATTTACTCAAATATTCATCCCTCGCTGGGAATAATTATGTCCAAAAGCCTTCCTCGCTTATATGTCTTTTTCAGTGATAGGATTTTCATTTTCTTGCAAATTTTTAATTAAAACAACCCAGCAATGCTTTTTCCATAATAAAAAAATGAAAGTATGCTTTTGAAGTAATTGCTGAGAATTAAGCAAGTTCAGCAGAAATAAAATGCATATCACAGCAAATTTGCTAAAATAAATAAGTTTTATTAATGCTGTAAGGCAACCAAAATAACAAAGTGAAACAAATATTTCCATAGAACTGTGTATACATCAGCTATTTTGTACAAGATTCTGCATTATATAAGAATATAATTCTAATAAGTGTTCTATTATTTACGTAGCAAATCAACGAGTTCAAATTTTATTTAATGCAGATATTTCATTAGTTGTCGATGGAAGTAAAACACCCTTTGCAGTAAATTTATTCAAACGATTCTCGATTATTATAAATTTATTTAAATCGCTATTTCAGTAATTAATTTCCACTGTTACACATTTATTGTCGGTGTCCTGGCGTAGGAGCAGAGCAGCCCTGTCATCTGAGCTTCCTGTGTTCGAGTTCCGTATCTGGCACGGTTGTTCATCTTATGTTCTATATGAAATGTGTGAATGTGCCCTTCTGTAAAAATGGGTTGTGCAAGAGAAGGAATGATGCGTGAGTGGTAAAGGCTCTCGTTGGAGCTACTAAAAAAACAGGCGCATCCTATCGGCTTAAATCGCTGTCTTAGTGACAGCAGGCTTATCATGGCAAATGCCATAAGAAACAACAAGCACAACATCAACAACAAATTTATTAAAAGAAAAATGAGGAATTCATAAGGTTAATTTTTTCAAAGAATTGATTCCACATTAATTAATTTTCAGATGCATATTTCACATAATTGTTCTTTGGAATTCTTTTTTTTTTTTTCCTATTCTTGGAAAGCTATTCGAAATGAAAAAAAAAAAATAGTCGCTTTTGAAGTAATTTCATTTAAAATAGCTTCTGAAGTAGAAATCTTGTAGATGTTAGAGCGGATTGTCTTTTTGGGGCGTTGTATATAAACTGCCCATCTGACATATCTTTTAGATAAAAAATATATGCAATCTGTTGCAAGTACCAAAAGTGTAATAACAAACTCAAAATATTGACTGTAATATCTTTATGATTATATCCAAAGGATTAGTCAACTTATATAGACTCAATTGCTTAAATACGAACTCCTATGGTTTATTTTTCCTTAGATGTTTAGTAGTAAAACTTTTCAATCGAATCATATAAAGGAACTGATCTAAAAAGTCAAGACAGAATTGATTTCCTACGAAAAGAGAATATTTATCAAGCGTAATCCATTGTTAATGCATTTCTTATCAGTTTTTACTCTAAGCCCATTTTTGCGCATCGCTGAAGAAGAAAGAGGTGCCGACCTCAAAAGCTCCAAGTAGAGAAATTTTCTTTTTTTAAAAACTTTTTGGAAGTAGATTGGCGATATATATAATATATTACCACTGAGGAAATTTCCGATAAAATATTTTTTAATTAACATGTGCATAAATCTTTAATTGATTTTGAATTTTTTAAAAGAAAAAAACGAAATTTCAAAAAGAAAATTTTTTATTTTTTCATTTTTTTCCAACAAAATATCCTTCAAAAGGCTTTGCAAATAATTGCTTGAATTTTTTTCCACTCTAATAATTCTATAACTTTTTTGGTATATATTGCGAAATTTTGTAAGGAATACGTTATCGGCAACCATAATTTTAAAAATCTATTCTTTTCATTCATATATAAATTTAAAAGTATAATTCTACACATTTAATTCTTTAAAGTTGTTATTCTTCTTATTAACTATGTCAACTATTCAGTCTTTAAAACATTTTATTGCACATTTTACAAAAAGAAGAAAAAAAAAATGTAAAATGCGTATCAATCATCTAATGGAAATATCATTTTTCATAGTTTGTGTATCATGAAAGTATAATAATAGCTTTATTCATGAGTAAAAGTTTCTATCCTATACTATAATACGAGGAATGGTTGCCAAGTCGAAAATCGCCCCAGAATTAATAAACTCCGGTAAACTTGGGGGGTCTGGGGTTTTTGGCCACGAGGAATCGATTGGTGCCTGTTTTGAAGCGCTACGGTCGAGCAGTTCGGAGTTACAGATAGGATATTTTCAAACTTTATTAATTCGCCATAATGGCTACTTAAATTTTCAAGCGGTAACGTGCTGCCATCTATAGCCACTATGGCGAACTAATAAAGTTTTATGTTTATGCTGTTATAGGTTTATAATATGTTTCTTATGTATGTATATATGTTTGGTTTTTATAAATAAATTTGTCAAAAATATTGAATTTCAACACACTTCAATCTTTACTTTTACTTTTACTTTGTATAGAATAGTTCCCTTTCCAAACTCTAACTTTGTTTAGAATAGTTTACAATGGTGCACTTTAACCGGTTATCTTTTCACCAATGGTTTCACAAATTTTCTTATGGCATGTATTGTTATGATAAATCACAATTGAAAATTTAAATATTCGAGTTAGCTTCGATACCTGTTTTCTCCGAGCGGAGCTCGGTCACCCGCTGGTTTATAATAAATATATGCTTTAATCATAAAACATAAGTGATATGAAAATTCTCATTTTAGTCTAGAATAAAATATTTAAAATAATAAAAATTTTTACTATGTTAAGTCAATGATGTACTTAAAATATCAACGCATTTTAATATCAAATTGGAACTTGATGATATTTTTTTTTTTCTTGGGCCTTAGACGTTCTATTCAATTCACCAGGGCATACGTAAATGCATGCGCAACAAAATAAAAGAAAGTGAAGTTTGCAACATAGTGAACGGATGCACAGAAATATATAAAAAAATTATAAATAATTACGAATTAATTGTTACAGACAAGTTACATAGATTGAATTATATATCTTATGTAATTTTTTGAATTATATATCTTTTGAAATTTACAATGCTCATAAATATACAACTCATACTACAATAAAGTCTTTATAACATTCTATTCTTGTTTTATGTATTTCATTTATTTTCTGTCATCCCTCGTTAAATTTTAATTGAAATGTTGAATGAACAATTAATACAAAAACATATTTATTTACCCGAAGTGATGTTTTTTTTATAAATAGGAATACAAAAGAGAAAATCATTTAGCATTAATTTTTTTGTACTATAGAATACTATTTTATATCTCAAACGATGCCTGAAGGAATTATCGAATAATAATCCATCCAATTCATTTGTAGTTTTGATTTAATACATTAAAAATAAATTTCTTAATTATAGCTCATAATATTGGGGTCGGTATAAAAATTTAAAATTTGTAATTCGTGAGAACATTTGTTCATAATATAAATGCAAAAATATGACTTTATTTCATTCATCATTATAATTTTCTTTCCAGGTGTATACACTTACCATAAAAGGCTTATAAATAAGCTATTTAATCGTGATTACTGGGGATATCCAGCACACAAAACCCATATTTGTCTTAAACATAGAATTATTTAATTAACTATATGAATGTTTAAAGAAATAATAGAGCTTTTTCTCATTATGTTTTGTATTTATTTCTTTTCGTAGAAAGATTTCTAAATATAATTTTTTTCATGATTTAGTTCTCAGTGAGAGTTAATTTAATCTATTAATTTTAGCTTTTATCGGTGTGATGGCAATGTGTTCATAAAAGTTATTTCCTTTGATGTATGCGTACTAGGCCAGTGAAAAAGTTTATTTTTAATTCATACTGACCGCCTTCTTGAACCATTTGGTTTAACAATCGCTAAATTTCAACTGAATATTTTATGTAATTTCGATTTAATGACTTCATTAGCAAAATATTTTTTTTAATTTTCATGTTTAATAGTCATATGCCTGATATAATTTTAGAATCCTTACACCATTCTGCCTTCTACTCTAGGCATTTCCCTAATTTTCTATAATATTCACTGCAATTTGAATTTTGATTTGAAACAAAATTTATTTAACTTCACATGATACAGAATATTTTGTTGAAACCAAATATGTTTTCTAAAATTTTTAATAGAAAATTGCATTGATGAAAGTATTATTTGTACTACAGAATATGATTTTATAATTTATGCAATGTCTCAAAATATTATTTATTTAAAAAAATTCTTTGATTCATCATAAAATTTGATTTTCAAATTTACAGGTAATAAATGTCAGCAATATGATTTAAGTGTCCCAAATAGTAATCTATTAATTTATTTCTGCAAAAGTGTCAAGTTTAAATTTTCTATAGTGATTCGCACATGTGGTCATTTATTACTTTAAACAGAAGATAAATATAAAATGAAACGGTTTTTCATAGAGGAATCAATATTCGATACTATTTATTTCATTAGATATTATTCAAACATTTCATTTGGATAATATAATATTTTGAGTTGGATAAAAAATTTCCTTACTTCAGTATTTTAAAAAATTACTTTTATTTTATAAAATGAATAGTTTATACAGAATATAATATTTTAGAACTATTGCAAAGATATTTAGAAATATTTCGTAAATTATTTGTAAAGATTTTTTATGCGTACGTATACATCATTTTAAAGAATAGTTAGTAAATGAAAATTACTACAATCTTCGAACCACGAAATTAAATTCTGCTTCTCCTCAAAAATTCCTAATAATAAAATAATTTACTTTTTTGAAATAATCAGATCTTAAACTTGGATTGAAAAGAAAAAAATGTAACAGGAACGGTTTTATTTTATACAGACAAATAAATATAAATTTGAAATAAAATATAAAAAACACAACAACATTGTTCACATTTAAGATACAAATTAAATTATTAAATTAAGCGAAACTTTACATATTCTATATTTATACAACTGGAATTTTTCTTCTTTCAATTCCCCAGGGTATCCTCATAATTTAGAGAAATTCAATAATAAGAAAGAATACAGTTTGTATTAAAAAATAAGCTTAACAAAGAGATTCACTTATTTTTTAATAATAAATGCATTGCAAGATTTTACCAGGTAATTTCAACTTTTCTTCTTTAAAAGAGTTTATTTTCTGCTAAAGCGTAAAATATTGAGGAAATTATTTTCCCAAATGTACAGAATATGCACGCTGCTTTAAATTCAACATAGAAACATATTCTTGAATTGAATATATGTTTCATTGCCTCCCAAATGATTCAATAACTGAAAAAATATTTTTGATGCTACTAAAATAAAAAGAACATATAAGCTTATTTTCTCATTTAAATCATTTATTGGTGATTTACAGAAATATAATGTTCGTAAAGTAATTTATATTATTCACACTGGGGATATTTACGTGGAATTTTTTTGAAAAGCTTCTTAAAATACAAGAATTGATTTGGCTTATTTAAAACCATTAGAGATCCCATTACAACTATTCTGAGTCTATATTTGCTAACATCTTTTCAAATGAGATTTTATTTCCCGAAAAATTGCTTCTTACAGAGGTAAATGAAAAAAAGTAAAAATATCTTCCTTTAAGGTATGTATCTGCTAACAAACACAATCTAATTTATTCGGAATTTTACGAATATTAATAGATGAGAAAGTTTTGGTCCGTCTGTATAGTCGCAACAACAATAATATAATAAATATATTTTGAAAAATCTTGATAAATCTACAATATTTCAGATTTACGTTTTAATGAAAACGCATGCGAGTCTGCATAGTTTCTGATAGTTACTCATCCAATATTGTTTTTATTATTAAACATTAAAAAAAACTAAAGCAAAAAAAAATGTTTATGAACTTAAAAAACATCATGCAAATATTGCAAAAAAGTTAAATAGATATTGCATACACAGATGGCATCAGTTATGCCTGATAATGATTTTATTTAAATTCGGTATTTAATTTTTATTGGAGAATAAAAAGAAATAAAAATAAAAAAACCAAAGCATTAAATACAAGCTGGTTCCAATTAAAATCCTATTTTGGAATGATCATAAAAAGTAAACTATCGAACCAAATGTAACAAACAGTAATATTTTAAAGGAAGTTATTGGAATTTCTTTTCCACAAAAAAGTTCAAACATTCACCACCAGGGTGAAAATGTCGCTGTAAACAATATTGTTATGCAAAATAGGACACGAAGATATCGGTATAAAATGCATTTAATCGTTTATGAAAGGCTTAAAAATCATGTTCGTTGTGTGTCATCTCAAAAGAACTGTTTATGGTGATAGTCTAAACAATTTGACAGAACTGAAAGATTTGATACAGAGACATTTGCATGACTTTCCTCCTGTTATTCTAAGAGCTACTGTTGAAAACATAGTAATAAGATTCAACTTGCTTTTAGATAATGCTGGGTAGCATATTGAACATGTTTTGCAACACATTGCGTAAATGATTAAATACATTTTCATAACCTGTTTTACTTAACAATTTTACATACAGCACAATTTCTCCCCTAGTGGTAAGTTTAAGAAGTTTTTTGCTGAAAGGAAATCCTATGACGTTTTTTGAATTCTTACCAAGTTTGATAATGTTTGCTCCTGTAGTTTAGCATTATACCAACCCTGTATATCAAAATACAACTTTTAACCTCAGGATTAGAAATATAGTATGGAACATTTTTTTTCTCTTATTGAAAGATTAGGAATTCCGCAACTGCTTACAGATATAATTTAAATCCAAAGTAGTTTCCTTTCTGTGTAGAATAGAAGAAAACATTTTTCGAAATCCTAAGAAATATCTTTCCATTTTGATTAAAAATGGAAGTATTTTTTTTTTTCAAAAGAAAATTTTATTCAAGAAAAATCTTGAATTGTTCACTTTCTTCAGTTTTATAAATTATCTGTCAAATCCAGCACGTCCAGAAGTCAATTATAATGACTGGCAGCTCGAGACATCGACAAATGAGTGGATTTTGTTCCGAATCACTAGAAATGAATTCAAAAACATCATGAAGTCAAAGTAGGGAATATTTTCTCAGAATTAAGTGTTAATTCAATTATTTCTAATTAATTTCCCTCTTATTCTGAGGTAAAAAAATAATTTAGGAGAATTATCATTTTTATTAAGAATTCGGAACATTTGTTTCTTTCAACATTATCTTTGGTAACATTTTTAATCGAGTCTAATTTATAAACTCAAATAAATGACCTTTCATTTTTTTGCAAATTAATTTTTAAAAGGAACAATACCTTTTTAATATGAATATGTATGCTTAAACCTTTTATAAAATATTTGTATATTGGACAATGAGATGGGTACATTTCGATATTTCTCTTTTTTTACATTAGTAATTTCATTAGCATTGAAATTTATTTGACAAATTTAAATTTTTAAAATTTTATATTACTAGCAAATGGAACAAAAGTTTAAGATGCAAAAATAAATTTGAAACAAATGTTTTGCAATTTCATGTAGAGCGCTATTTCCTGTCTGTTTAATGTGTGTTATAATTTTCTAATAAAATGCTTTTTGAATTCCAAATATTAGATTTTTTTTATTCCTGAATTATTATCAAACGTATGCAAATAAATGTTATTATTTTGTGTGTTTTGCTGTAAGTATTCTATTACTAAGATATAAATCAAAATTATGTTCATCTTTATTGATCCAGTGCCATTATAAAGCGACATAACGATTTGGCTTATAAAATCATATAGCATGGAGACAAAAAGCATTTGATTAATTTTGACAATTGCATTTTAATATACTTAAAATTGGAGCATTAATTAACATTAAAAATTTCAAATTAATTTATTTTTCGATTTAATAACTTTGTAGCACTCTCTTTTTCCCCCTACACTATAATTCACTCATCACACGCCGCCCTCTGGCGAGTGCTTAGAGAGACAGTCAGTTAAGCCTCTGTTATCGTTATGTGTTGACGTGTTTTTTGTCGACTCTCTGTTTGTGTCTGTGTGTAACGTAACCTTATATGTTTTAATAATAAATTATTTTTACACAAGAAGGCTTATCTTAATTAGAACCCACCAACCACCGGTCACAACTTGAACTTTTAGGCCGTAGAGGGATTTAAATATTTAAAGACTCCTGTCTTCAGTATGAATTATCTTCCATAATTTTACTGAAAATACATGTAATTAAAATATAAGTACACAATATATCAAAATATTTCTTTAAAATGGATTTCTAAAATTTAATTAGAAAAAGAAATCTTGTTATTTTTTATTTTATTCAAAACGGGGCCGAAAATTTTATATATGGAATATCGTGATTTAATAATGAATAATTTGAATTAAAAATTCAGAATAAACAGTTAACTTTGTTCAGAATAAACATGAAAAACAGACCCGATAACCATATAAACCCCACATCGCGATTTAATAATTATTGGTCTGAATTCAATATTCTAAGTAAACTTGAAAGCTTATTACGGCTTCGAAGCTATTTGCATTCTCGAAATACTTTAGCTCAATTTTCAGCTTTAAATACACATAGAAATCACATGATATGAAGCCAGGATACCAAAGACATTATTTTTTGCCAAAATATCTAAGAGCAATGTGGGTTATCGCGTAACAAACACCAAAAATTTTCATCCAGATATTGTGTATACAAGCGTTAAATTCTTGTCATATGAGGCTTCATAAAAGGAGCACTATTCACCAACGATTGAGTGTCCAGTTTTTCCTTGTATTGCCTTAAAATGGTATTTACTTTATTTCAATTCCGTTTACATTGAGTTTTAAATTTTTTTAAATTCCGATTCCACTTTTTGTCACTATTTTAAGATTAAATGGGAAAGCAATATTTCTCATCTCTTAAACCCTAAATTGCGAAAAGTTTCAAAACCGTTTTAGTGTTTTAAATGTTGTCTCTGAAATATCAACTTTTCATTGTTTTTTCTTCTTCTTTGATTAAAAAGTGCAAAACATGTTTTGAGCAATTTTGTGTTTTTCCGCATAATATATGTTAATCCAAGTCATAACTTTTTGCGACGCATTTATTCAACGGCCACAGGTGTCTTATATGAAGTAAGTTTTTCAATATATGCCACAGGAATAAGTTTGATCTTCACAAAACTTACCGCAAAAAGGATTCACTAATTTATACTTTTTCGAAGTACTTCGACACGTTTTGAGGAAAATCAATTTACAGCTCTTTGTTCCAACCTTATAATTTTAAAGTTTTTAAAAATTCGTTAAATTTAAGAAAATTTCTTAAATATTTACTTGAATTCCCTCACAAAAGCATATGCTAATGTTCTTAATGCAGGCTGAAATCTAATCCTAATTTTACAACAGTTTTAATTCGTGAATAATGGTAACCATTTTTTTCTGATTTTCTTTATTAAAAAATTAAATATTTTAAGCTACTAATTTTAAATTAAAAACATCTCACATGTTCTGTTTAAAAGAAGCAGTTTTATCGCATGCTTTACACTATACAATAATGGTAGAGAATATAAATTTGTTTAATGTGTATTAGGAAGAACTAAAAATTTATTATTTATATATTAGAGAATTTTCATTCTGTGGTGCATAAAAATTGTATTTTATATAGCTGAAATTATTTTATATAGAATTTAATTTTATAAGTAGCAATAATTATTTCCCATTTTTAATTTGCACACACACACACACACACACACACACACACATATATATATATATATATATATATATATATATATTACATTGAAAATGTTTAGTTAAAGATTTTAGTTTGAAATATATTGAAATGTAAAATGGCTTTTAGTGAAATATTTACACCAACAGTTGCATATGTATCAAAATTTAAAGAATAATTTACTTTATAAACCAGTGTATAAATTTTCAAGGAAAATCAATACAGCTATGCATTTTTAGAGTTCATTAAACTATGTGGAAAATTTTCATTAATTTACAAATTTTAAGACTGCCAGCTAAGGTGTTAAGCTTTGCATATTTACAAAGAAATTGGGAGCAGAAATTACGATCAAATTTTCAGTTTTTAAATCAATAGAGCTCTTTCAAAGACTTCCTATAATCATATTAATATTTCTTAGAGAATCTCAGCTTTCATCGCTTTGATAATGTTTTTGAAGTCATAAGAAATGCATTAGAAAACTTATCAAAGTGCGAATTAATTTGGAAATCAAAAGGATTATTATGTTGAGACATTGTCAGTGAATCCGATTGTTATTTAAATTGGAAAAACATCCTGAATTATTTATCAAAGAGATACTGATTCAATAAAGAGATCCTTTAATACATTTCTAGAAAACAGGAAATAAGTTTATGTTAATCAAAAAAATTACATTAAAGAAAATTGAAACTATATTTGAATATTTTTCCAATGTATTACATAATATACCTAAACTTTTACAAAATTTTTTTATTTAAATCAAATATTTTTTCAAAATATCTATTCGGTGATAATTACAAGCAAATAAATGGGACAGAGAATCAAAAGTTAAAAGGCAAAATAAAATATTTCTTTTGTTTTATTTAAGCACATTTGAGATTAAATATTTAATTCCATAAAATCGTTGAAATAAATACATCATGAGAGCTATATTATGTATGTTTTTGTTAGTTATATTGAGAGTATATTCTAATATCTTAAGAAAGAAACATATTTTGGCTAAACTTCTAAACCATACCCATGCGTGCGTATGATCCAAAATAATGTTGTTTTGATTGAACATGAATAATTATTTATGAACGATATTATTTACTAGCAGACGCGCATGTCTAGACTAGCAGTTATCCTGTTAAGAATAACTGATCTGATTGTTGCAGATTAACTAATGAAATTTGTAATGGAAAATCTGAATGGTATTGGCAGAGTATTGAAGAAATTAAAATATATATTATTCGCAATGCACTTTATATGTTTATACAAAATAACATTAAAATTTGCGTATCCTTGCTATGAGATTTTCCCTATTCATAATGTTCACTCATATCAAAACTAATCACTAAAATCAGATTAAACCTAATAGTTATCCAATCACAGAAAAAAAATGCAATGCTGTGTAAAAAAATAATAATAATTTAAAAGAGAGGATAAACTGAATAAGCATACATATGTATAATGAGGATAAAATTTACGGATCTCAGCCACTCATATTTGATATTAATTCATGTTTAGGTTTATTAACACTATTATAAAGTATTCAATTTATACTAGTCTCAACAACTAGACGTCAGAACAAAAGTTGGATTTTTTATCCGATAATGATGCATATAAAATTAGTTGTGAAATTTTTAACTTCGGCAGGTGTTACAAATTACTTTGGACAGTTATAATGATATATTGATTCTTACTTTTCTGTAATTCATTTTTTTGTTGCTGTTCGTACAATATATTAGCTTATTAGAACAGTAAAAAAATACAAATGTCGGATAAATTATGCTGCTTGCTTTAATCTTAACATTTTATTTACTTGTCCTACCTACTTTTGCTCAGAGCTTTGGCAACGTATTTTGTTAAATAGATTTATCTGTAAGCAACCATTCTAAACAATAAAATTATGAGACTTTCTCAATTATTATTCAGCTAACTAGCATAAAATAAATAAATAAAAATTTCTTAATATTTTTAATACTCGTAGATATAATGATTATACAATACGTTTAATTTTCTGTTGCGCATTAAGAAAGTTGGTTACCCAAAGTTCCTTAAATTTTCGACTTTTTTACCCTTTTTCTATTTTTATGTTTATTTAATTGAAATTTTTTATATGTCCTCATTAAGCAAGCTATTTTCTTAATTGAAACGTTTATATAAAATCAAAAGGTTTAAATTAATAAAAATTAACAATATATTTATATTATACTAGAAGTGCAATGTTATCTCTATAAAATTGAAAAAACAACTTTTTAGGAAATCAATATTTTATGATTGCATTGCAAAACAATTTAACAAAACATGCCTAATATCCCAGAATGCTGTTAGCATCAAATCATCTGAAATAAAACGCTGTAAATTTCAAGTATCAAAGTTATATTCTCATTACATTAGAATTTAAAACTGATGCATATTTTATTAACATCCGTCAAATTATTAAAAAATATATATGAATTAAATGTGTTTCCTTTTGATAATATAAATTTGTGCCTAATTATAAAGAAGAAAAAAATAGTTCTGTGATAATCAAAATAGTTAAATTGAATTTTCGGTAACTAGAATTTATTTTAAGTAATTTCAAATAACTAAATTTGACTTAATTCGCCTTTGCTAGAAGGAAATTTTATAATCGATATTTCTCTTATTTACTTTTTATAATTTTGAAATATTATACAATTATGTTTATTTTCTGACAGTATTCTGTTTCAATATATCTGGAACGTATTTGTTGATTAATTAATAAGATAATTTCATTACGTTCTATTCTATATATGGGAAGATATTTGGTAGCAAAATTGGGAAAAATCCTTTTCAGGATTCCAAAATATTTATACCAATAGATTGTAAGTTAGTGATAAAATACAATAATTAAAATAAGTTTCAACTCTCTTTTTAAATTATATAAATGTAAATATATTATTTGAAGCAGAGTCGCGGCCGAAAACATCGAAGACACTTGGAATTTTTAGCTTCGTTTTATTTCATCCCAGAAGGCATGATTTATGAACAAGTAGCAAGGATAAAATATGTCGTTCAAAAGAGAACACAAGAGAAGAATAAACATAAAAGGAAGAAGAATTTATTTATTCCTGGTTTTATATACCTTGACATTTTGTTATTAATTTCTCTACATGCGTCGAATTAGGTAAACAAATTATAAGGATCTTTTAAGAGAATTTGTTTAGCTCAGCAATTAAACTGACTAAAGGCTTTTTGTAGAGCTTTCTATTGCATTAATTAAATAGAAAAAGCGGAATGCGATTAAGAAATAAAAGTATCTTTTTAATGAAGTTACTATATGCTTGATTGAGCTATAAATCAGGATCTGAATGATTTTAGGCGCAAAAATGTAGAGTGACGCTGTTTCATGTATTATATCAAATACACTTGATTAGTGCTATGATATTTCGCTCAAAATTATAATTCACATTTATTGATACGGCATTTCGTGTAGGTTCTTTTTACAAATGTTAAATTAAATGATAACTGAGATAGTGTTTCACTCTCGTAGATTATTTTCAACTTTTTTTTCAAATACATCTACAAACGATTTTATTTTCAAAATGAAAGCTTTATTATAATCTGTGAACATACATGGAAACAAAGTTACATACAATTAAATGAATATAATGATTAAAAATAATCCCACCCAGTAAAAATGGCTATAAAGTTTGTATAAACAACGGCTTGAAAAAAAGACTATGATAAGAATAAGAAGCTTAATTTTGTGTACGTAATGATTATTCAATGTCCAAATTCTAACTCGCTATCCTCATGTCCCTCCCGAAAATAATAAAAATTCAAATAATATACTAATTTGATTACTTACTTTTGTTTTCAAGAATTGTTTAGAAAATATTCCGTTCTATTTTATTCGACGCATATCAATTCATTAAAAAAATTATTATATTAACATGTATAAAATTCTATCTAAACTTTATTATTTTCAAAAAAGTAGCCTTAAAACTCAAATAATAAAGAGCAATATAAAGTGGAACTTTCTTTTATTTTTTATTGCGTAAGACGCTGTTATCAACTATATGAAGTATCGGGAAATATTTTTCGGAAATTCACTATTAAATGACGTTATTGTATGGAAGAAAAATTTAATTGTATTAATTAGTTGTCTGGTAATTAAACCTGAAAATTTAAAGGTAATTTATTATTATTAAGAGCATACAATATTTACAGATACTAATGCATCAAGAAGTGAATTAAAAAATTGATAACTATATTCCTTCATTCAACATAATATCAGCCAGATTAAACAAATTGATGAACTACCCAATGATCAAGTTTATCTATACTAAAAACTAATGTGTGTGTTGGCACGTGTGTGTGTTCGAATTTTTAATTAGAATTTGAATTAATTAAAAATTAAGGGAAATTACGACGTTTTTCTGCAATATCTTCCGAAAATTTTATTGCACAAAGATGATTTCTACATCAAATTAGAGATAAAAAATTAGCCTTCTAATGATGTCAGAATTTTAACATAAAACTTAAGCTTCTATTTTTTATGAATTTTTAAAGAAATATTTTAACTATATTTTTCAATAAGATATTTCGGACAAACCAATAAAGAAATTAAAAAAATAATTATTATTCCAAATTAAACTTACAAAAATGTAATTTTCAGCACGTGTCCGCATAAATTGAAATAAATATGAATAAATATGTTTAAATGTATGTATGTATATAATGTATTATATAAATAAATATATATGAATATGTTTTTTTCTCAAAA
This sequence comes from Argiope trifasciata, assembly GCA_026543055.1. NCBI lineage: Eukaryota > Metazoa > Arthropoda > Arachnida > Araneae > Araneidae > Argiope > Argiope trifasciata. The sequence goes on from JAPMOQ010001675.1 coordinate 105,463, forward strand.
GAAAATCTAAAGATGATTTTTTTTACTTTTAAAATATTATTAATTAAATAAATCAGCTTTATTTGAAGCTCACTATTCAATAAAAATGGGTAATTTTAAACCACTCCATCGACCATTCCAAAGACGATACCCCAATCAACATCCAGGATTTCTCAAGACCTACTGGCCTGAGAATGAAAATTTTGAATGTTCCAAGCATTTCTTTTCAAAACTTCAGAAGTCGATCACATTTGATAGCAGAATATAGAAACATTCATTTATTTATTTGAAAGTTGAAATACCAGGACTATTTCGTAGAATATGATTCCTTATAACTAAAAGATGTATAAAATTTAGAATTAATATATTTTTTAAATTACCAAAACAAAACAAAATATTATTATGCGATCAATTAAATCTTTTTGAAAGTAAAACTAAAGCATGAATTTTATGATGAATCTTATTTTTTGTTGAGTATTCTTGAAATATTACATACACTATTGTAATTATTCAGTAGTACACTTAAAGATTCTCTTTTACTTATATTTTTAAAAAATGCTTGGTTTCGGTAAAAAAAAAGTTTTCATATCAATTTGCAGTTTAATCATTTTCACTTTAGTTTAAAGTTGAAATTTGGCGAGAGCTGACAGATAATATATAATATATAAGAGCTGAGACATACGGCACATTGCGGGCTTAAGGCCTTTTTAATATCAGAAATGAATTATATCCCTATTAAAATTTGAATCTTAAAAATATTTTGATGAAGTAGAAGTATTAAAAGGCAAGTTACATAAAATATTTAATTGACAATGACTTTACATAAAGAATGTTATTCATAATTTTAAACAACAGTAAGATCAGCTGGTCGTGGTGGCTAGTATTACATAAGCCAACGTATTATTTGTTTTGATGTATATTGGAGTTTCTCAGTTTTGAAATCTAAAAGGCTATAAACCAATAAATTTTTCTGAATTTAATTTCCAATTTTTAGAGTGCAATTCACTCCTCTTAAAATCTATCATTCTTAGACTTAATATCTTGCCGTTAGCTTTTAACACTGCGATTTGACTTATTAGCCTCATTCCTTTTAGCACATGATTTATGCACTGGAAACTCAGTTCTCCTATTTCAAATGGAAAATATGCACTTCTATAGTTGCTTTTAACGTTGCAACTATCAGTTTAATAATGTATTTCTGCAATTTCGAGATTTCATAATTCATGAATGAGCCTATTTCTCTCGAGTTTCCTAATACTTCACTCGGGTTTCAGCTTTTTAGATTTGATTCAATGACTTTGCTAACTGATCTGGATTATCATCAATATTAAAGTAATGATTATAAAAATGATGATGATTAATGAGATATTTTTGTAATCACTAATCACTTTAATACCTTATTGTGTATTATTGTGTATTCTAAACAGAATTTTTTGGTATGGATAATAAAATTTTTATAAAACTAATTCGATGCTCAACTTATTAACATATTGACTGCCTACTATGAGATAACTCGTAGAGTGCATTCTTTTCTAGGACGAAACCATCCATGTTATTAGATAGCACCTTCTCTACTACAATTAAAAGATATCAAAGAAGGGGTCATCTAACTAGATAGATTGTCCTGATATCAAGCGAGGGTAGTGGCAGTGAACGTGTTATCTTTGATAAAAACTTTGGTAGTGATAAGGAAAACTGAAATGGCAAAGCTGTTAAATATATTTCTGTAATTTCAGTATGATAATGTATAAATGTATGTAAATGAATTATTATTTTAAAAAAAACTATAACTTTTAAAAATTTTGTTATTTTTAAATTTTTTTCAAACCAATTATAAAAGAAATTCTGACATAAAAATACGGAGAATTTAATGTGAAACTTTTATTTAATATACAATAGGAAACAACACAAATACAAGCAAACATTTAATGTGACGTTTATATAAAATTGTTACTGCATATATATAATAAGCTTATACTCGAAGTGAATGATGTGTTGAGTGATATGATCTGGTACTTTTTATACATTCTAGAAATTTTATTATTATTTATAATTTGGATTTTACATATCAGAAGGCTGTTAAGTTTCTGTGATTACATTGGAAGGAATTATTCTGTTATATACTCATGTAATTTTTCACACATATCATTTTATAACATATAAAGCAGAATATTGTTTGCCTTCTACTATTTCCCAAGTTAACTAGCAAGTAAATTAAAAATACTTTTGTTTCAAGACTTTATCAGTGCTTCAAAGAAGAATTAAGGAGAATTTAGGGATGTATACAGTTGTTATATTTTAAATTTGACCAATGTTAATTAATGATAGGATTGGATCAAAATAATTGTTTTGAAATTTCAAAATGAAAAAAAGCATTCTGGGTATTGTTCTACGATTGCTTAAAAGTGAAAGTTTTACGTGATTATTCTAGAATTACAAAATTGAGATAACTAAAAATATGTTGAACGAAATATTGCCTTTGTAGTTGAACTAATGACTAAACTAATATAGCTATTTGAAATCAATGTCCTGATTTGTTAATGCTTTTCAATTACTTTATAATGTCAGCTGTGTTAAAAATAAAAATAAGACTGGTTTAATTGAAAATTAAATGCTGTTATCTGCATCTCAATATTGATGAAAGAATTTTCGAAAAAATTACTTATCTTAAAAATCAACATGAATTATAAGCAGAAACTAATTTTAAAAAATAACAAACAATCCTGTGGATTCAGTTTTCTTTAGAAACAATAAACAATTTGAAAAAGAATATTTGTATTAATCTTATACTATTCACCGGAATTTTCAACTGATAGAAGAAAAAAAATTGAATCCGTTTCTGTACAAGCAGAGAAAAAATTATTCGATTAAGTATTCGACAAGAAGCAGTTCTTTCAGTAATATCAAAAAGAAGCAACAATAAGAATCGAATAATTTGGAAGGAAAGATCTCACAAAGAATGCAATGGAAGAATTATCTGCTCTATCTGCAAGAATTATCTGATACTAAAAAAAACTAAAATGACATTTTTCTTTAAATATAGTTGGATAAAAGAACAAAAATTCAGAAACTTTTCTTCTAGTAAGAGAACTTTTAATTTCAGAGATTCATTAACGATGAAGCAAAGTAAGATGCAGAAAAAATTTCTAAAACAAAGATTCGCATTGAAGATTTAAATCAGAATAGGAATTTTATAACATTTTGTATATAAAGAAAAGTGAAAATTATCAGTGAGTTTCTAGTTGAATGAATGAATCTATTCTGTTTAAAACATTTTGTTGAAAGAATGAATCTGTTCAGTTTGAAACAATTTGTTGAATGAATGATTCCATTGTTTAAAACAAATTATTGATGAATGAATCCATTCTGTTTAAAACAAATTGTTGAATGAATGAAGGAATTCTGCTTAAAACAATTTGTTGAAAGAATGAATTCATTCTGTTTGAAACATTTGTGTTTTAGATAATTGCTGCAATGATTTAAAATATTCTTAGTGAAATTTTGTTTCAATATGACCAAAAAATTATTTTGTTTCCGTTTGTTTGCAATTGAATTATGTGTTCCTTAAATCATTTAGATATATTTATTTACAAGATTTTAGTTTATGAAGAACGTCGCTTTCAATGACAATATCTTGTAATTAACAACTACCGTCTTCATATTAATGATGTTTATATACAGATGAAAAATTAAACCGTTTCTCAGTAGTTGGCATTTGCTCAATCGCCTTGGTTCAATAACAATGAAAACGAAAAAATCACAATAGGACATGATCTGGATGCTTATTAATCTGGATTGCAATAAATCCTTTGCAAAAAATTGATATCATGCCGTGTTAATTCTACCTTTGTTACCTAATTATTCTCCCTTCTGGGGCTTTGCTATATTAAATTATGTTCCTGCAACAAAGCTCATATTACGTTATCACTAAGACACTGTTCGATATTTCAAGTGCTGTACAATAACACATCTGACAATTTGAAATTTCAAGTCAGCTTCTATTATTTGATATTTTCTCTTCAACTTAGCTATTTGGCATTACTTTTCTGTGTTATTTTTCACACAAACATTGCAACTTCATAGAAATTCTCACAGTCTGCTTCATTTGGTTTTTTAACTGGCACCTATAATGAAAGCCTTTGTTCATGAATTTTATTCATTGGTGCGTGCTATAGTTTCGGGAAATAGGCACTTGCTTTCAAAAATAATCTTTATTTTCAGAACACCATTAACTTGAAAAATAACTCAAAAATAATAAAATGTTATATATAATTTTAAAGAATAAAATCCTTTTGAATTATTTCATTTCTTTTACATAGGAAGGATCACCCATATATTCCATTTTTTGAAGCTTGATATCAATACTAAACATGAGATTCATGTAGCTATCCTTATTTATGATAAATTGATAATTTGGCCAAAAATGATTGAATATTACAAAAAAATTTTTTAATGTTTTCCTGGAAAATATAAATGATATTATGGAATGAAATATCCTCTTATGACGATATCATTTTCAATCACAAATGTTTTATGATGTGTTTTATCATTATTACGCTATATTAATCTTTGAAGTTGGGTAGCGAATAGACAATATGTTATGTCATTTCTATGACCTAAATATTTGTAAAAGATTGTCTAACAGGAAATATATAACTTTGAGAGGAAAAATTTAAAACATGAATGGATTATAAAAATGTTATTTTAGATAGTAACAGTATATTTCAAAGCTTGGCCGAAAGATTAAAAAGATAGCATGGGTGAGCAAATGAAATGAATTTATAAATGCATAACATATTTTTTAAAATCAGTAGATAACTTTCATCTAATAATAATACAACATTATAAATCTTTTAATGCAGTTAAAAAATTCCACATTTTTCTGTAGAGTTCATATAATATAAAGAGATTTTGAGAATTTTTCGAAATTCCTTTTACTAAACAAATCATAATAGGAATTATTTTCGTACATTTGCCAGCAATTCTAGATATAAATGAACTTCAATGTTTCTATTCAAAATTCTTAACCATAATTATGTAAGTTAATATATAATTCCTTTTTTTCAAATTAATTAGAATTTCAATCAAATTATCCTTATTTTTCGTATTTCAAATATCCAATGTTATTACACAATTAACTTTCATTGCGAGGAATATCTTCCGATGACTCGCGAGAGAATTTTCGATTCACATTTCAGGCCTAATTAATACTATTAAACTAACAGATAATTTTAGGCAAGATATTACAATTTTGATTAATTGAGGCTATTGATAAAAGATTCAATAATACCAACTATCTAAGATATCTCAATTGAGTTTCTGATCATATTAAATTGTTTTTTCATATGATCCGAGTATATTAATATTTTGATACCTCAATTACCCTTAAAATGAAATAATATAATATGAAGAAAATGTCTTAACATACTTTAAATATGTTCATTTATAATGCAACAGTCTTAATGTATGGATGCACTGAAGATATTATTTACGGATAGATAACATAGATAATGAGAAAACATTGATAGACGATTCCAACGCTCTACATTCTATAAAAAATGGCTGAATCTTGATTCTTAATATTCAAAACTAAATCTCTTTCAAAACTTATGTATTATCGTAGACTTTAATACATTTGTATAATTAGAATGCTCTCACGAACCTTAATAAAATCAACCATAACTTTTTGTCAATATTAATGCTGTCTAGTTTACAATATATGGATATTTTTATTTCTTTATTACCGTATAGTGATTTATTTTATGAAATCTGAGAAACGCATTAAAAATTAAATGATTAAATTATTGCATCTGTATACTTTCTAGTAAATAATTAGAATAAAATCTCGTTTTTATCCAAGATAATCTTAGATTAAGGACATTTACTTATTTCAAGATTTCTCTAAGCCTAGAGGTATTTCATCTTCTCCGTGATCTGGGAGTCTCGGGTTCGAGTCATGGTTCGGTATGGTTGTTCTTCACCCTATATTCTACCTCTCAGGTGTATGTGAAAAAAACCCTGCCTTTAAATAGGGGTTGTGCAAGCTAGTGTGCATGTGTCATCTTCATA
>JAPMOQ010001675.1:111520-133899 GCA_026543055.1 Argiope trifasciata
ACAAATATGCGTAATTAAATATTAAGAGAAAAATTTTGTGAATGTAACTCAAGGAAGAAGTTATAATGCCTTATAAAGAATTAAAATATATTAAATGAATAAATGTCTAATATTATTAAAATTGAAAATACTATTAATTTCTTTTTATACAGTTTCCTCAACCGAGAATTAATTTTTATTTCTCATTCATAATCCGTGCTTTATTTCAATAATTTCTTGCAAATTCTGCAATGTATTAGTATGGATTTGTTATTCAACGTATTTCAGGAGAGTCATTTTAGGGAAGGAAATTAAAATTTCAATCTTTTTGGAAAAATAAAATATACATAATTAAAAAATTAATGCGAAACGAAAAAAAAGTTTATTATTATTATTATTAAAGGCACAACAATATTTATTTTGGATTAATTAGACACAATTATATGTTATTAAATAGGTACATTATTTAAGCAAATGACACATTTGTCTTACTTAATACTAGTCGACATTGACAATCAACTGGTTTAGGTGTAATTTGTTTCATACCGTCTGTACCTGTAAAGTGTAAACACACACACATTTTAATTATAAGTATTAATTTGAAGATTTACGAAAACTAAATAAAATTACGAAATTGCAAAAGTGAAAGAAATACGCAGGTAGAAATGCTATTCCTTATATAATTGTAAGAGAGAAAAATTATATTTTTCTACTTTAATAAATTTGTATTGACAGTTATCATTTATTTCTTTATTTAAAACCTTTAGACTACCAGAAAATTTTTATAAGTACTATAATATTTACAACTGCCTTTTTGACTTATATGGAATTGTTTTTTCTATAGCAACATAGTTCGTAAACAGTTCAGTCAGAAACTAATCCGTTTTGTTATCTGGCTTGCACAGCAGATGGAAAACAGTATTGATTAAACGGTAGCACATAGAAAAGATTTAACTCTCTACAAAGAGAGTTTGAATCTCTTCTTAAGTTTGAAAGCTCTAAAAAGAAAATCGCTTTAAATTTTTAATGGCTTAATATTAACTGGAAAATTTTAATAAATTTAGTATATTTATAAAATGAAAAAGCAATATATAAAAAGTCAGTTCCTATTTAAAAATAACAAAGAATAATTTTATTTTCATTACTTTTTACTAAATAATTACAATTAATATAAATATTATGTACATATGACATAATCATAATATTAAGCAACAAAATAGGAAGCGAATTTCATTGCAATTTTTCATTTTTTTTTATATATATGGTGTGAATTTGTTATTTTTATTTGTTAGTAATTATCCGCTTCCTCTTTTTTTGTTTCTAATTTATGATGTTGATGGTGGCCACATGTGATTTCACATAGCAAGAATTGAACTCGCATTCTCGCAAGAATTGAACTTTCATGTTAAAATACTGAAATCTTTGTATTTTACCGATTGAGATACTGACTGTTGATTTCAATTTTCATTAGAAATGGATAAAACTCTATTTAAAATATTGAAAATAATTACATTTATTTAATATTATTTAATATATTAATGATATTTAGTGTTTTATTTTAATATTCCAAAAAACTGTATTAACATCAAACGTCATCCACTACAAGTTTTTAAAAATGTATTGAGTGGATGAAAAAAAAAATTATTAACAATTGAAAATTTTAGCAATATATATATCCCTTATTTTTGAATCCTTACCTGAGAGTGACAAAAGTTTTCAGGCTGGATTCTTTTTCTATTTCATGTAATTTAATAATCATTTTGTATTCTTTTTTATTTGGCTTATATTGCTAATTTCCAGGTTCATCTGTATTTTAGTAGTGGCTGCAATAACGCTTACTAAATACAATGGTAGTTTTTTTTTTCATTTTTTAACTTACAATCCTGTTTCAATACGAAATAATTTTAAATTTTTAGTTTCGTTTCCGTAATTAGTTTTGTTTCGTTTACTAAATTATTTTAATTTGTAAATTCATTGCGAATTAAATTTGGATTTCGATTGCCACTTAATTAGTTTCGGTTTGCAGAAATAATTTAATTTATTTCGACATTTCAGATTATTGATATCGCGATTTTTTAAAAAAAATGGGAAATTCAAACCAATTTTATAACATATATTACAACCTGTTCTTTTATCTTCAAATAGCAATCAAATAATTTTAAAATAAGACTAAACAATTACATCAAAATTGAATGCATACAAATAATTTCACACAAATTGAAATTCACAACAGAATTCAACAATTTAAAATTAACCGTCCATTCCGGAAATTAAACTCCTTTATTATCTCTCTTTTGCTTTTCATGAAAATTCTAATTGATCTTACTTATTCTTCAACTTTTCCTATATCCGCAATTCAAATATATTTTAGAATATATTAGACTTGGTAACAATAATACTGCTAAAATGTAATTCCTTTTTTATCATACTGACGAAAACAGGGAATTTAGAAATTATTACCTTTTTATTTCTTGACATACTTGCGTTTCTCTTGATCTCTTAACCCATTTATGCCAAAGGTTAAAAAATAGCAATTTTTGCAGGAAATTTCTATATGTTAGGTAAAAAAATATAATAAACAATGATTTGAAGTGAGGAGTGTTCCAAAAATGGAACAGTTGGTATTAATGGGTTAATGCTACCTTATACCTCACGCATGCTAGGACGATGACAGAAATCAGGATCATGAATTATGACAGTAACCACATTCCATTTTAACGTTTTAATGAATATTTGTAAACATTTAGAAGAGTTTATTTCTCAATTCATCAAAGCCCTTTCATATCTGTGTTCAACTTCCACCCTTTCAGATTTGTATTTCATTTAATAATTTTATTGACTTTTTCAGGGAAATTTGTTTGGTTTTGAATCTTTGAAAATGAATAATTTATGGGAACAAGGGTGATACAAGCAGACATGCGAATATTTAAAAATATATTAGAAATAAAAGAGTCTAAAAATGGAATGTAGTGAATGTAAGTGATCCTGAAATGATGAAATTTTTTGTTACTGTGGGATTTTGGATTATGAGCAACAATAAGAAAGATTCAAAATATTTTTTAAAAGTGAATAGTAAAAAGTGTCTTATACGTTTCGCGTAAAAATTATGTTTATTGTTACGAATAACCGAATCATCAGTAGTGTGATTCGGTGCATGGTGTAAAAACACAATTAGCAGACCTCAATAGAAAAAAACAGTGAATACATAGAAGACAACTATTTAACGACGAGATGAACAAAGGACAGCACACCATAAAAAACTATAATTGGTACTGTTACTCGAACCATTTTTCTACTTTATAGAAAATACACAAATACACAGACGACAAATATGTACAGCCGAGAAGAACACACAGTGCAGCTGCTCTACAGCAGACTGTAGCCCTGGAATAGTAATCGCCCCCAGCACACAAAGTGGACAGGCAGAGGGGGGTCCTCGAAGCTTCGCCTTATGGTATTTCCAAATGGCTGTCTTCTCATTTTAGTTGCAGTATCACTACCAGACGACTGGCTGCTCTACAGACAACACAAAGCAGCTTCCACAGTATGCAAAAATATATGAGACACGCGACAATTCAGCCCTGGCTCATGCTCCAGACAACATTGCCATTATGCCGTTGCCTCGCTATCCTCTCGAAAACTAGTTACTTGTCTACGATTCTGACTACGCTTCAATTCACACTGCAGTTTCAGACTGCCGGCTTTTTACAGTTCCTGGGAGGCGGAGCGAGAAGTTTGAACTGGACGTACTTCAAATCCTACTGGGTGAATCATTAAAATTCTCCCAGTTTCCAACACTCACCAGAAAACTGGCAGCATCTGAGCAGCATCCAATACAGATATTGGAAATAGGTCTTTCCAGTAAGCCTATTTCCTTTCTGGTAAGCACTATTGCAAATTTTTGTAATGAAAACTAAAGACATTTTTTATCGATATGCGTAGACTCATACTTCACTGCAATGCCTTTTAAATAAATAAAAATAGATAGTTAGGGATTTCGTTGACAGCATGAATGATGAGGGTAAACTAAATAGTAAAGTTTTCTTCATTTAGAAAATCTTATACGATCATCAAAATCGTAAATTAAAATTCCTAATTCAGTTTGATATAAAAGATACCATTATGCAAAGGAAAATAATGTGGTTTTTCTTTTTCTTTTTTTTTTGTGGTACCGATAACGTAAACTTCTTTTAAAATCATGTTAAAAATATGCATCAGACTTAGAATCTATTATCCTGAGGAAAAATTAATCACAATATATTTCCAAAACAAAACTATTTGTTATTGACAGCTTACTTCCTTAGTCATTTTAACATGACAGTTGTCAAGAACCAGTACAATTTATTGTTTCCATTTCATTTTTTATGAAAATGATAATTGCTTTGATGTAAACAGTTATGTAGAAATTGGAATAAATTCAAAACTGTACACAATAGCTGCCATGAGAGTATAAAAATTGATTTTGTTCCTTTTGTCTTATTATATATATATTTTACTTTGCGATTCCTTTCCAGAAACAAAGCAGTGAAGGTTTACTATCCAAGGAAAAGTGTCCTCCTGCTAATATGGTACGAAGTTTGGACTAGAGAGGCAGTTCAATTATTATTCTGTATTCTCATTGTCTGATAGGGGAATCAGAATTACTCCAAAATGGGAAGAAACTACAATTTAATTCTAAGAAGTTGTGGTAAGAGAACTCCCGAATATTCCTAAATTGCAGTTTGTACAAGATATTTATTTGAGATGAAATTGAAACATATTCGTCATCAGAAAAAGCAAATAGAATAATTTAACTATTTTTGTTGGTGCATTTTCAAAACTGAAATTGTTATCAACATAATTAAAGAGTAGTTGAGCATGACGTACTGATATAATAATTTATATTACTTCTTCGTTTTAGTTTTCTGGGGTGGAAACCTTACTTTTCCTGAATAAATTTTTAAAATATGTTTTAATTAATGCATTTGTATGAAATCAATTGTGTAAAAAATATTTTAATTCAAATATATAATAGAATTATCGACAAATCTAAGAAATAATTGAAACACAATTTATAAATTTCCATTTAAAAGAACATTAAGAAGATATGTTATTTTGTTTCACATTAAATTGATACTTTTCTATAATAAATCTTTACAAAAATATTAAATATTTGATTATTCCATACATAAAACAATATATTACATTTTTATCTAGTTGCTTTTATAGAAATTTCGAATTTTCTCAATTAAAGCTTCAGGAGTTATTTTTCTACTTTATTAGTGACAATTTCTTATTATAAAGACAATTATATCCAATATCCCGTTAGTAAATAGTATCCACTTCTTTAATGGAATATACAATTTATCAAAACCATAATTTATCCCTCTTTATCGTTGCTACTCTTTGAATTTCTGGCACCTGCTCCTAGTACAACCTGAACTAAAAATGGAAATATTACAAGGCCCTCATTTATTATGATAAAATTTATTCAGTTTTTTTCTTAGATATAAAAACAATATTGTCTTTTATCCGAAACTAATATTTATTTGAAATAAAAATATTTTCAGAATGTTTTAGAAAATAAATATTTCAGTGAAGCTACTTTATTTTATAACTAGCCGCCTTTGGCGACCAGCTGGTTCGCCATGAGTAATGCGTTCTAAATTTTTAAATTAAGTCGCATATTCATTAGCCTTGAAGTAATTCCGGGCATTGATTGGCCTGAAATTAAAAATGTTTTTTTTTCCATGATGCTGCCAAAATATTTAATGTTTTTTTTAAAAGCGAAAAAGGAAAAAAAAAATATATTGAATAAATGATTTAGATGTTGCAAAGGATTATAGAAACCTTGGCTTTGCATTTGTTTTTTTAGAAACCATCACATTTTATAATAGAAAAAAAATATTGAATTAATGATACAGATATTGCAAACGATTATAGAAATATGCCATTAAGTCGGGATTTCAATGCATATCCTGTCTAAATTCAATCAGGTTTACTATAAATAAAGAAAGATTTGTTAAATAAATGATTTAGATAATGCAAACGATTATAGAAACCTTTGCGTTGCATTTATTTTTTTTTTAGAAAATATCACATTTTATATTTCTGTGCAAAAGTATCATTTCTTTAGACTTGATTTACGATGATAGTATTTTTTTTATTATTTGAACTTCCGTCATTGTTTTATTTTATTTTATCCAGTCACGTGCTCAAAAAAAAACATGGTTAAAATATTTCTTTAAAAATTCGTTAAAAATAAAAGTTTACCTAATAAATTAAAAAAACTGATACCGTTAGAAAGCTAATTTTTTAATCTTTAAATTGATGTAAAAATCATGTTTGTGTGATCATATTTTCGAAAGTTATAGCGGAAAAACGTCGAAATTTCGCTTAAATTTTAATTAATTCAAATTCTAATTAAAAATTCGAAAAACGGGCTCCGAGGTGCACATTCCCGACCTCCAAGGTATACATGTACCAAATTTGGTAGCTGTGGGTCCAACGGTCTGGCCTGTAGAGCGCCAACACACACACACACGCACACACACACACACATTGAGCTTTATTATAAGTATAGATATACTGTACAACATTTATATCTAATGCTTCTCAAATATTTATTGGAATCTCAAGTTTTGTTTAAGATTTAAATAACTTTCTTGATATGTGCAGTAGCTGATCATTGCAAACGCGCAGTGCGCTGAATTTCTGCAGTGCGAAATTAATGACAGTAATTTGTTTCTGTCTTGCGTTAATTCAACCAAGTTTTGTAAGCCGGGTATTGCGTTGTCATTTGCACTACATTCCATTTAGTTATGATGAAACGGTCGAAGTGTTATGGACAGCAATTCTCAGATACAATATCTCATAACTACTCTTGATGAATTATTAGATTTCGGCGCCATATGCCCAAAACTTAGAAAACTGAATATCCACAATTGCTTGTTAACTTCATTGTCCAAGGTTGAAGTGGGATAGGAAGTTTAAATGGGGTTTAAAAAGTTTTATCAAAGTTTAAGGTAGAATGGAAACCTTTTTGGAATTATATATTTTTCCGGCCTTGTTTTTGTATTAAAACATACATTAAATTCTTTTATAACTATAAATCAATTTGATAGAAAATTTTACATCTTAATCATGTTAATGAAAATTTTTAAACTACACGATTTCTATTCTATATACGATAATCAAAGAAAGATATTTCAATATTTAAAGGTATAATAATGGAAAGTTGTTAATTTGTTATCTCGTAATATTTCATTGAATTATATTTTAATAAATAATTTACTTCTTAGAAAAAATGAAAATATTTTGTATAATATTGTATTATATAATATATTTGGTAGAAAAAAGAAATTTTTCTGTTCAGATGTTTTATTAGATGTTAGATTCAGATGTCTTTTTCCAAAAGATAATTTATATTGCAGTTATTTTATTTAAATGTATAATATTAATTTTATTATAAATCATTTTTCAAAAATGTATGTATAGGAAACTCAGAATAATTTTCACTTCAAATGATCACAGAAATGATATATCTATTCTATCATAAACATATTTCAAGACCATGCCATGTTAAAAGCCGCCTTTGGTGATCGGCTTATTCTCCCAGATTTTTAACTCGTAAGTTAAAATTTTCATTTTGTAATTTTACAGTGTAAAAAATATCCGTTTAATTAAATAGATTTGCTAAAAATTATTGTATGTGCAATTTAAAAAACTTATATATTTCTAAATAAGAGAGAAAATAAAAATTAAGCTTGAGTCTGAAGAAAGCAATTTTTAAATTTTTTTTATTTTAACCTGGACGAAAGCGCTTGGCAAAATATTCTGATGACTAAGTTTAAATTTAATCATGTCATCGAAATAATGTAATAAATCTAAAATATACCTTCTGTTTGGCACTTATTTCTTGATTTCTTTCTCATTTCTCCTCTGACTGAAGAATATTTTAGAGAAATCTCCTCCCTATACAGAGCATTTCTAATTATATTTTGCAGCTCCATCAATTAGCAAAACTTTGAACTAATTGCAGCTGTAGAAACGTTCAGTACTGCATCCTGAAACATTTACGTAGCGATATATTTACGTTTGTCTTTTGCAATTCGTCATGAGTAATAAGAATGATTTCTGTCCTATATGCGTTAGCGTTTTCTACAAATATTGAACAAATTATCTAGTAAAAGTTTTAGATTAAAACACTTTAATCTGAAATTTAATTTTTACCGAATTCTTATCGTAAAGAAATAAATAAAAAATACTTGAATTTTTTGTTGAAAGTTTATTTTATTAGTTTTCATGTAACAAAATATGAAAAAATCCTGTGTCATAAACTTATAATTTAAAAACTATACAAATGCCTAAACTGTCTTCGTTATTTAATTTCAAGAAGAAAAATTCACATAAAGGGAAGTCTTGAATATCATCGCTAATCATCCATTCAAGTTTTGACAATCATTAATTATACATTACCCATTCTATACACTTATGAAGCAAAACAAATTAAGAAACCCAAGAATAAGACTTCGATTATGATTAATTTAAAGGGCTACTTTCAGTAAAGTTAGTAAAAAAATATAAAAAATCAACCTAAAATGACACATCACCTATTTTAAACAATTCTGATAAGTAGGATCAGCATGGGCAGTAAAAAACACACGCTTGATTTTGTATGAGAAATAAAAGTCTACTGAATATCACTTGGAAAATTACACTCCCTGAAATTAATTCACTAGCATGGGTTTAGTTAATATAAATGTGTTTATTTCATGCTTATTTTCGATTTTTTTCCTCTCACTTCATTTTAGCTCATTTTTATTATGAATGCAGTAATGAACTTTTGCATTATAATTTTAAAAATTTTTACTAAGCGTTGGTATAAATATCTCAATCGGTGAAGCATGGAATCAACTTCATTTTGAATTTTATACATTTATTTAATTTGACATTTTTCAAATCTGTTTAGCTGGAATTTAATCAACAGTTTTTAAAGATTTTTCCCTCAATGAGGGTTAAAGCTCTAAAGATTTCTTTTTCAATATCAACGCAGTGTTTTAATAATAAGTAGATTGATTTTTATTAAATATTGGGTTCTCAAGAACAATGTCAATAGTTGAAGAAATGAGAACATTTTGAATACAAAACTCCAAATTTAAGAAAAATAAATAAATTATGTCTAGCAAAAGTAATAATTTTTATATCATGTGAGAATGTTTCGGTTTGAGGCATTTGATGGCACCAAATACGTAATCAACAAACCGCAGATTTATCGCTTTGAGGTGCACATTTTTTTTCCTTTAGGGTTATTAGAAACTAGGTTGTCACAGAAGGTTGTCACATTTGGTAATTTATCGCCAACTTAAGTAACATCTTCTATTCCAAATTATACATTCTCTGAATTCTTACGAATTTTCTTAATTAATTTAAGCTATTAACCAGTTTAAGCCAGTTAAAACAGACTTGTGATTGTTTTACACCGTTTTAAACTAAACAATGACTTAACTAATAAAAATAATTACTTAAAAATAATAATGCTCTCACATGATAACTTGAAATTTGTAATTTTTTAAAAATATTGTTTTTAATATCAAATAACAAAACAGAAAACAAGTTTCATATTAAAAACAAGGAACATCAAAATCACATCGCAAAAATTTTAAGTACAGAAAAAATATAAGAAATTAAACTGCAGTGAATATTAAAATTAAACATTTACTAAAGTTTAGAATAATTTTAAGAGTTTGATCAAATTCCAATTTAATTAGGATATTTCTAACATCCTCTCACGATTTTATGATTTCTAAACTCATTATCTATTCAATTATTGATCCATAGTCAATGATTCGCTCCTATATACTTCATTTTAATTCTATTGAAATATTTAATTAATTTATTTAAAAAATTAAGTAGAATTAAAAATAACGGTATAATAAATTTTGCATTCATTGGCTAAATTAATAACAGCTAATGATTTTTGAGATTTTTCCTTCTTTTAAAATTAAAAAACAACAAGAGATAATTTTAGGAGACACTTTAATTTGTTACAACTTTTAGATAACATTTACTTGTCTGATCGGTGCTAAAATGTGATCGCATTCCTAAATGTATAGCATTCCTCATGGTTCGGATCATGCTCTTAATATTAATCAAACACGGATAGCATCAGGAATTCAGTGTTTGAAAACCAGTTCTGTGTAAAGTGTGTGCTTAACAAAGAACTCAATAGAAATTTTATTATCTACCAATACATTAACTAATAGAAATAATTCATTATACTAATAACAGAGGGGGAATTAAATATTTTACATTTTGTGTAATGTAAAATTCTTGTAACCTTTACACAAGATCTATGTCAATATTTAATTATTCATTTGAACTTAAAATTTCTGAAGCAACCAACTCAAGATCGAATTTTGCATTTAGAGAATGATATACAGGGTGTTTCATAAATGAAGGGAGTAACTTTAAGGGGTGATAGTACACATCAAGAAGAGTAATAGTAAATAGGAAACCAAGTGTCCCAAACGTCTTCCGAAGGAGATAGGCGCCATCAAAGTTTAGGGTCCTAAATTTCAAATGATGATAAAAAACGGAAAAATGGATCAAATCACTTGCAGTTTTCTCTAGAATCATTCTTTAAATTAGTATTTTCTTTAAAAAAAATTTTAAACGCAAAGTTAAAAAAATGCCAATAGAGGGCTCTCTAGATTTTGGAGTACCGAACAACTACTTTTTAACAGTATTTTTTTACTTTGGTAAATGTTTACTAAAGTTTAGACTTTAAATTAAATTTTGAACGCAAAATTGAAACCATCGGAAACGGTTAAGTGGTGAAAATTTGACCGCATTCGGGGGAGAGGAAATTTAAATGTTCGCATGTAATGAGCAAAATAAAAAACGATAAAGCAAACTTTAAGAGGTGATGGTACTACATAAAAACAATCAACTTTCATTAGAAAATGCATAATTTGAATTCAAACGCAAACGTGTTAGAGCAGTGATTCTCAACCTGTGGGGCGCGCCCCCCTAGGGGGGCACGAGCACACGATTGGGGGGGCGCGATCATATCCAAGAGAAAATGTTACTTAAAAAAATGATTAAGTGACTGAAAGGAAAGAACACACACACATACAAAACAAAGTATATATTTCGACATATTTAGTAATTAACTTATTAAATTAAAACAACTTACTAAATTAAAAACAAATTTAATAATTATTAGTAACTTCCTTGGGCCTGTCTTGCAGAGAAAAGTTTTTCGAAGGAGGGTTTAATATTAGAAATAGACACTCTCAATTCTTTTTCCATATTTAGCTGAGATCTACATTTTGTTTTCAAAGAAGCCACCGCAGAAAATCCAGTTTCACAAACGTAAGATGCTGAAAATGGTAGTAGAATGCGAAATGCCCTTGTTTTTAGTGCTGAAAACTCATCATCCACTCCTGCCCAAAATTCAAAGGGTGATTTATCACTAAATTGTCTTTTGGTTTTGCCGCTTGCCATGAAGTCTATGAAGGTTTCTTCCTCTTTCATTGAGACTCCTTCGGGAGTATTTTGAAATGGATCCCTCACCCACTCGTAACTTGATATCAGTTTGTCGTCAGCAAGAAAGTACTTTTTTAAAATTCTTTGCTAGCATTGCTAAATGATTTTCAATGGTTACAAAATCAACTTTTACATGTTGTTCATCAGCTTTGTAAGTTTTAATACAATCATTCAAATTTGCAAACATTGTTAAGTTTTCTTGCTTTAAATTTCTGCTCCACAATTCCAATTTCCTACAAAAAGCATTAACTTTATCACTCGTATCCAATATATGTGTATTTGCTTCTTGCAGTTGAAGATTCAAGTTATTTAATTTCTCGAATATGTCGATCATGTAGCTCAATTTCATCACAAATAAACTATCGCGAAAAATCTCTGCTTCCGGTTTGTTTTCCTCTTCTAGGAAAACGGCGATTTCTTCTCTTAATTCATAAACAAAGTTGCAAAAATTTTCCTCATGATAATCATTTTGCCTCACAATAAAATAGTAACACTGAATGTACTGCACCCATGTCTTTACGAAGTGCGGAAAAGATTCTTGATTTCAGGTGTCTCATTTTTATATAATTTACTACGGTTACAACCATAGTTAACACAGTATTCAAACCAGGACTCATTCCTTTGGAAGCCAAAGTTTCTCTGTGGATCATGCAATGTGTCTAGACGCACTGTGACAATTTTTGTTTCACAAGTGCTTGAATACTTTGGAATCTTCCGGACATAGAACGAGCACCATCGGTGCCTATTCTGAAGCAATTTTTACATTCTATGTTTGCTTCGTTCATAAAATCCTTTAAGATAGCAAATAATGTGAGTGCTGTTGCTTTGAGTTCTATTGGTTTGCAGAAAAGTAATTCTTCAACTTCTGACAAAGTATCACAAAATCTAACATAGGCAATGAAATGAGCATCTTTATTACTATCTGTTGCCTCATCAAGTTGTATTGAAAACAATTTGTCACGTAGCTTCGACAAAAGCTGACACTCTACATCTTCAACTATATCATCAATTCGACGGGCAACAGTATCATTTGAAAGAGGTATAGACTGCAATTGTTTTGCAAAATTATCTCCAAACATAATTTCTACAAACTCAATTGCGGCTGGCAAAATAAGCTCTTCACTAATGGTGTGAGGCTTTTTACATCTGGCTATTTTATATGAAACTTTGTATGAGGCATTTAAAGCTTTTTTATTCACAGACAAAGTTTTTTTAAACAATGATTTTTGCATTTCATATGATTTTAATTTTAATACGAAGAATTCTCTGGTTTTGTTTACGTACTCACTATGAAGCGTTTTCAAATGTTGTTTAAGTTTAATATGTTTCATGCTGTCTGCCGCCAACATTTTGAGCAAATCATGCACAGGGACCTTTCTTCTTCATTTACTTAAGTACCAGGGAATCCAAAATTTAAGTATTCTTGAGAATATTTTCTTGATTTTATTTTCGGAACCACGCTCGTCTGTGTATTTGTTGATGCTCGTCTATCGTCTAATGCTCGCATAATCCTGCTTAAAAATTTATCCATGATTCTGCATAAAACTACTGCCGTGTATATATAATACGGTGAATTGCAATTACACGAAAATATATATAACATACACATTAAGAATAGATTCAATAGCGATAGAAGGATCGACACGAATGAGATGGTTTGGAATTGAAATTGGCGTCATAGAACTTTCTCCTTCTCCCTATGAGAAAACATTTGTTCACATCTGCGCACGCTTCTAACTTAACTTTTAAGCTGACCAGACAAATTCCAGACAAATCGAAACTTCTCGAGAAACTGTGAGAATGCTCGACATGGCGGGACGCAAGAGCAATAAAAAGCCATAGGATTCTTGTTTTTCTAATGCTGAGGATCGGTGTTGCAAAATGTCAATAAATTCCGTATCCTTGGTAATTTGTAAAGCTTAAAATTAAGGTTGTAGTGTAGGTTTAGCTTCAAAATACTCAAAATACATTATTATTGTATACATTTTATTGTATGTGGTGGTGGGGGGGGGGCGCGATGAAAATTATGATTGAAAATTGGGCCGTGAATACTAAAAGGTTGAGAAACACTGTGTTAGAGCATTTTCAAATTTATCCATGCAAGCGTTATAGCTGCAACTTTCTGGAAGAAGAACATGAAATTGTGATATGGGGAAGAAGAGCAGGACGAAGCACCAGCTCATAATGATCCAGAAGTGCGAAATTATCTAAACGCAACCTTTCCAAATCAATGGATTGGTCGAGGTGGTCCTGTTCAAGTGTGAGCTCAAAATTTCAGTTAAAGTCTAAACTTTAGTAAACATTTAACAAAATAAAAAATACTTGTAAAAAGTAGATGTTCGTTACTCCAAAGTCTAGAGCCCCGTCTATAGGCATTTTTTTTAACTTTGTCTTTAAGACTTTTTTAAGAAAATACTAATTTAAAGAATGATTTTAGAGAAAACCGCAATTGAATCGATCCATTTTTCCGTTTTTATCACCATTTGAAATTTTGGACCCTAAACTTTGATGGCGCCTATCTCCTTCGGAAGACGTTTGGGACACTTGGTGTCCTATTTACTATTACTCGTCTTGATGTGTACTATCACCCCTTAAAGTTATTCCCATCATTTATGAAACACCCTGTATATATATATATATATATATATTGTATTTGTAATGTTTTTTTAAAATCTTTCATGAAACAGAAATAAAGGATTCTGTTTAGATATAAATGTCATTAAAGTCAATTTGTTGTTAAAAATAATCCAGTTTTTGAATTAATGCGAGGATTTTAATCTAATATCAGATAATGAGGATACCCTAAATTATGCTATTCCTTAGCTTCCGTACTAGCTAGAAATCCGTTTAATTGTTATGTCGGATCGGATTTTGTAGGCACATATCTTTCAGTGTCTTTCCCAGATTTTAGAACCAAATTATTACAATTCCTTTTATCCAGGCCAAGATTATTAATTGAGAGATCAAAGGAATTTGCAAGCATCCTGTTCTAGGGGTAGCGCCTTATCTCTTTCATCTGGGAGTCCCTGGTTCGAATCCTGATTCTGGTATGGTTGTTCTTTGTCCTGTGTTCTATTTAAGATGTCAGAAAGACACTTCCCGTAAATAGGAGTTGTGCAAACGAGTATGTGAGTGTCCTCTTCATAGGAGCTAGAAATCAAATTTATGTTCTAAGATACTCAAGGTCCTTCACCCTCAGAAGTTTGTGCAAAACTCGGTTTGAAATTTCTCACTGCGTTAACGGACTTGCCTATGACAAGTTCCGTAAATAATAACAACATATCTGAGATTCAGAAAGTGGAACTCTTATTCCTATCCAACAAGGCAAAAAGAGACATGTATTTACACAAATTCTATTCATTAATATTGTTTATACAAAATTACTATGAACCCCTCAGCTTTTGTCTAAAGGAAAATGAATTCCAAGCTCTTTACATTTTCTTTTATAAATAAATATAACTGTCATCAATTTATTTATTGATTTTAACTTCCCATATACAATTTAACAATTTAATTTGGTTTTGCTATGGTTTGCAATGTTATTATTGATTTAAATAAATATGAGCCGGTGTCCTGGTCTAGGGGTATTCCGTCTTCTCTGTAATCTCCAGGGTTCCAGGTTCGAGTTCTGGTTTGGGCATGTTGTTCTTTACCCTCTGTTCTTTCTATGAGGTGCGTAAAACAGCCCCTCCCACATAAAAAACGGGTTATGTAAGCGGTTGTATGGGGGTCACCTTCATATGAGCTAGAAATCAGACATTTTTCCTCAGGTGCTCAGGGGTCTTTATGCTCAGAAGCTGCTGCATCTCTGTCTGCCTCATCTTTTTGTTTGAATTAGTGTTCAAAATGGGGACCAAAAACAATAGATGTAATTCAAAATATCATTGATTTCTATGCATACATATTCCATTTTTTGATGAAAGAGACTAATTTATCATCAAATTTTTATTATTCTTTCCCTCTTAGATTGGATGATTATCATAGAATCTAGACATCTCTTGGTATGTGTTTCGCTTTGTTAAAACGCTGTCAAAATAAATTAAAATATTAAACATCTCGTCATGTAATAAAATTTCTATACAGTATGACACACATAAATAGCAATAGCATTAAATATGATTAAAAATCAATATTATTTTCTTAAAATATCAAATGCTAACAGCACATGAATTAACTTAACAGCCAGTGAATTATAAGAAACTCAGAATATTCGATCGTATCTATGTGGCATTTTTAATTTGTTTTGGGAAGCCTCTTCTCAAATAAAATAACAAAATACAGTTTTTGAAAAAAAATATCTTCTGAAATTTTCTAGGTTCCAACTTTTATTAGGTCTCAAGATTGCCTGAAAGCAAATATGGAGAAAATATCAATTTCTTTTCTACAAAATCTGATGGAACATGAAAATGATTTTGTGTATACTATGAATAGAACAATATGAAATTCCATCTACTACAAAAATATCGTGCTTCCTCTTCTTATAGAATTTGGTTCGGTATTTTTGAAAATATTCTCTTTTCTTTTCTATCTCTGCATTCAGAACGTTATTTAGCCCGTTTCAGTGATTTTGTGGCAGCTGCTCACGCTGGTTAGTATGCAAATATAACATTTTTTTTCCCAATTCCTTTTACAAATTCCGATGAAAGTGAAAATACTTGTTCTTCTTTGAAAAAAGATATATTTTATGATCACAAACTTTTATTTTAAAATAAACTTTTGAAAAAGAAGGCTTCTATGCATCAATTTTTCTAGGAAAGAAATAGCAACTTTTAAATTAAAATTTTAATTTTTTTTTATTCTTTCTGCGTGAGGAATATTAATAAAACTGATATTATAACAGAAAAAAAAACAAGAATTGAAAAGATTGATTAAAAAAATACTTTCGTAAATATTTAGTCTCTTCAAGTAGGGACCTTTCTCCATTGATTATTTTGATATTCCTGTTGAATTATTTGATAGTTTATTAGTTTAGCGGTTACATAACTCTACTACCCTCTCTTTTGATACAACAGATGGAGTTATAAACATCAAAGTATATCACCCTAATCCTTCTTGGAGTTCATTATTAGATTGATTAGATTGAACGCTAATGGAATGTTGTATTTTTTCATATTCACATTTGTTTTGTCTCATGAAATGTAGATCTTACTAAATCATTAAATATCTGCTCATGAAACTGGTCTATTATTTTCATCCACTTCATTATGAATATATAAAAAGTCTCGTCCTTCTTCTACATTAGCATAAACAATCATATTTCGTTAAGCATATTGGGCATTTACTAGCTACTTTTAATAATTACATTTATTTTCATGACGTGTGATATTGAAATTTTCTTACTTACAAGAAAATTATTCCTATTCCAGCATTATTTTGCTGAAATAAGCCGTTTCTTCAGACAGCTACTAATAATCAATTTTATCAAGGTGTTATTAAGAAGTGTTTAGCTATGTATTTCTTTCATTTGTATATCTTAATTTTTCAAACACATATTGCCCCCACAGAGTTCTCGACTTTTCCTTACTGTCAAAATATGCTAGAGGATGATGACTACATGATTGTTTTGATATTGTGTGTTTATGGAAAAAAGGAAGTGGTCGGAAATCTCTACTAAGTCTGTTCAGATCTGAGGAATTGATTGTTGATGTAACTGTATAGGGGTTAAGGCAACAATTAATCACATAAATTTGTTTTGATACTGCATAGTCCGATAGTGACAAGGTTACAGGCTTCATATAAATATGAAAACTTTCTAAAGGAAAAAGAATTTTAAGAGCGCTTGTAAACTTGTGTGATACTTGGATCAATCTGTCCCTTTTTATCAGGGATATAAAATCTGGATCAAATTGTCACTTTATATCAGAGGATTAAAACTTGGATCTACCTGTCACTTTGAAGTATTATCAAATATACCATGCACACAAAGCTGATACTGATCACGAATATCAAATACTCGGCATCAATTCGGGACTCGACTTATATAATTTTTTAATCTTTCAACATTATTCATTTACAGCTGGGTGGCCAATTAATTACAAAGTATTCTATCAATTTAATTCAAAATATCATATCAGTAAATTTCAGCATACTTTTCCGGTAATAGTATGAATATGCTTGATATTTTTTAATTCCATGCATTTCATACTCAGTTATTACTTCTCTTCACATCATGGTTAACATATCTCTAAGAATGGCCACCTTTTGCTATACAAACTGTGCCTTTGATTTCCTTTATCACAGTTCTAATGTAAAGCTTCATTGCGGCAGGAAAAGAATCCGCCACCGACTGTATGAAGTTCAAAATTATCAGTGCCATACGATATCATTGTATATTAAGTTGCACTGGCAAGAAAGATTGTTCGAAACTTTACAGACATATAACTTTCTTCAATTCATTTAAAATCTTAGCTACGTTTCTTCTTCTATTTAATAAGCTGAAGCTTTCAATTTTAAATATATGTTCTGTTAAATGAATGAAGTCGACATGATCATCTCTGGTGATCCATTTACTCTTAGTTATAATTCCATAACAATATATATTTTTATGTATTACCGTAGCATTTGCATTATAAAATTTCGATGAAAACTTACTTTTTTTCTTTAAAATAGTTTTTAAATACTGTAATTAAATATATATCATGCATGAACTTAATAGTAAAATTTATTTATGATGCTGCAATTGTCAACAGAGATATAAAAACTGATTTAACATTTGCTTCCATAAACTATATAATTAATGTTATTTTAAGAGTAAAGAGTAATTTATTCTGTCCAAAAAATACTTATAATGAATAGGTGCTTTGATCTTTTAATAAGAATTTCTAAAAATTTATTTAGGTTTTTTTTGGATATGCCTATTTTTTAATTTACCCCATATTATAGTATTAGGTTTTATTTCTAAAACTATACATAATCTTGTATAATTTGCTATTTAAAATCAAAACGACTTTAAAATATTTTAAGCAGCCATTAAATACGAAAAAATGCAGAATTTCATATTTTTTACTACATATTTTATGAAAATAGTTAGATGTCAATTGGAATGGAATTGATAAAATATTGAACATTAAAAGCTTACATGAAGAAGTTTAAAAAGTTTTATTTTTATACATCAAACACAGTGTAAAAATATCTATATCTAAAAATATTTTTCCTATATTTTTCTATGGTCAGCCAGACTTTCGCATCTCTATTTACAAAATTTACATAGATTAATTCTTATTAATAATCGAGAGATTAATATTTTGACTTGTAAAGACAATCCTTTTACATTAAAAATAAATTCAAATTTATTTTTATAAATAATTTTAGAAATAAATTAAATCTCCCACATATAAATAATTGCTTAATAGAGTAATATCTAATCCTTATGATTTCAAAAAATTTCTTATCTTACACATCATTTCAGAAATCTTAAAAAATACGGAAAAAAACCGAGCTAAGTGTTATTTTTCTTCTCACTTCTAACCGAAGAGCGTTTTAAAAGAATGGTACAGTTCGATAACAAGAGACATTTGGATTTGTGTCGATTTATATTGCATGTAATCGTAATACAGTTTTATTTGTTATTGTAATTCTACTAAGTGTAGATGAATTTGAGAAATTTTTTTAAAGTTTTTCTTCTCATTTTGATTAAGTTATTCACTATTACTTTCGATTTACTCTAAAATAACTTGGATTCCGATAAGGCATTATTGTATACCTCTTTTAAATTGCACTGGGGTTTTTTTAATTTAATACCTAATTTATTAAATTATATAATATAATTAATAAATTTAATTTATTTATATGTCAGTAATTTAGTCAATAAATAAGGCATAATGATATTACAACAATTTTTCTCTTTTGGAAATACATTGAGGCTTAAAAAAGAGAAGGTTTAGAAAGTTTCTATATCAAAACTTTGCTAAAATGTTTGATGCTACTTGGAATCGCGTAAATATTTCCATAAATTATTTTTAATTTATATTACAATAGATAAAAGAAGAACAATGGCACTTTTTTCTTCCACTGAAAAAATTTGAGGACTTTGTGATTGGGCACGGAACTGTAGCGCAGCTTCAGATTTGTGAGAGGCACGTGTTTGTTATTCAACGTGACATTTAATTACATTCAAAGATGCGCTTGATTTATGAATATGACGCCTCATGAGTTCAGTCTATCATTGTTAAATATTTTCTTCGTATTTGTTAAAATAACTTGATTATTAAATTAACTTGAAGAATAAATTTATTAAAAAGGGCTTTAAAATGTATTATATTTTTCCTTGAAGAAATTAAATTCCGAATTATTTATTTTAATTATTTGCTTCTTTTCAATCAGCAATTTATAGTTTTTAGTTATGGAATCTCAAAATTTATGTCAAAACTCCACCACTAAAAGGTGTCTAAATGGTTAATGATATGAAATAAATGTTTTATAAGATCAACTCTGATAATTATTAATTGAATTCTGAGTACATTAACAATATATTATACATTAAGACTAGATTAAAAATAGCTTTAAAACTCTATTACATTTATATTTGAAGAAATTAAATACCAGATTTTTGAATTTTTATAATTGACTTCTTTACAGTCAGTAATTCAGTCAGTATCATAGTTATGGATATTTTGGAATCTTAAAATCTATACTATAAATTCATTACTAAATAGCACTACTGATTTGAAATCAATGTTTAATTAGAGACATATGTTAATTAAAAATTAAATATATTAACGATGGAAATGTTCATTAGTAATACTTAAATGCGCAAGGTGATATAATTTCAAAATTATTTCACTTAAGGAAGTTGGTGAATGATCAGTTACAAGTTTTTTTTCTTTATAAATACTAAATAAGTCAAGAAAAAAATATAAATATCTTTCCAATGTTCTGAATGGAAACACGTGACATCTGGTTTTTCTTTGCAGTTTGAAAGTATCTAAGGGAATATATCTATCTACATTATAGCAACTATTTGGTAATATACATGGTGGAAAAGTATTTCTTTGGAATACTTAATGGCTTCGCTTCATGCCAAGTCTATCATTGAAAACCAATTGATCAATCCAGTCGACACATTCTTCTTAGGCTGTTTAGAATGTCTTTCAGAAATAGCTTCAGTGAAAAAATCGCGCATTATTCGACTTGTCTTATTGATTTGCCAGAAGAAACCAGGACATTACTTTTTCATGTTGTCAACTTGTCACTTGAAGGTCAAAGATCCTGTCGGGGCAAAAAAATCGATAATCGAATGAGAAATTTTTCATGACTTCAAGAAAGGATAGTAAATCCCTCCTACCCCAATTTTCTATCGAACAATAGACTCCAAGTTGATCTACGAAAGATCTGTACGCAATCATAAGTTTTAATTTAAAATGATTAAAGATTTAATGCCATATAGTTTTTCAATAAAAAACATGTAATTTGACTTAACATCTATTGGGAAATAATAATACAATTTATTGTTTTTGGATTGTTATTGCTATATTACTAGCATACTTAGAAGGAAAAGTAACAGCTAAAAAAAAGAGCAGCATACAACTCAGCTAAAATGTGAATAACAATCCTAAAATTTTATTTTCTCCTTAATCAATCAATCATTTTTCAACAAGCAACTTAGTCTGCGAAAGAAGGACTTAAACTCCGCAAATTAATTTCATCCTTCATGTATACTTTACTGACAGATTTGAAAGTAACTTATTTGGTGCTCCAACTGTAACTCATAATTGTACCTAAGTTTACAATTGCATTGAATACATTTCTATTTATATTATCATTGTGATATAGAATACTCTATAAATTTATCTCGTGTTCAAGTTTGGTTTGAGTTCTATGGCACAAAATCAATGTTTGGCCACACTGCACTAAAGACATCCTAAAACATGAAGTAGCAAATGTTAGAAGTTTAGAGCCACATATAAAGACGAGATTATTAATATGAAGTAGTATATTTTGAATTAGGTAAAACGGAAGATAGTATGAAGGCAATAAAATTTAAGATGATGCGCTTTAAATTAGAATTTTGTTCACCCTGAAATAATATAAGGCATGTAACAAAATTTTTGCAAAATTTCAAAATTACGACTGAAGGCAGTGGCTTTTTTGTGATGTTTTTCAATATTCTTCGAAATTTTGAAAATAAAAAGAAAATGATTTGAGACTTTTTTTTACATATCTATGCTAAAATCTTCGTTGCGAAAGGTGAATTGTTTCTCAAATAAATATTTCCTTATGTCTAATATCTAAATAATAATAATTTAATATAATCAAATATTTTGCATCAATTGCAACAAACCATTTTTCCATTTACGATTTATAAATTTTGTATATATACCAATAGGTAAGTGATGAATTGCCTTTCATTCGCAAACATTTAAAACGCAGATTTTTATTTAAAACATTTGGAAAAAAAATTCTTTGTGAATAGATAGCCCTTTATGCTTGATATTCGTCTTGGATTTCTCTTGCTAATATTATACCTTAGAAATTAAATTGATTATAATGTAAGAAATATCAGAGCAGGGAAACGCATAAAAAAGATAGACTTTATGAATGAGGTTACATAACCAAATATTCACTCATAAAGAAAGAATTTTTAATTGCTATAAATTTGAATTTCATTTAATAGCAAAGAATTTTTTTTCTAATTCTATTGTATTAAATAGACCATAGTAATTAGTAAATTATAGAAAAAGAAATTTCAATAGAAAAATTCGTATATACTGTAATAACTACTATTCAAACCATATCGATCAAATAAAGAATATCTTTACTCCGGCATACAATTTTTGTGAAATTCTTCTTTTTTGTTGTTTAATGAATCTTGAGGGGAAATAACTATACATTCCTTGTTCATTTATTTGAAATCTATACATATTTGAAAGTAT
>JAPMOQ010001675.1:134299-160990 GCA_026543055.1 Argiope trifasciata
TATATTGTTCAAATTTTCAATCGTTAAAAAAATACTTTTTATTCTTCTTATCAAGTTCAAATACATTTTTTAAAACTTGTAGTTAAGGCCAATTGATGTTAATACAGTTTTTTTTTCAAACTAATTTATTAAATACATTTTTAATACTTTAAATGGTTTTTGCAATTTGTTATGAAAATTGAAACTAACAGGCAACAGCAAAATCGGTAAAATGAAACGATTTCAGTATTTTTTGAGTGAAAGTAGAGAATATAATTCTTGTGAAAATTAATTATTCTTTTGCTAATTATTAAATAAAAAGAAACTAATATATATATATATATATATTCTTTCCTGACCCATATAAGAATTCAAATTTAAAAAATTGTGTTTCTTGTTAAGCTAAAAATTTCATAATGACAGAAATGAAATTTGAATATCTTCATCGAAAGATTTTTTTATGATTGAAGATTTTATTTTACAAGAATTTTGCTTAAAATCTTTTTATTTTATTTTAAATAATTGTCTGTTGATAATTTCCTTTTTTATTTACACTAATGATGATAAAATATAATCTGTTTAAAAACATGTTTTCTTAATATATTGGTGAAGCGTTGTAAATATATTCCTAAAAAATACGCATTTAAAATTTATTATTAATGATAATTGATCATTATAAAAATAATGTGGCGTAAATTTAATACTCATGCAAATTAATTTTAAAATTAGAAAAAATATCTATAATATCATGAGCAATCCTATGTCATTTTCACGTCTCCGTCTCTTTTCTATTGAAACTCTAACCAATAGATGATATTGTTAACTTATTAATCGACAGGGATATTAAATTTGAGTTAGCAAGTAAGTTTTTAAAATTAACTTATTCTTTTGTTTACTCGTATAGGATGGATTTTAAAAGGGAATAAATATAAAATTTGATTTCTACTAGAAGGTAAAATAAATAAATAAAATAAAATAATCTTTCCGTCTACTTAATGAAAGATTTGAAACAAGAAATACAGTTTTTACCCCCTTCCTTCACATTTTTGAAAATCTACTTAAAATTGATTTTTTTTCCTAGGATAAAATAAAAAGAGGAATTCTAATGTGATTTAATGTGAATTCTAATGTGAATTTTTTCTGTTCATGAAATCTTTGATTCTAAACATATTTCAGATAACTGCATCAAAGCATAAAAAGGATTAATAATTGGTAATGACAGCACATTTTTAAATTCATTAAAATCTTTAAAGAATAAAAAATTTGTTGACCAAAAATGTAAAATTAAACAACCGAAATTACAGTTGATATATTTTTTTATTATTTTAAATCTGGTTTTTTTTATATCAATTTATCCATGTACTTTCAAATTCAACAGCAATTATTTTTAGGAAAAAAGAGTGACAATTTTGTTGTCTTTTTAAGCCAAAAAAATGCCCGCTGAAAAAAAAAACCCTAAGCAATTAAACTTTTAAAATTTGAGATTTCCTTTTAAACAGATTTTCGTTTACATTAAATTTTCTTTCATTTCAAAAAATGCGCGAAATTTGATATAATCCAGTAAATGGTGCATTTGATTTAGAATAGAGTCAAATAAATATAAACTGTACTAAAAGGTACTGGCAAAAATTCGATTTAAAGAAATGCATATTAATTATTTCTCATCCTTTTAGTATTAGAAAATAATTTTAAAATTCAAGCGAAGTTTTACGATTTGAAGTTATAAAGTAAGTTGAACCCTTTACGTTTCATTTACATCCGCTTCCGGTATGGCATTTGGCTCTCTCCAAACTGGTAAATACACAAAAAAGGAAGGGGTCTGGATGATCCTCCCATCGATGATGGGGCATATTTCCCAAGGAAAGAGTTGTACCATGACCGGTGGTGTCCCTTAGGACTGGACCACAGTTGCTGTTGCGACTGTGAGGTTATTCAAATATTTCCGTGTACCTTCTGAGGAAGGATTGGAGTAGCTAGTCCGAGGTTACACTATCGGTATCGAAATTAACAAATGAATCAGGAAACGATCCATTAATATAATTAATTTCATTTTAGGAAATGATTTCGTATCCATAATTTTATCCGAAAATCATCACTATTGACTTTAAAAAAAAAGCGTCTTTTTTTTTCTTTTTAGTTTTTGCATTAAAAAAATCAAAACAACGATACAGAATAAGACGACAAGATTAAACATGCAGCAAACATCTTAGCAATTATAATTACTTTATCTTGATTATTTGTAAAACTTACCTTTTCGCTTGAACACAAATTTTAGCAATTATAATCGCTTTATCTTGATAATTTGTAAAATTCACTTATTTGCTTGAACATAAATTCGATTGAAAGCAAATGGAGAAACAGTTCAAAGTAATAATGAGACAAAATATAACTATGAAACTTGTGTTTATAAATGTACAAAAATGTGTTCATTGTTTTTATTGTTGTAAGATGAAAATAATTTTTACAGAGATAATAAGGATCAATCACTGTTAATCAATCAATCTGTTAATGGTCTAGTTAACAGATTGATATAATAATAATCTGTAATCAGATCTTAAAAATAGCTACATAAGTAAGTAGAACCTAATTTAAAATTAATATTCTTTCAATATCTTTCATGATTATTAATATAAAATATATTATATTTTATATATAATAATTATATAAAATATAAATTCTTATGTTTAATGTTTCTTAAAGATAATAAAAGAAACTTTTATTACTTAGCAGGAATTTTCTACTTCAGTTGAGGTAATGCAATGCAGATTAGAAATTTTTAATTCCCTTTATTCTGTTTTATTTTAATTTAAAATAACTTCAGAATGAATCAGAAAAATCGATTAACTATGTTTAAATGCATAAAAATGTAAATGCATAAAACACTAAGAACAAAACAGAATCATTTGAAATAATCGGTTGAAAACATGTTAAACTTAACCTCGTTAGCGTAGGAAAAACCGAGGCTCTATTCATTTGGGCGGTGTGGAAATAAAGATTTTTGAGGATAAAGTAAGTTTATTTAATAGAAAATTAATCACTTAATTAACAGGAATAAATACTAGCATATGTCCTATTCCAGACTATAATCTATCCCTGTGTACTAAATTTCATCCAATTCCGTTCAGCCGGTTTGGCATGACTGACTAACGTATATTCCACTCATGCAAACTTTCACATTTATAATAGTAGTAGTTATGACTTATGCAAAACATTTCCACCCCTGAATTCCTGATTAATTTCGTAATTAAATAAAAAAAATTTTTCATTTAATTATATAAAAATTTAAAAACAAACAATCAGTTCGTTTCAAAAATTTATAAATACCTTTGTATATGATAAAAAGATTACAAGAATTTTTTGCTGCTTAAAAAAGTGTAATTTCGAACAAGCCTGGATAATGTCATGTTATCGGTTTCAGTTAGAAATTTTTGAATAAAAAATGAAAGGAACATATGTAAGACAATTAAAGTAGCGTGACTTTAATGTTTTGCAATTTTGCATTATCATGGATAAGAACTAAATAATTTAACTTAATTCAAAGATACATAGTATCCTCTTCAAAGTAATGAGTACGCCTGTGGTAGCTAAATTTCTCTCATTGTTAGGAAAATGACTCAATAATATGACCTTACACAAAAGAGGTTGATTTAAAAATTTATGAAAATTAAACAATACACCTTATAATATTTAAACTGTTGTCTTTGAAAAGATAAATATTTGTTCCTTGAGTAAACGTATTAAAGATTTTTTGTAGTAATCACTTCAAATTTGAAAGATGGGGTAAATTTAAAGTCGAGAAAAAGCACTAAAGTTTGACATAAAAATTTATTTTTAATTAAATATTTTTAAAAATTATTAATAATAAATAGCAAAAACATCACTACTACTTAGAAATGGACCACAGATTGGCTTGTGCAAATTTCAGCTCTTAAATGGTTAGTAATATAAAAATATTTTGTTGAAAGATGTCGATGTTTTGTCCATTGGAGCATAGTTTCCCAAATAACTTTTCAGCAACAATTAATCCTGAAGCACTCCAATGGTGGGTACTCATAAATAGTGAGTAACATTTATGGCAACATTAAAAAGTATTATGTAAATTACAATATTATATAATATTATGTCATCACTTTAAAAAAGCATATATTATCTGTATCAGGTAATACATAATGTCACTGACTAATCAGGTAATGGATGGATGAGTTAACATAAAATAGCACATGAAACTTTACGCATATTTGAAAGAAAATGTTACTTTCTTAATAAAGAAAATATAATCATTAGTGAGTTTACATAACTTTTCAACATCATAATCCTAAATAATGTCACAAAATGTGAAATTCCAATTAATATATTTATGCACGTTACAGATTTCTCTATAGAGTTTCAATTCAGAAATAGATCAAATATGATGTTTCGAAAACTAAATATATGCATATAGCTCATGGGAAAAGATGCATTACATGGTGTAAATTTTAATAAGTTAGTTATAAATTGTTTGAGTCAATAAATATATACTGATGCTTTATTTGATATTCCCATGGTATTATTAATTTTATTTAGTAAAATATTTTATTTTCGAGCATTTAAAAAAAATAGCTATTCTTCTGCTACACAAAAAATATCTTGTCAAAATTAAGTTGGAAAGACATGATATTAACAAATATTAATCCATCTAAGGTAGATTATACTTTCAATTTTCTATCACATATCTGCGTAGAAAATATTTTAAATCATCTGAAAAAATAAGTATTGGTACTTTTCCGTTAGCCGGGCACAAATGTTGCCTATGTGAGCCCAGCGCGAGCCAAATTGCCGAACCAAACGAATGAAAAAAAGCATGTAGCTCTAAATTTGGTGGAATTCTATATTATTTGGCAATTTTTTGCTGCGCTGGCTAACGGAAAAGTACCAAAGTATTAAAAAAACTTCAGCTAGTTTTTTTTTGTTTGTTTGTTTTGTTCAGTTATAGTTTTAGATGGGTCATTAATGTTCTGATAGCTATTACAAAAGAAATAAAGGATAATAGCAAAATTAGAATACTATATTCAAAAATATTAATATTTGTTTTGAATTCTAAAGTTTTAGGAGAATATATTTTACATTTCCAAATTTTCCTAAAGTTTAGACATTAAATATTAGAAATGAATTTTACCAGAAAAGATTTTGCTGAAATAAAGTTTACCAAAAATTGTTTGCTTTGTGCGATTACACATTGATTTTTTTCACACATTCATCACATTATAAAGAAAAACACAATTGCATTCAAACATAAAAAAGTCTTCTATATAATATTAAATATTAAACAGATAATTTTACAGTAAATTTAAAGCTTTAATTTCCGATTTAGAGGTGTATAGAATCACCGTTATGATTATCCGTGTTCCAATTTCCATGACGCATTCACAAGCATGTATAGTTTTAACGTAAAACTGTTTTATTTATGCTACTCTCTGCTAAAAATAGATTGGAAATATCAATTGCAATCTAAATGGCAATAGACACTCAGAATATTTAACGTTGGGAGTTTCCCGTAATTAGTGACATATTTATGAATCCTAATAAAATAGTACTTCTCAATAGATTTGATGAATCGAGGTAAATTACAAGGCTTTTGTCGGCATGAAAGATACTATAATAATGGAAACTTTTTCTTTCATTACTATCCTTTATTATTTGTCATGCGACTGAAATATATGTATGGAGCAGCCTTTATAAACATTCGTACAAAGATTTGCATTTAATTGTAAACTAAATATTTATGTCAATTTTTATGGAGATTCGTAGAAAGAGAAATATATTTTCTCTATATATCGTTGCCCTATGAAATGGATATTTATAAATGTGTGTTCTTGTAACGAAGACTACGCTGTATTTTTTATCATTTTTTCTTTAAGTTAGATTACCCAATTTTGCTGCCCAGTAAACTCGCAAAAGGCTAATGGGGTTTATGGAGTCTTTATTGATAAACTGGTGAGTGCATATATCTTTCGTCCAATTATTATAATAGAAAATTAGATAGCATCATTTTTAATTATGTGAAACACCATGGGCAAGGAAATATTGTTCATCCAAACTCCTTAATAGAGTGTGGCATATTGGACATTTATAAATCCTTCTTCCGAACACTTTTTAATTGTATGTAGGGTTGTTGAAAATTGGACAACCTTAGAGAGTTGGGGGTATATATTGCTAACTCAAACATTTTTTTGTACATAAATGTATGGGCACTATTGTGCAGGCCTTTAGGCAATGATTATAAGGTAGAGACACGAAATAAAAATAAAACTATTAATTTAAAGTATCAGTTCCTAAATTATTGTCACAGAAATACTACTAATTATTTCCCAGAATTATATCAATAGACATTAATATAAGTCTGGAAGAATCAATGAAGCATTTCGTACACAATTTTTGTACACATTTTTTTGGAAAACAGAATGGGTCTAAAAATGTGTGCCAATCACATTTTTGGCAAATCCAAGCTTTCGTTGGTGAGCAATTTCGAGTAATTATTACAAACACTGTAATAAAAAAAAGTGAAATATACTATAATGTAAAAGATTTTATTTCAATTTATGTCTAATCCTTTTATTTATTTATTTCACCCATATATTTCTATCTAAAAGTGTCTCCTTTTTTGAATTACACCAAACTTCGAAAGCTTTCCTTCTTATTTTAAATTCACCCATAACTTTCATTACGCTATTCATTGTGGAGCAATTTGGCAGATAAAAAAATAAACTATGTGATAAATAAATTCCGATTTCATGAAAAAAAAAGAGATCCTGTTGAAAAACATGTAAAACATTATATTATTAACTTGATTTAGGAAAATAATGTAAATAATAATAATAATAATCATTTATGATACACTACTGTAATCAGAAATGCTGTAATAAAAGATATGACCTCAATTTAGTGTTACATATTTGATATATATCTTCTTTTTATGTAATAAAGTAATATCCACCGCCCAGCAATGTTTTCATCAATCCCCAAAAGGGCCTGAAAATCTTTTTCTTTCAGAATAATAGCGATTTTCCTTTTGTTTGCATCATTCGAATCAAAGTCTATGGCGTATTAACCTTTTTACTTTTTGGCGTATAAAATGTAAAGAAGATCTGTTATCGCCAAAAAAATTTGAACTCAGAATTTTGACGAATCTTAACCTTCTAAACCTCTATGATTTTGAAAAAATGGAGTTTCGCTACCAAGACTTTCTGTCCGTGTGACAAAAATAACACAAAAATACTTTGAAATAAAGATGGATGGAGTTTGGTATATGGATAGCAAATTGTTCTCAATTAAATTTTGAGCAAAATCTGATCAGAACAAGCCTACTCCTGGATAAACCAATATAACTTAATATAAAATAACTAAAAGAAATATAAATGATGGCAGCTAAATGGCTGGAATTAGGTGCATAGATTTAAAATCTATAACGTGAACAACAATCAAATTTCGAACCTAATTTTAGAAAGGGTTGACTATCTGTAGGTTTATATTTTCAGAAAAATATCAACGAAATAACCAAAAACGCAATGATTTTATTTTATCAAATATGATGTCTGATTTTGTAATTGCGATTACAGTTCTGTATCAAATTTTGGTTTGTCAGTGATTAATCATCAAAATAAATTGCAAATATCACATGTAAGACTCAGTAAAAATGCTATGTTCTCACCAATCCTTAATCTCTAATCCTTAACTATTTTAAGTCAATCTCATTTAAAGCTTTTTCTGGGAAGTATCTTTATTGGAACATATACAAGAAGGTTTGGGGGAGACAGCTCCCATTGATTTATTTTGTAGATGACAACAAAAATTGATACTACTTACATAAAATTAGTAGAAACATTTTGGAAAATTATTTGTTCATTTGTTTTTAAAAAAATGGCATTTATGGCATTTCTGTAAATAATATTGATGCAGTAGAAATAATGATCGTAAAATAAAACTCTAAGATCATTTCTGATGAATTTCTCCACTCCACAAATCGTTCAAATATATTTTATTGATAGTCTGGTTAATATTGGAAAATTTATAATGCATAGCACCACGATATGTAAAGAAAAGCTTCACGTTCTAACTATCTTGATTTTGAAGTGCATCAACTTTGTCTTTGCCTTCTTTCACTCCTTTTTACTCAATTTACATGATTTTTAAAACTTTTCTTTATCAAAAGCATAAAATCCAAGCATATCAGAAGCAAACACTTTATTCTAAAAAGAATAATGGAATTTATAAATCCTCTCGGGGTATCTGAACGTGCTGCTTCTTTTAAATAGTTGAAGTTTC
Organism: Argiope trifasciata; assembly: GCA_026543055.1. Taxonomy (NCBI): domain Eukaryota; kingdom Metazoa; phylum Arthropoda; class Arachnida; order Araneae; family Araneidae; genus Argiope; species Argiope trifasciata. The sequence goes on from JAPMOQ010001675.1 coordinate 142,580, forward strand.
AAATCATAAAAAAAATCAAAAACATTTCTCTGAAAATTCAATTGACAGAAACCAAACAATATAGCAGCTTGTTTGATAAAAAAACTTTAAGAGAATATTAGAGATCAGCAATTCTCTAATCGAATGGACAACAATTCTCGAATCGAATAAGACAGGTGAATAATTCAACCGACACGTCTACGGATGATTATTCATCTATAATTGACCCTCTATATTATTTACATATTTTTATTACCAAAATACTTAGCTTTTTATACTTTTTAAAGGGTTTTTCAACATTTCAAATGCGTTTGATTGAAAGACAGTTTTGGAAATAACTTCTCATTGATCAACTACGTGTGTTATTTAATCTACAATATTGAAACTCTTATCTCATTTTAAAAAAATCAGGTTTTATCATGAAATTAAATGCTTATTGTTACAGTGCTTTTTATGAAAGATTTTAAAATACTCTATAATTTGTTTTTGAATTCTAATATATCTCGGCTTCTATATATAAGTCTATTTTTAAAAAGCAATCCAAATTGAAAATCACAATTGTAAGTATTCTTTACACCAGAATTTAAAATCTGTCATTACAGCTGAATAGATTTTTTCTCTGAGAAAAGCCTTTAAAAATTTGAGTAATCAGCAGTTTTATTCAATAACTGGACTTCATTAATAACTTTAGATCCATTTTTTGCAAGGAATAAATATGCCTCTTTTTGTTTCAGCAAAAACATTTTCCATTGAAATTGAATTTAACACAAGCAATGCCATTCATCGAAATTCGTACTGTGTATTTAAATCGAAACTCGTTTTTATGAGTATGTTCTCTGTTTCCAGTTTATATTTTTATCCACTTTCAATAATTCAGAATGCATTTCATTCTTTTCCGATGTCTGTTGCTGACAAGCATTATAATTGATTTTCGAAAGATTTAAGTTTTGAAGACAATTTATAAAATTGCTTGAAGGCTGCAAATTGAGAATTACTATCAATTTACTTTCGAAATCGAGCAGAATGAAAAACTTTTTTCAATCAGAAAAAAATATCTTTAAAGGGGAAAGAAAAATTATTCTCATTTGACATGCAAAGCAAACTTAAAGTATAATAGTTTCCATTCATTTACTTAAAACCAGTGCTTACGTATGTTAATTTATTTTTTTTATCTTTTCTAACCAGCTTTTCCTTCTTACAATATTAGTAAAAACAAGAAAAAGGGGAAATAGAGCTGAGTTACGAAAGTTAGTTACTGAACCAAACGCGAGCTAAGATGTCAAGTGAAGCAAATGAAAAAACAGTCAATTTTGGATTAATCTGACAATTTCCCGCTGCTCCCAGCTAACGGAAAAACGGAAATTTTTTCACCATCCACTTTTCCATTTTTTAATCGCGATTTTAATATTTTTGTATAAGCCGTATTCAATTAATCAGCACGTCTTTTGCATTTCAAACGTTATGTGATAAATGGAGCTACGTCCGCTTCATCGAAATTTCATGCACACATGCATTCAATCATTCACGTGAAGAGTCGCGTCATTTTGTCATATTCAGTATTTTTCATCACAAACAAAACGTGAGTGCAAAATTTTGTATAATTTATTTTAATTTATAAGAAATATAAACGTGTTTTGTGATGTCTTCTTGTATTCCTCGAAGACGAAAATTACTGGGATGATATGCTTGCTGAAGCAGCATTGGACATCAATACAAATTCGTTACTATTGCTTACTGTTTCGTTACTATTCACAGTAGTGTTGACAAGTTTCCCGGCATGAGCGTATACGTTATGGGATAAGCTCTAAGATTCGATGACTGGAGATATATTGCATCGAATTCATGCACGGTGCAACAATCTAACGATTAAATTGTTAGACATCGACGATGGAAAAAATGATGTCTATAAAAATACTGGATGCATAAAATTGTCCAATAATTTCTGTATTATCGTTCATTCGTAAAATGCTCTCATTTACCGCATATTTCTCGATGTAGCCACACAATACATAAATCATGCATGGCTGGCAGAAAGAACCATTTCGGCAGCAAAAAATATGGACGTCCACCATTTAAACTTCAAAATACAGCAGTCGTTTCCAGGTAACTTCGTATCATACAAATCGTTCCATACAGTTTGTATTGCTAACGAAGCTGTAAATTATCCAACAGATTTTTTGAACTGACTGGATTTCCAGGCATGTCACCACACCTTCTACAAACGAAAGTTGGATAGCCGGTTTCATTAATTTTTTAATGACTAATCGCGTGTTATTGCATAGCCGTATTGGGATGAAATTTCGAATTAAAATAAATTATTAATCTTGAAATTGTTCTGCCACCTTTTTAAAACGCGGTCGACCTTCATGACCTTTTCCGTATGGGCAGAAATAATGCTCAACTGTAAATACATTTTTCCTCCCTTGAGTGACTAAATTGATAGTCCATAAAATGGCACAAACACTCAATGGTCCGTTGAGAGTTTAATAAAACGGTACGAAGTAATGCAGTTATGTTGTGAAGAGATTTTGCCGCTCTAATAGTGTACTGTGTCAAAGTATGTCTAATCGACCAATTACTGTGTCAACAAATGAAAATGGAGAATGTTAAAAGACAGTGTGTTCAACTATGAAAATCCTTCATGAACTGCTCCTGCATTACTCGAGAAAATCATCTATTTTTGCATAAGCTTACAACAACCTTTGTTTCAAGATATGCTATAGATATGCCTAACAATATGAAGTCTACAGTCTATAATGAGGTAGAAAAAGCTCTGAACATTTACATTACACGAGCTAAATCAACACCAAATGTTGAATATATATCTTTTGAGGAGAAATAAACTCCCAGATGAAAATAATGTAATTTTGCTCATCTCTTCATTTCAGTACTGTGTATTTTGACGCATACTGTACAAAACTTATGTAGGATATTGATATTTAAGAAATTTAAAAAATATATAGATGATAATTAAAGAAGTATGAGATTTTGAATACAAGAATAAATCAATAAATATTAGTGCTATTTTTTTATATATAATTTGTTGCAGCAATATTAAAAGATTTAAAATTGTGCGATTTTTAAATATAGTTACCCGGTTTCTCAATCCACGAGGTCCGATTTCCTGATAATCTAAAAAATATGCATTGGGTTGAACTGCGAACAGAATATTCGTTCAATTCATCACTTCTGAGACAAATGTACGGCCCTTTAAAGCATCTTAAATGGATCAATAATCTTAAATGGTAATAATTAAAAGGAGAAAATTAGCTAAAATTTTGAAGTTTTTAAAGCTTATTAGATCATCTTTTGAATTACTTAGTCCATTTTTAAATATTTTACAATGGTCAAATATTATCTGCTTATTGTGCAGAATATTTCTGTGGATTTAGGTTCTTGAGACTCAAGCTGATCACAGAAAATGGATCATGATATTTCTTTATTGCAAAAGGAGGATGAAACCGCTATATTTATTCTACATCAGTCTAATCTGTAGACGATAATGTTAATGTTGGTCACCTAATAGCTAGTGAATCCATAAAGCCATAGAGATAAACTATAAACGATCATTACAAGATTATTGATATTTTATGAATTACCCTCATGTAATAACACTTTGTTTGGGAATTAATTCATTATAAAAATTTTGAAACAAGAGTATAAGAAAAATCAATGTAGAATGAAAAATCAATGTAAATTTGTAATTAAACACAAATAATTTATTTAGTTAAAATCATTTTTACATTATTATTTTAAAGTACGAATAACTTTATTAATTTTTTTTAAGTTTCGTGTTATTTTTTAGAGATATATGTGAATTAAACATATATCTTTCTGGCATGAATGTTTGTAAATAATGTTGAAACGTACTATTCGTATCATCATCAGTGCATATATTTTTGAAAATATTTTTTTTAGTTGTCTGTAACCACTTTAAAGTTATGCAGTCAAATATAAATTTAATTCAATACATAAAAGCAGACTTCTCTTATATAATAGAAAACTTTTCCTGAATATATTTTATTTTTAACTCTTATGGATTCAAAATTCCTGTGCCGAGTAATAAAAAATATGAGAAGTACATCAAAAGGATTTCTTGAAACATTTCTGAGAATTTCGTATCATATTTTGGAATTCTTTTTCTATGACGAAATTAACTTGTTTCAGAAGTTTTAAAGCTATTTAATGAATTTGCAACTAAAATTAAAGCAAAAAATCATTCAATCAATTCAATGTTCAATTTCAATCAGCTTTCAAGAAATTTCTTGATTCAAGATATAGTGTATATTTTTTCTTCATTAATAAATATGTTTTTAAGATTAAACGTTTATCTTATACAGTGCAAGTTCTACTTAAAATAACTATTACTTCTTGAAAGTCATTTTCTTAACATTTTCTAAAATCTCTTTTGCTTTTACATATCAATGAATTATCAAACAAATTTATATTACATTTTATATTTATAGTATAATGCAGGACCTTACATTGAAAAATACTTTTATAATTTATTTCCTTTATAAAAGTTAAAGTTCAAATTTCAGTTTATAATTCTTTTTCAATAATTTATTATATAGAAATTCTTATTTTGCCATTAATATCATAAATTTACTTTATAATAATAAATTCTAATAAATTATTAAATGAGCTGCAATGAATTAATTTTGTTTAAATTCTTCCTTCACATAATTCATGCAAAATTTAATTATGTTATATTTATTAAAAATTATGAATAAAAATATTACAAATCTTCTTGTTTTTATAAAATGGTCTTAAGAGGATACAGATACATAATTTTTAGTAATAGATTTCTACAACTAAAAGGGTTGTTGAAATAGAAAGGTACGAAACGATATTTAAGGTATAAATGAAGACATTGTACAAAGTATACACCATAGATCTGAACACAACGATCCCATTAATTAACGAACCAAAGGATTCCTTGTTCTCAGGATTCTGTGGTCTTGACGGGACCCAGTATTTCATAGCGTCCTTGATTTCGCTGTCCAAGTTGAAGAACTTCCCTTTTATATGTTTTTTCAAGGGACAAAATACATGAAAATCACAGTGTGACATGTCCGGGATGTAGGTCGAATGTTTCCCCCACTTGAATTTAGCCAGTTCCACGTGTGTGACACTGAAGTCGTGTGGATGCAAGTTATCATGGAACAGAACCGCTCTCTCCTTGAGTAGCTCCGGCAATTTGTTCTTGATGAATCGGCATAGTATTCAAGTTTCACACATTATGCATCGGAGTTTGGATTTTGCAATCCTGTCTTCAAATGCTCTGCCCCATCAATTGGACTGCACTCTTTATAAGAGCATGTGCTTTCTCCATGCATTCTGGTGCTCGGTTATGCTCCAATCTACGCCGGAGACTCCGATCTCATCCCTAGATATCTCGCTACGTTCGCCCATAACTGTATAGCAAAAATGTTAACTCTTATATTTGATGCCCCTTGTAGTTTAATTAACTTTGTTATTAGTTTTGAGAGCTTAAGTTTTCTTACGAAGTCTTAATTTAAATGTAATTAAAATTGTTATTTAGCACATCAATATACCACATCATCAACAGCTTGTATCATCATAGAAACGGGCAATCTAGCTTAGATATATAAACAATTATTGCTCCTAAAAATATTTTAAGAAATCTAGTAAGGCTAAACTTACTGTAAGTATCCAATTTCCCATTTGATAGCAAGTCTAAGACAAAATAACACATCGGGGCATCTTCCATTTCCAGCTACATTTTCTGCCATTTGCCAATTGGAAAATAAACATGATATTTTCTCTGAGAAATTCATTAAATAAAACTTATTAAACATTTTTTCTAATTAAACATAAATTTAGGAGGTTGAGCATAGTAGTCATTAATGAAAAAAATAAAAGAACCTCTTAATACTACATTTTCACAAATGGATATGATTTAAAAGAACATCTGATTTAGATGGTAATGCATATTAATCAAATTAATTAAAAGTTAATTCATTAGCATTTCGAAACTTTTCCAGTACGAAAAGTGAAATCATTCGTTCGCTTGTCTTTTCTATAAGAGCTTCAAATTTCATTAGAAGATTTACCGTAGTTCTTGAGATAAAATCAATTTTTTCGCTTGAAGATTCGCCTAGAAAGATCCAAACCATTAAGGATTTTATATTGATTTAACCTAAAACTATTAAAATAAATAAAAGCTTCTATTTCGTTGAGATATCGAAATCATAGATCAAATTAATCGTTAGAACATTCATTTTCATACATTCATTCGTTCTTTTTCAAATTCCAACAAATACATAATTCTTTTACTGAAATTCTAATCATTTTATGATTTTTCCGAATATTTTAAAATTTAATTCTCCATGGTTGATTCCTCACCGGATATTTCAGTAATGATTACTGACTTGTGAATGAAACTCTCCAATATTTTTTTTATCTTAGTTCAGCTTTAAAGAATTAATTCGTGTAATGACTTTTTATACCCATGAATTTATCAGGATTTATTTAAAAGTGGAAATTTTATTATCAGTGTAAGAGATGGTTAACTACATACGGTATTTATTAGGCTGAGAAGTACTTTTTGTTAACATTAAAGATATTTCGCGGCATGACTAAAAAGGGTTCAATAATATGTTTTGGTATTTTGGGATTATCTCGTCGACCATTTTCACCAAATCCGATATTATCGCCTAAAGATAGCAAAAGGATTGGCTCATTTTCACGGCCTTGTATAGGTGAAAAGGACAATCCTAAAGTACCAATTTAAAAAAATGTCCTCTTGGGCATTTAAATAACAAAAATAAATTTTCATTAAAAATAAATGATGGCATAAATTTGAAGTAATTATGTAAGGTTGGTATTGTGATTAAGCAGCTCGTCGCCTTAATTAAGGTGGAATAAAATAAAATGTCAAAAAAATTCGAATTCTTAAAACCTCTTTGAGCTAAACGGAGCTACGAAATCTAAAGTTGTTGTTGTGATTTATGGCACTTTACAAGCCCGCTGACGATTTTTTGATAATGATTTAAGCAAAGTGAGCGCTTCTTGTTTTATCAATAATGCTAACAATAGCCAAGAGTACGACTAATGGTTATTTCGTCCGTCACATTCGCTTGCACAGGTTAACTAATGCCATGATAGTAGCAGCTTAGCTAATGATGATGGTGAGGTCGTTCCCGTTTTACAATGGAAAGAGGGAAGGGTGTAGTAGCTTCTAAGCAGCTTAGCTAATGATGATGGTGACGTCGTGTACGTTATGATGATGGTGATGCCGTTTCCGTTTTACAACGGAATGAGGGACGGGTGTAATAGCTCTAGAAGATCATATGAAACTCAGCTCATATATCGTGACTTCTAACTATTATGAAGATGACATTCACACACCTCACAGATAGAACACAGAAGAACAATCCTGCCAGAACCTGGACTCGAACCCAAGACGCCCGGATCACTACAAAATTTAAATCAGTTCATCTATACATGAATAAAGATACAAAGAAAGTATGCTTAAATTTCATTAAAACATTTATAAGCATACATTACTTGCGCAAACAATCGCCTATAAATAAATTTTACCATGAAAGATAAGAACATAAAGGGTTTGTGAAAATCGTATTCTAACATCATAATTATTTTTCTATCACAAAGTCATACTTATTATTCTACATCATTTATATCAACTTATTAAATAATTTTTCATAAGAAAAAAGAATTCTACTTAACATTAAAATAGACTGATCTAGAAACACTACAAAGACGAATTTATAATGGCAATTAAATTCTTATTTCATGATAAAAATTTCTAGAAATTACTGGAAGAAGCATAATTTGAGAGTTTTTAAATGTGCTGCTCTGCTTATAAAATACAGGTTGGTTATAATCAAAGTTTCACTTTCAAATGGTCATAAAAAGTAACTACTGAACCAATTGTTATCAAGCTTGGTAATAATTTAAAGGAGGTCGTGAGAATTTCTTTCCCTCCAGAAAAAAAACCCTCAAAAACTCACCACTAAGGAGGTAATGAGGCTGTATGCAGTATTGTCAAGCAAAATAGGACAAGAAGACATGTGTTTAAAATGCGTTAAATCGTTTCTGATACTTGTTACAAAGCATGTTCAATGTGAAGTCTATCTTTTTCTGAAAGCAGGTTAAATCACATTTCTACATTTTCAATAGTAGAACTTAGCATGCTAAGAGGAATGTTACGCACATGTCGGTATAACACGCCTTTCAGTTCCGCCAAATTGTTCAGATTATCGCCATAAACAGTACATTTGAGATAACACAAATTAAACACGCTTTGTAACAAGCTTCAGAAACGATTGAACACATTTTAAACCACTGTCGTCATATCCTATTTTGTTTAACAGTATTGCGTACAACACCATTTATACCCTGGTGGGGAGTTTTGAACTTTTTTTGGAAGAAAAGAAATCGCCATGATAGCTTTTAAACTATTACCAAGTTTGATAACGATTGGACCAATAGTTTTCCTATACCATTCAAAAGTGGAATTTTTATCATGATCACCCTAATCTAATTAATGTGCAACAATAACGCGAGGCTTATTAAGATTCAATTTTTATAACTTTTTATACAAACAATTATAACCAGTTTCAAGGAAAACTATGATCCGAAATTAATTCAGTACCATTAAATATAATTATACTAAACTAAAGGAGAAATTAATTCAGAAATTAAATCAGTGCAAATTATTGCAAAGATAAATTCGAAGGGAAATGGATGTCAAATGTAATTAAGCCTATGATTGCACTGACTAATGCTCTGATTCCGGTGGAGGTTTGCAATTCAACCTGCCTTGATACCGTGATATTCTGTCATAATCAGAAGCTATAATGAGGGAAATTGAATATGTTTCTAGCATCTATTTTCCTCAAATGCATGCCGAATCTAATATAATGCATTTGCTTTAATACAGAAGGATATTTTGCCTTCCACAATGCATGAATAAGGAAGATAACGGTGTTCTGTGTTATTCTCTTCCGAGTTTTCGAAACTTGCTTTGAAATTTCAGAGAATAAGTTTCAACATATTCTATATCACTTTGATGCTATTATATCTGTCCATTTCATTCCTTTGCGTCAAAATCTGAAGCTAGATATAATCCATGCTATTAAAACTGATTTTATTCAGCTTATTTCAATCAGATATAATATTTTTCAATTTTATTAATTCGTAGCTTTTGAATTATATCTTGTTTATGATTCTATTCTTATACATTAAAGTTATTAGTAATGAGTTATAATTTTTTGACCCATCATCATTTTTAAAAAAAAATGTTCCAAAAAAACACTCTTTAATGGAAATGATGATTATTTTTGAAGATTTTATATTAAAAATTTGAATTTGTATTTAAAAATGATATTATTTTCATGAAATTTCTAATATCGGAGAATCAGAAAGAAGTAAAATTGTGATAATTTTAATGATACCAAATTTTTGAACTAGAACGAATTCTAGATCTTAACTGCCAGTTTGAAAATCCCAGATTTTTATTACCTTATCATATATATATTGCGTAATTAATTTTGAAAATAAAGTACTATATATATAATATAATCAAAGTTCCTTATTATTCAAATTGTTTGCATAATGTAATTTTGCAAAAATGTAATTCAAAGTCTTATTATTCTATAATTTTTCTTCAGAAGCTGACGAGAATTTCCATTCAGATAAGTGTATGGCATGTAAAGATAGTAAACTATTCCTAGGAAAAATTGACTTAAAATACATCATGGCGTCAAAGGAATGTGACATATGCACATTTGAACACAAAATAGCACTTTTATCATATAAGAATGCTATTGTAAAAATTAAAGAGAGAATAGGACAATTTGAAAAAGATTCGAACAATCTCAAAGATATCAAATATAATTCAATTAAATGTTCGGAAATTTTTTCTATTTACCTTATATATTTATTTTTAAACGTATTTTTTATATTTTAAATTTATAAGATGCAACTTTTTACAAACAGAATTATTATACATTTTTGTGAATAGCATTTTCATTGATTTAAATTTGTAGTAAATATTTGCTCACTCTATCAAAACAAAAGATAGTAACATCATGGGAGAAATATGATCAGATTATTCTTTTGTCGACGCTAAAAAAATTATTCATATTCTGTTTTCAAATTGAAAAATTCCAAGTTTTTGCGCATGTACAAGACTCCTATGATATCATTTAACTACGAGCTCATAAAAGTAGTGGAGAGTTGTAGGCATTTTTATTTCTATTTATTAATAATAACTAATTTAAAATAAATAAATAGTTTTAAATTTTAAAAAATCTCATAAATTATTTATTGAAAGCTTACACAGATTTCAAACTAAATCATATTAGCATGATTGAAAAATTATTCGCAAAGGAAGCATATCTAAATGTTTCTTTACCCATAACATATCCTTTTAGCCGAGTAAAACCTTACAAAGCAGATAAGCACGAAATTCTGAAGCGAAAAGCACTTAGATATTAATTTCTGATATACATACAAACAATTAATGAATATTTCAATATCTAAATAGATTTTTAATATTCATGATGTAAAAATTGTAAATATTCATACAGGCTTGAGTGGCTTATTTGATTTGCTATTTTCAGCTCACATCTAAAATTATCTAAGAAAAAATCCTGCACTTTCAAACCTTGGTTTCGGGAAATGCATTTTCAGTTACTTCAATGAAAAATATTTTTTTATAAATTTTGATGTTACATAACTCTTTAATTTTTAAGATCTTTCGGGCTCAGATAACTCAAAGTATTGGAAAGCCTTAGATTCTCTTTGAAAGTAAAGGACCTAACATCTTCAAAAATTATAACGACGGTTAAAGAGATATCCTCTTCCAATCCCCTTAATGTTCGTAAGCAATACACTAAAGAGTGTCTTAGTTGATGCTACTAAGTAAACTTATGATTGGATATCTTTTCCGAATTTTTAGGAAACATTCTTATCTTGCAAATATATCCAAGTGAGCTTATTTTCTGAACAAAGAGAGTTTTCAATAAATCACATTTAAAGAAAGGGAAAAAAAAATTTGTAATATACAACTGTGTGGGTGTCCCTCTTACTTTCGCTGAACAGGTATTTGTGATCTTTGAGTTTTGATAGAGATAATATATAAGCTGTGCAAAAGTGTGGAAGGACTTCGAGTAACTGTTACATGATTAAAAGCATCCATCAAAATTTCGTAACTCCAATTAATTTATACAAATATAAATTATTCAAGATGTTAGACATTTTTGTCAGAACTTTTAATGAAATTGAACTATGAAATTAAAGCTATTTTCTTTCTGCTGATATTTTAAATTTATTGATTAGAACTAATCATGAGATATAAATGTTTAATATTAATGAGAAATAAATTTATGAATGCATGATCGAGATTATGAAGCAAAGATAATATACAATAAATTATTTCCTTTACAACTGTCACTTCACCTGGATAATAATGCAGAATTTTATCTGGCTGAAAGTACAATTATTTCTTCTGAAACATTTCTTAAACGAGTTGCATAATGTATGCAACCTTTAAAGATAATATCATAAGCTGAAGATTATATCATATATAAAGCTAATATCATAAAAGCATGCCAATCATAACTAAGAAGGTCCAATTCATCAAGACACCGAGAATTATCCTGTACAAGTAATAAAAGATAAATTGAAGGTGTAAGCACTAAGTATTGCAAATAGTATGTCAAATGAAATGTAACCCTCACTTATTTTCGTAAATGCAAACCAAAAGATTATTTAGGAAAAAATATACTTTGGAAAGGTACAAAGAACTTTTTTCCCTTTATTTCTAAACTTTTTTTTCTTAGAGTTTTCTTAGGTTCACATATTTTGTCATCAATAAGCTGAAACAAGGGCCTAACGTGCAATAGTCATATGATTCCTCATTAGGATTGCTGAAGCTACAATTGTTTTATTGTTCTCACGTACTTTACCCATCATACCTATAATATTATCTCAGCTCAATTATGCTGGTAATGGTACTGTATGCCGTCTTCTAATCTACTTTTCTAATCTACTTTTTTTATTAATAATATTATTTGAAAATAAAATCCTGATATTGAAGTGATAATGAATGCCGCAATCCTGGTTTCGAGGTAGAGCGTTTTCCCCGTGATCGTTCCCCGGGCATTCCGGGTTCGAATCCAGTGAAGTGTGTGAATGCTCCTGTAAAAAGGGATTGCAAGGGAGTGTCATCTACATATAAGTTAGAAGTCAGCTTTTGCCTTCGGGTGTTTAGGGATCTTTACCCTCAATACCCACTGCACCCCTCATTCCGTTGTAATGCAATACGCAATATGTTGTAATTCCGTTGAATGAAAAATATTTTAAGTCACTTCCCACAGTGTACTGTTCTAAAAAATAAATAAGCCGCATCTAGGAAAAATATTAAGTAAGTCACAGTAAAATCTTTTGAAATCATTTTATTCAACATATTTTGAAGGAATTTCCAATTCATTTGGCCTTTAAGATTCATATTTAAAAAAAATTGGAAAATTAAATTTCAACATTGATTTTGTTTTGCATTTGATTTGTTATAATTGCTGAGATAATTTTAAATGTTATCTCAGTCTTTCCATTACACATTTTGCCTAATTTTTTTTTATTCCTTGAATAATCAAAAAAAATTTCATTGTGATGCGAATAATGATAATTAGAAGATTGTCTAGACGAACTGTCAATATTTCAAATTTGATTGCGATGCATTTATTGATGAAAATAGTAGTAGAAAATATTATACATATTAGTAGACTACTTAACAAGAAAATAATAACTACTTTTTGCAGTAAACTTTGAATGTAAATATAAATAACATTAGAATGTTTTGTTTCTTAGCAATTTTTTATCTATTCATAATTATGAGATTTAATGAGACTTTCATAAATACTCAAATCAAAATTTATCAATAAAATGGGATTTGAAATTATTATGCTCTTACAGAAAAAAAAAATGCAATGTGGAATAAAAAAAACGAAAAAATGCTGAAATAAAATACAGTGCTCAATTTCATCCAATAAGGGAGAATATAATAAATAAGCATAAATATTATTTATAAATAAATCAATTAATTTATATTTAAAAAAAATATCCTTGACTTGCTTGACTCCAAAATGAAATCTCAGATTTGTGCATCCGATAATAACAGATTAAAAGTCAGGGGATACTTTTAACATTTTCTAGTTTACGGATGACGTAGGACAATTATATATATATATATATATATATATATATATATATATATATATATATATATATATATATCCCTGTGAATATACACAATGAGATTTTAATAGGAAGTTTTTAATAGGTAGTTACGTGTCGAATTCGGGTAAGGGAATTACAAACATCTTTTGAAAGAATTTGTTCAGGACAGCAGTTTTTTATCCCTTTATTCGGAGCGTGGAAACGGCTGACAAAAATATTTTTACAGAGCTTTCTGTTGAATTAATTAAACCAAAATGGTTGATTGAGTTTAGGAAATAAAACAATATTTTAGAATGAAGTTAACTTGGACTAATTTAAGCTAAAAAAATTTGTAAATTAATTAAGTTTAAATGAGATTTTTAAATATCATTATTCACACACACATATATATACAATATATTTATACAACCTATACACTTTGTATACTTTGAATTTTATTTTTTTTGAGATTACTGAAAAAAAAAATGAACCATCACAATTTAAAAAATGACGTAAATTTTTATCTAATTTGATCGAATAAATTCAACTGATAAGTCCATGTGATTAGTGTGTCAGTGAAGAAGTATTTAATGCTTAAGTGGTGAAGAGGAATCGATAAAGTTTTGTAGTAAACCTCATTAATTTTCATCCCTTAATAAACCTCAAGTGCATATTATTTTGTAACTTCAATAGTTAGTAGAAATTGTGATGAAAGCTTGAAATTTCGAGAAATTCTGCAGCAAAATAGAACTGCTGGACCGTATTATAATGGCTCTCGCTAAAGATTTAATTGAGGTTGTTCACAAGACCGAAACTTAATTATGCTTAGGGAAGAGCATCGAACTAATGCCTCCTTTGTTTGGTAGTTTACTGAAACGTATTTTTTATAGTTTAAGAGAAATAATTTATTTTATATTTTAGTTTTTTTATAATGAGATTATTTACAAAACTCCATCATTCCTAGATTGCAAGACCCAATTTTATGTAAAACGTTTCATTAATTATATTTCTGGTTCACAGAAAATTTGAAAAAAAAGTTAGGGTTCAGCATTTTCTGGAAAAAAACTATAAACGTTTAAATCAAATAAAATTGGATTTTTTAAAATCCCCTCGTGATATTTTAGCTTTAAAATTGCACTATATGACTGTTTCAGAAAAAAAGGAAAAAAATATTTATATATAAAGTTTTTTTTTTTATCTTCTCAAAACTTAATATAGAGCAGTTTTATCTATTGGTTTTCGATTGATTTTGGAAGAGGAGTTTCGAGGGTTTTTTTCCAAGCATTTAATAAAATCTGCTATATGTTTTTGAAAAGCAGTAAAAAAGCTCAAAAAATTTTATTTATATTAACATTGAAAGCAAAGCATTGTTAGATTGCTCATGTGTTTTATTGAAAACATGATTAAAGCAAATAACAATTGATAAAATTCTTTGCTTGTAAGAAAGAAACTTTCAAGAAAAGAACTTATAGTACTTTAAGCTTAAAAGAATTTAACGAAGTTAAGGTTTTTTTTTTTTCTTTTTTGCACTATTTTATTGGATTTTATTCTGCATCTACAGTATCGCCAGGCCCTTTAAAATTTATCACTCCCCATCATTTTTTGTCTCAATATTTTTTTTTCATTTTTTCATAACTACTTGCCATCATTATTGCTATTATAATAGATGTTTTTTCACGTGATGGTTTCATTGTTACGAACGAAATACCATTCTTTTATGGTGTTTCTCTACCTGATTGTATAAATACTTCATAGTGTTCTTTCGTGTTTAGAGACAGAAGCTCAGTAGGAGAGAAACACAGTAAAGATAGACATAATCATGTAATATTCTGTGAACATTAAATAATATACATCATTTAGTAATTCATAGTTTTGTCTTTACATTGTGAAACGAGTGCGTACAATAAAATAAAGACGAAATAGAAGATAACATAGGTTTTAAGTTTCAATAGTAGCAAAAATCATGAGAATGCATATGATGCAGTAATAAAATAAGAAATAAGAAAGAAAGCATTAAAAGCACGGAGAAAACACTAAACATAATAGCGATATGAAGGTCACAAAATGCTGAAATAAACGAAGCAATCGTTACAAATTAATTTTAAAAGGAATTTTAAAATATATATATCCAAAAGAAAAATATACTACGACAGTTAAGTTAGCATTGTTAAAAAGACTATGGTACGTTTTTTAAGATAGCATATCAATTATTTTCTCAAAAAATATTTCAAAAGTTATTCAGAAAAAATCAAACAAAAACGTTGAATTTTATGCTACTTAATTTTTGTTATTCGACTGAATATCTTAATTAATATTAACTTTCAAAGTTTAAAAGAATAAATGTTTCCTTGAAGTGGATTTGAGAACGGCAAATGACAAATGCAAATTTCATGTCGCTATTGTTCATCTTTTAGGAGACAGTTAACAGACAGGCCGGCAGAGACAGACTCAGGTTATTTTCCTTTGTATAGTAGACAGACGTATAAAGTTTTGGAATTATATTTAAAATAATTGATCACGAATTTCCAATGAAAATCGAAATTTCAAAGGTTTTTAAATGCTGTGAAAATCACTTTTAAATACATGTCTGCCTGAAAGCTTATTTTTGATATGGTAAATCAACTCAACTATGGTAACTCAATATTAGAATAATCTGGAAATGGACAAACGACAAGTAGTTTTTATATAAAATGTAGAATTTTTAAAAATTCTTGTATTTTAATTCAAATCTCAATATTATAAATATCCCATATTTTTGAAATTATTTTTTTTCTAAATGGTGCAATATGAAATAAAAATGTGGTTAAATAAATCCCTTTAATGATTATTATTTTTGAATACATTAAATACTGGAATGCAATCCAGAATAAATGCGTGTAAAAAGGTTCAAAACAGAGCTATATAAAAAAAGGTATGAAAATTCGACTTATGCGTTTCTATAATTACTATTGTAAGAGGTGACCCGTATCCGAGATTACTATATTAGGAAATATTTATGCCAAAACGATATACAGGGTGATTATAATTAAAATTCCACTTTGAAAAAGTAATAAAAAGGAAATTACTGTATCAAATGTTATCAAACTTGGTAATAATTTAAAGTAGGCTATGGGAATTTTTTTTCATCCGAAAAAGTTCAAAAACTCACTACCAAAGAAAAAAAGGGTATACAGTATTCTTGTGCAAATAGGACAGGGTTAAAAGTGCGTTTAATTGTTCCTGAAACATGTCACAAATCATGCTTAACATGTGTTACTCAAAAGCACTCTACATGGTGATAATCTAAATTTGGCTGAACTTAAAGATGCAATACATCAACATTTGAGTAACCTTCTTCCTGATATGCTATGAGTTTCTGTTTAGAATGCTAAAATAGGATTTAACTTGATTCAGAAAATGTTGGACGTCACATTGAACAATTTGTAACACTTTTCAGAAATGATGAAACACACAATGTGTATGTGTGTTTATTATGATATATATACATAAACATGTATATATATATATATATATATATATATATATATATACAGTGGGTAAAAAAAGTTTCCGTACGGTCACTAAATTTAAGAATAAATAAGCATAATTTGTAAAGTATTGCATTTTTTCTTTAAATACTGACTATATGTGTTTAGTATAAGTCTATAGAAAGAGATTTTTGTAAATTTTCATTTTTAAAAAACGAGAAAAGCATATTATTTGCAATATCTAAGGTAAATTGAAAATTTCAGTGCAAAAAAAGTTTCCGTACGCTTTATGCAAATTCTTTCTGAAGTGTTTAAAACAAGCCCGCAGTAAATCTTTGACGTCAGAAAGTTAATCACTGATAAGAAAACAACATTTTGACAGTTGTTGAGTTTAAATTTGTTCTTGATCGTCTCAAAATGGAAGTTCCCAGAGCTATTCGGCAATTAGTGATTAAATTGCGAAATGATGGATTATCCATGAAAAGCATTAGTGAAAGGATTAAAAAATTGAAGTCTACTGTGCAATATATCATTGAAAGATATCGTAAACTTCATTCACTTGAGGATAGAAATCGATCCGGGAGGCCGTCAAAATTAAATCGCGTGCATAAGAGAAACACCTTACGCCAAGTTCAAGAAAATCCACGAATTAGTGCACTGAAGTTGGCAGCTGTTTCAATGGTTGGTTACAACATTAAAGTCTCCACTCAAACCGTGAGAAATGTCATTAAAAAAAGTGGTTATCATGGACGTGCGGCCCGGAAGAAACCCTATATAAGTTTGTACAACAGGAAAAAGCGCCTCGAGTTTGCAAAGAAGCATGTAAGCAAGCCATTATCTTTTTGGGAATCCATTCTTTTTAGCAATGAATCAAAATTTAACATTCATGGGTCAGATGGCTGAGTTATGGTGTGGAGAAAACCAAACGAACAAATGCTAACTAAGAATTTATGCGGAGCTGTGAAGTACGGTGGTGGCGGTGTTATGGTGTGGGGGTGTATGAGTGCTTCTGGAGTAGGAAATTTGCAGTTCGTCGAGGGAAATAAGGATCGATATGGATATCTGGATATTCTTAAACAAAATGTATTATCCAGTGCAGAGAAACTACCTCTGGAACTGGATTTACTTTTCAGCAGGACAACGATCCTAAACACACCTCTAAGATGTGCCAAGAGTGGTGCCTATACCATGTTAAACAACAATTCATAGCCCTCCCCAGTCACCCGATTTAAACCCCATTGAACATTTGTGGGAAGAAATTGGCCGACAACTTTAAAAATATGACATAAAAGACAAAGTTGAGCTCAAAAGTGCCATTAGTAGTATTTGGTGTAATATTTCTCCAGAAACAACAAAAAAACTTGTAGGGGTAATGCCTCAACGTCTAAAAGAGGTGATAAAGGCCAAAGGAGGGCCCACTGATCATTAAATGTATATTTGTTAAATGTATTTTGCATTTTTGTAAACCTTTTTCGTGTGCTAGGGCACCGTACGGAGACTTTTTTGTTCCATGTTTACAGCATTTTTTGAGTTTTTAAGATTTATTATTTAATTTTGTCAGTATTATCATCCTTTTAATGTGAATAAATATTAACTAATATTAGTTTTAACTCATTTTTAAGTTTTCATTTTTATCATTAGGAATTTTGTGTGACAAATTAAGCTTTGATTTGCATTCGTATCTGCGTACGGAGACTTTTTTTACCCACTGTATATATATATATATATATATATATATATATATATATATATATAT
>JAPMOQ010001675.1:161090-174720 GCA_026543055.1 Argiope trifasciata
ATATATATATATATATATAGGGGTAGGAGGGCATAAAAGTAATTCCCAAGGTCTACTTTAAACTATTACCAAGTTTGATAATGTTTGGTCCAGTAGTTTTCCAATTATAACCTTTTAAAGTGGAACTATAATTATAACAATCTTGTGCATCCAAATAACAATTCTGAAATCATTTATAGTTCGAAATGTAATTTATAAATAGTTTGAGACTGGGAATATTTTTATTTCATCATGGGTACATCAAAGATTTTATTATTAATTATCACAGATTTGCTATGAAATGCATTAAGCGAGGGAAAAAACGACAACAATCTTTGGCGTGAACTTAGTATTTTTATTGAATATGTCGAGAGAATATACATTATGGTCGGGGTGTTTTGCTGAGCCGTTTCCAAAACTCGAAAAAAAACTATAGCTATAATCACAAACATGCCAAATTTCATTCCGGTGATTTGTATTCAGACAGATAGGCTGTCAACTGCTTGACAAATTTGGCTCAAAAATTTACGAACTCCTTATTATTGATACTCTTTAAAAACTAAAACTGAATACTTTAAAAATTTCACTTATCTATGGTATTATGTTAATGAATTAAAGTATTTATATGCATGCAAATTTATAAACCCTTTGATGATTTTAGTTCTACATTTGATACATAAATCGATGTAAATCTCAGTGCCAAATTTTATCTATCAAGCTTTTCCATTGCATTATATTATATTCGGGTAGCTGAACAAACAGCTTTCCTCTGAATGGATTTTATTTAAAGCATGGTTTTAAAATTTGTAAATTTTATTTTAAGACAAAAAGTCGAATTTCAATTTTCTACTTGAAAGAGCTTTTGCTTTATAGAATTCTCATATAGAAGGACATAATTATACAAATTCTTTTTATAGGCTGAGGTACGTCCAAACCGATTAGATTTCTCAAAACCTCGAGTTCGAATTCTTTGATTAGAACAGCAATTTCTTTTAATATATTTCGAATACTAAAAAACAAAAATTTCTAGCTACTGTGTTCTTCACATTTTAAAGTTTATTCGATATGTTTTATAATAGTTAATAGTTAGCTTCGTAAACTCTAGAATTATTGAGTGGTTTGAATTGTGAACAATTCCACCAATAAATGGAAAGAAGAAAAAAATTTCGATTATGATTTCATTCTTATATTTTCATTCGTTTTCTAACCATTTTTTAAAAAGGCTTTTGATATCTATTTTATTCCGTTATGAGATATTTTAGAATGCGTATTAAAAAAACTCGTTTGGATTTTTACGTAGTATAATTTTTTTTAATACAAATACTTCAAAATTTCCTTCCCTTTATGAAATCGTCAAGAATACAGTAAAGCACAAACAATGTAATAGAAGCCAGCATTCACAATAACTTGTCACATTCCCCATGGCACTTATCGCTAGGCTTATCTTTGAATAGCTCCATGCCGCTAATAACTAGACGCTCCACTGAAAGCGATCTTAAATTACCTTCATTTCACGCGGTATATAATGGGCCGCCATCCATAAAGATTTTTTTTAAAAAGCTTTGCCTTTCTTTTGTAAAATGAGATGCTTTTTGAATGAAGAAGAGAATGCGTCAAAAAGAAAGAATGTAGATTTTACGATGTATACAAAAGGAAAGTATTGTAGTCATAAAGAAATTCCACCTCAAGATTTTTATGAATTCTCACCTTGTAGTTTCCAGGAGTGTGATAAAAAAATTTGATTTTAGAATTATACCTGTCTGCCTATGAAGTTGCTGAATCAAGAACTGAAAGTCGTATAAAAATTATACATGCATATGAAATTTTGATGCAAATTGTTCTACTAATTAAATGTCAGACAAGACAGACACCGACAATGATACAACAGCTCTTGAAGGAAGCACGTGCGACCATGGGAAGAGGTTAACCAACCCCACATCATTTTTTTATTCACAAGGCTTGGTACAATCTATCACCATATAGATATCTTCTCATCCCCATGTCTGAAATACCCCATTGTTAGGTGTAGTGATTATAATGCGATAGAAAACCATAGAATCTCAGATCAGTAAGTGAAGCTTGTTGTTTGTATATAAATATTATCTTCCTATAACTTATTAATGTATAATAATATCTTAACATAGATATTATCTTCCTATAGCACCCCTATAGTAGTGGGTGCTTTTTGCTCCCCACTAAAATCGCCGTCTACACGTAAGAGAAATGTTATTACGCTTATGTTGCTAAAAAAACGATGAGATCGTATTTGTCTCACAGGGCAAATAAGTTTCTTCCATTTTTATACAATTCTTAATGAGTATGAAAGCTAATCAAAATATATAAAGAATAAAATTTTTTATTCTTTTTCAAATTTCTTGGAAGTACAACTAAATAAATAATAGAAACGAAGGATTTCTTAAATAATATAGAATCGACAGAATGGGAGTTCCTGAAATTGTTATATTTTCATCAAAATGCTGATATATTAAGTATTTTTACATAGTAAAGTGCGATAAATACAATAATACCAAAAAAGACAAATTTTTCTTTAAAATATTTTTGGTTTCTAAACGAATGCTATAATATTCGTTAGATATTGAGATCAGTAACATTTAGCATTTTGTACAACAATATCGCTTCATCTAGAGAAATTCAATATTCAATAGAGCGTGTTCAATGCAAATCAAGCAGTACTATTATTAGAGAAGAAAGAAGGTGCAATTCTGATGGGAGAATTGCACCTACTTCCCAATAACAGATATAAAACAGAATATCGAGCGAAGGAAATTAAGATTCCTGAACTTTAGCTCATGGATAAGGCTAAAGATGAAAATACGCCGTCATAATATCAAGAAATATAAGGTAATAACAACAGCATCGGGGAAATGTAATTGTTTCATTTTTTTTTAACAGAATCATGTGTTTGACTCAAAAATCAAGAAGGTTATAAACATCTTTTTTTAATGTTGTTTCAAAGAGGGAAGTTTATTAGTTTTCTAAATAACAGGACATAATTCTTTGTCCTGTTATTTAGAAAACTAAATCTAGAGATTAAAAAAATTAAATCTAGAGATAAAAGAGAAAATTAAATCTAGAGATAAAAAAGAAATGAATAAAGAAAAAAGTGGCAATCTGAGAAAAGTACATAATGTATGAATTTTGTTCTTATAGGGAATCACGTTTATCAGAAATACATATTTTTTAAAATTTACAATCGCATATTTAACATGTTTCTTACATATTTTTTAAATAGCTAAGGATTTTTTTAAATATTTTTATCACCTCATTTCAACATAGTACTTTTTCCAATTTTTATAATTTTATTTTATTCTTTCCATTTTCTGTGAAATGTTGTTATCTATTTTATCATACTTTAGAATATAGGAAGTTTAATAAAATCAGGCAGTTTTGATGTACAAATATATAAACAAATTTTAATTGCGATTAGTAATTACTTCATTAATTCACTTCATTTATCTCTGTTTTCTGCTATTATGAAATCTCAAAAGAAAAAAAAATCGAATTCTCTTTTAATTGTTGCTTTTTCCTGGGAACAAAATCTATTAAATTTTTGCATTAATTAATTATTAAGTTAGGAATAATAAAATATTTTTAACTTCTCTCAAATTAAACTTTTCAGAACTTAAAGCCAATAATGAATAGAGCGAAAAACTGATAACAAAATTTCATATTTTCATGAAAGAAGTTTAATGAAATCAAATACAAGCTGAGTCATCCTTATAATGCACAGTTAAATTTTTTTCTGGTCCCAAATTTAATTTCAATTCCTATTGCTTAATTCATTGTTTCATATTTGCTATTATCTTCATCCATTTGTGATAATTATTTATTCAGTCAGAGGTAATTAAATCTAATACATGGTCGTGTTTTTAATTTTGAGCATACAATTTACTTTGGTCTCCCTTTTATATGCATTAATAAGAAATATTAATAGTTCAATTTCAAATTCTTTACAAAAAAATACTTTCCTCTAATCATTAAAATAATATAATACGTAAAATTTCACTAATTTAGCATTAAATTAACTAATTTGATAAAAATTGAATGAAAAGTAATGAAAATGAAAGTGTTATAAATATGAATATCTAGGTGAAATATGTTGTTACAATGTGCATCGAAATCTAATTAGTCAATTTTGCTGCATATAGTTGAATATGAACAGCTATGTAAAACTAGTTGTTACCATATGCATTGAAATATAATTGGTCAGTTTCGCTGCATATAATTTAATATTAGTAGCTAAATTAAATTAATTGTTGCTATCTTCATTTAAAGATAATGGTCAATTTTGCTAAAACTGTTGCATTTAAAACATTACCGCAAAAATAAAACTGGGCATATTTTTAATGAGAACACATTTACTCTTAATTGAATATAAGAGTAATATCATACTTCAAAATATCATACTTTCATATTCGCCAAGCATTTTTATTGCAACACCCCAAAAATCTCCCGCTTTCATCAACCTAGTTTTAAATTATGTATTTCTAGCAAAACAGCTATGAAATACTTTTAAAATTTGAAATAATAATATTTATTTTAAGTAAATAATTATACCATCATCAATTTTTATACCTCAGTTATACTTCTAAATTGAAATCGATTTTTTTGCAATTGAATTTTCTTGAGGTCTTATTGAATACATACTTGATTATTACTATGTAATAAATGTATTATTATTTTAATTACAGTTTGTTATATTTTATATTAGTTTGTTCTGTAATATATTTTATTGATCCTTATTATATATAATTTTAGATATTTCAACAACGATCTAAGGTATTTTAACAACAGAATATTTATCGTTAAATAACAATATTTAGGAATACAGCAATACTACAAAATTTCAAGGATGTTTTTTTTAAAAATTCGTTTTTCTGCAATTGGATTTAATCATAGTAATTCCAAAAATGTTAAATATAAAACACAAATTTATTAAATTTTATATAATTTTAAAAGTATCTCTTTTGCATAAATTTTTAAAACAACATACCTGTGGGCTGCTAAAAATAGCGCTTATCAGCCAGATGCAAGCCATGCCTCTTCTTACATGTTGCTTTGCATGGGCTCTGTGCATTGGAAACCGAACAGCTGAGAGTCTATCAAATCCGATGAGCACCAGAACAAATGTGGATAAATAAAGTGAAAACATTTGCATGAATTTGACTACTTTGCACAGCATGTTGCTACCGTACCATTCTACAGTTAAAGTCCACAAACCTTCAGTCAGAATACAAAAGAGAGTAACCAACAAATCAGCTATCGCCAAATGAGCCAGAAGCAAATAAACAGTGGAAGATCCCATGCGCCTCGTTCTCAGTATTGACGCCAATGTGGACACATTTCCTATAAAGGAGAAGACTGCAATGGCTGAAAGTATGATACCTTTGATGAGAGTCGAACTTCCGAACTGGGGCGCATGTAAAGGTTTGTCACTCAAATCAGATGAATTAGAACAATTCTGATCCTCGAGACTGAAGTTTAAGGTAAACACAGTCTCTTCATGGAGCGAAACTGGAGGATTGACATATTCTTCTTTCTTAAAACAGTCCTTGTCTTTATCGTTTTTCACATCTGTTTCCAAACTGGTAATCGACACAAGTGGTTCTTGGGGGGAGGGAGATTTACTAGCTGAGGCTCTTTCATTGTTTTGGGTGGAAGTTTCACGATTAAAATTTTCCGAAAGCTTTCCAGAAAATCTGGCATCATTCATTTTTAAAGAAATTACATCCTTGTGCTGACGATATGGACTAGCTAATGCAAGAAAATTCTTTTCATTTATGTCAAGGAATAAGAAGAAGATTAAAATAGCTGTATTCATTTTAATATCAATAATAATTTATAATATATGTATCAAGAATGAAATCTATAATCGATTTAATATTTAAAAAGGAGATCAAATATTTTATTTTTTTTGACTCTTATAAATTAATAATCATTTTTTAAGAGAAAAAAAAAACAAACTTCTTTATAAAGAACATTTTCATAAATATGAAACTTAGATACAATTTTCGTCTTATTCGATTTCTAATTTATATCAAGATAAGTTTATATTTATTTACATTTCAATATTTTCTTTAAATCATGAATTTAATCATGTTTCATAAGCAATGGCAATTTTTATGGATTAAACACAAATAATAAATAGCACATTGATTTATTAATAAATATATTTTTGAATATTTTAATCTCTAAAACTTTAGTACTTAGGTTTTAATTTTTATAAAAGTTAGAGGACAAAGAAAATTAAGCATTAAAATCGCATTTAAGTTCTGGTATTCATTGTTTGAGTTATTTTAAAATTAATATTAGATGAAAACAAGATTTTAAAGAAAAAAGGATAGTGTTGCTAAGTCTAAAATTTAATTTTCAACCATTACATAAGCATTGTTTTACGATTATTACTTCTATAAAATTTCACTGGGATAAAAGTTATAATTTTGGCCCAAATTCAATAAAAAAATTTAATAAATTAAAGTTTATTAATAATGGAGTCAAGTTTACCAATTATAATAGATTTCTTCTCTAAAGGCTCTGCATGCCAAGAATCTTGAGTAATTATTTAAGGTTTTGAACTAAAGAAATCAGTTACCAGAAAATATTTTTCTTGAAATTTCGTGAAATCTAACTTTTTTCCATAAATCCAAATATGGGTTTTGAGATACAAGTGAATTTATTTGAAACGCTCCGAACCATGCGCGGACTTCAATAGGGATAAGTCGAAAAACGTGTGTCGCTCGGAAAACTTGAGCAACATCTGTGAGTTCCTGGGGCGCTCCTCCTTTCTGTGGGGCGCCACAGCGACACCTGGAAAAAGAAGAAAACTCATTTCTGCATAGTTGCGAGAAAATCATTCTTGTACATTAGTATTTCTTTCTTTCATCAACAGAGTTTTTGCCTAATTAATATTTGTTATATTGCTATTTTAAAAAAGTTAGCTTATTTTAAGATTTAGAAGAATTTGATTTGAAAGGGGTAATGGCACGAAAAATAAGATATATTGAAATGATTTGAATAATCCACCCTAATATTCAGAAAAGAATACTAAATTTCATTGTCAAACTATAATTTGTTTAAGAAATAACGTACAAATAGTTTTCTACAGCTTTTATAAAATTTCGCATAATATAATTATAAATTAGCATTCTTTTTTAAAAACTTTCTAATTAATTTTATTTTATCTCGCACTGTTCGTTGTTTATGACATCGTAAGACTTTCTATGCTATAAATTAATAAATAGTATGAAAAGGAATTTTTGAATTCAATTCCTATTTAGCTCAACAAAGATTTTTTTTATTTTAGTTACTTTTTATTAAATAATTATCAAAAAATTATTTATTTTTACAAGAATTGAACTCGCATTCTTCACCTTCAGGTAAAAAATAGTGAAGTCTAGTATTTTACAGATTGAGCTACTGCCGGTTGGTTTCAATCTTCATAATAAACTATTAAAATTCTATTTAAAGTATTACAAATTGAATAAATTTAATTAATGAACTAATATTTTTTTAAAACTGCATTAACGTAGTACCATCCCCTGTAAGTTTGAAAAATTGCATTTGAACTTGAATGGATGAATAAAAAGTATTTTATTAACGACGGAAAATTTGAATAAGGTATTTAAATTTGAACAAGATATATAAATATATATATAAGAAAAGCGTGAAATAATAGTAAGAATTGAATTAGATTTTTTTTAAAAAAATCTACTTAATTTTACTTTATTTCACATTTTTCATTGCTTATAGCATTGTTACAAGACATCGTAAGTCTTCGTATGCTATAATTTAAAAAATATATACCAATTTGTTTTCTTCGTCACGATTATATTTGTTTTGTAAGCTCTTACTAAGTTTCCAATATTCAGTTCTGATATTATTTCATTCGAAAATATTACTAAAGGATAAATATTAAATGTAAATATTGTAAAGGAATTGAATTCCGACCGAATTGAATTCCTTTATATTTCTTCTTTTATTAATATAATTCACTAAAAGTGATTGAAGATACTTTTTTGAATACATTTTTATACAAATACAATTTTACAATCCATTAAAAATAATTTATAAATAATCAATAATTATATTTAAATAATTTTTAATCATATATTTTATGATTTAAAATTTCAAGCATTCTAATTTAAAAAAAAATATTTTGGGAATAAATATTAGAGTGAATTTTCTCATAGTTAAATTATTTATGACTATTTTAAATGGATCAGATTTAAAAATAAATACCCTTAAAATTATGGAAAATTCAGAATTGAGTGAATACTGTCAAAGAAATTTACTTTTTAATTAATCCTTGTAAGCAAAATTAAATCTTGGCAGATTATTATTTCATTAATACTTTTATTATTTTACTTTTATAATTTTATCGTCTTAAGCATATTTGGAGAATGAAAATAAAAATAAAAAACAGTATGTGTATAAACTTCACAGGTCAATGGAAAAGAAATGTAAGGCCAATTTAGGCAATTAATATATTTTTAGTCAATGGTACTTACTTCACTTTTTAATTTAGTGGCACTTGATTTACTTTTTAGATCGATGTCTATTAAGTCATCTTCCTTTTCCATTTTTTCCGCCAATTAAGCATTACTAACGAACCTCTGGGGAATCTTTGATCATCAGCACTTGGAACTCAAATGCTCCTCAAGATAGTACTAACTACAGTCGCCAAGTCACATGTCGCGATACTTCTTTCATTGATAATATATACCAGCACATTTTTCTACTAGAGTGTCAGCATTTATGTCATTTTACAGGTAGAAAAACCTTGGTATTTACAACTGCTGGGAGTGGAAAAAACAATGTTTTTGTACTTACTGCACTACTCATTTCCAGTCATCACTATTCATCCGTCCTGTAATAACCAAATTAATGAAAGCCGTTATGAAAGCCGAGGTAGATTT
This sequence comes from Argiope trifasciata, assembly GCA_026543055.1. Classification (NCBI taxonomy): domain Eukaryota; kingdom Metazoa; phylum Arthropoda; class Arachnida; order Araneae; family Araneidae; genus Argiope; species Argiope trifasciata. Next base: position 170,006 of record JAPMOQ010001675.1, read on the forward strand.
TTAGCATTTAAAGCATCGCGTAAAAAGAAGCAAAATATAATAAAATTGGACACATAACGAATAGGAATTTATTTTTTTCACACAAAAGGCTCGGCGATACGAAATTCGTGACCGGTGAAATTTTAATATGAATGTATATGTATATTTTATGACTTTACTAGGCTTCCCTTCTTAAATTCTATTTAAAAGTTTTTAATACCTCGTCGCATTTTATGCTTTAATTATAAAGACGGTTTGTTGGGATATTTTCCTTTCTGCATCTAAATATCAGCATTTTTTTATAACGTGGTTAGAAAATATCCTGCATCTGCATCTCCTTTTACATGCATAATCAAAAAATTTCAAGGCGAAGAATAGAGAAATTAAGGAAAACCAATTCAAAAATTCCACACTGTTAATTTAGAATATGCAAATCTCATATAAATCATGATTACGCTTTTTATAATCCTTTGTATATTTATACAAACAGCTATTTTTTCTCACGTTAGCATATCACGTTAGAATAGAAAACATCAGGATATTTTAATTTTTTTAACTTCAGATTCTCTAATTTTTGACAACATAGTATTGTTTTAAAACAGAATCATATTTGCTCGATTGTGTGATAATGACGAATTATATGTCTAATAATTTATGTGTAATGCAATTTATAAAGGGCTTTGCTTTAGTCAACCGATAGTCAAAAAATGTTCTCCTTCTTTTGTCTTTGAAGCAATCAGAGGATTTATTGGTTAGAAATAGAATATCTTCTGATATATGATTAACTTCCAACTTGCAGTGTTGCTTAAATTACTAAAATTTCATTGTTCAAGTCTTCTTTTTATAACTTTTTATCTCCCAATAACAGAATTGTTGCTACATAACAGATAATTTACAAATTTAAAGTAAGTATAAAAGCATTATTATTAGTTTAACTCTAAAGTATCATTATTTTAAAAACATTGGCACATTGCTTATTAAAAATTTCACTGTTTTATATTCTTTTTTACCCCTCCTCGCAACGATAAATTTACTACATATAAGACAATTTACGGCTTTCAAATTAGTGTAAAGGCATTATTTTTAGCATTAGTAAAGCATTAAAATAGCATCATTAGTAAAATAATTTGCAACATTGCTTAAACTGCTAAAAATTTCATTTTTCTATTTGTTTTTATTTTCCACCCTCGATTTGTTATTGCATATCAAATAATTTGCAGATTTCAAGTTAGTGTAAAGCATTATTATGTAAAGAGCAAAGACAATCAACTTCATTTAAGGTGCTTGATTAAAAATTTTAAAATTGTATGTCAGTTTTTTCTTTTTGTTGCTAAATTAAGTATTATTTCATCTTCTCATTTACTTTTTCAAAATGTGCGATAGTGATAGTTTATAGGGATAAATCGTTAAAAGGGTGATGAAAGAAAAAAAAATAAGCAGACTCGAAACCATAAGGAAAGAAAAAGAAAAATACTTCTTTTTGCTTTCCCTCAAGCTTTTTTTTATATATACATCACAAAAATGAGAGATTATTCCCACCAGAAACTTTCCTATATTGCATTATGAGAAAATAAGTCAAAAATCGAATATTTTTGCGACAAAATTCTTATTTTAATAGGCGTTTTAGGAAAGTTCCATTTTGTTAACTCTATATCAGAATTGAATTTCCACTGAAATAAATGAGCAGAAAAAAAGAATTCTAATACCTCCAACACATTATGTACTGAAGTCATACCGATTGATATCATTTAATTTCTAACAAATGCTAAGGCGTCTTGGCTCAAGATCTCAAATTATATTCCATGTTTTCCAACATTCTATTTCTTTGATTATCTAGTATCTTTACTCGGTATTTGCTTACAGAATACTTTTCCTTGTTACATTAAAGGACACTTGATAGATGGTATCCTATTCATATTAAAATTCCTCACATTATTGTCTTTGGCTCCTTTTCATTTATTTATCTTATTTATCCTGCCTATCATACTACATTTCCAATTACTTTGATGACTAACTCAAATGTTTTTGCGAATATGCCATTATCAGTTTGTAATGCTTACTTATGTGTAATTTTCACTATTCGATAAATAATGCTTGTATTTGAAGTAAATCAATCTTGATTTTTTTTTAAATTCTTTCTTTCACCTCAACTACTTTGAGAAAACCGTCTAGTTGTTTAGTTAAAATTTTGTGAAGTCTTACCTCTATGCTGAGTGGTCACATGCTGCTCTAATAAAAAATATATTATTAGCCTAGTTTTAAAAATCAAATTTGCTTAAAATGTGAATTATATGTATTTTAAATTATTAAGATAATATTAATATTTTGTCAAGTATTAATTATTAAACTCCTGCGAATTTCATCATATTCATTTCACTATGGCAGGAATTTTTGTTCTGATTCCCATCTATTTCTTGCCATTAATATTACCATTGTAGCTTTTATGTGTTATATTCTTATTTATTTCAACACATTCACTCAGATATTGAATGGAGACTCTGATTAAATTATAATATAATGCATAAAATGTGGATGCAACGTAGTTACAAATTATGAGAAATAAAGTGAAAATAATTATACTTTCCCAAATGTTCTAAAGTTAACTATAACGTAACACGTTAAGATAATAATTAAATTTAAAATTATTATGATAACGTGTAAATTAAAATTTAAATTAAAAAAGAAAAATTGAAAATAACTAATTAAAAAAGATTGTTTAGTAAAAATTGACAAAGACCACAAATTGTCTGAATAAGACAATGACTATGATTCTGCAATTAACTGTGAAAGGATATAAGTTAATTAATCGCAGATTATAATTCTGCAATTAACTCTGTTTGCACTTAACACAGGACGCAAAGTCCTCAAACTTCCATTTTGCACTTGCAACAAAAGTTGGTACAATGTGAATGTGCGTAAAATTTTGATCAAATGTTTATCAGCTTTTCATATCATTTCAGAAATTTAGCCTTAAATTTTATAGCCACATTCCTGCCCTCCAAAACTCCATTAGCTCTGATTTCTAATTTAGAATAACAATAATTAATTAATTATCAGCCCATTGACCTTATAAAGCGGTTTTCACTAATTTTTAAAGCTTCGACTCTTTTAAGTTTTTTACTGATAATAAAAGCGAGGGTTTTTCAAAATATCATCGTTCACTTTTTATGTATTAACTTGTCTATCATATTGTTTCATCCCTCTTTACTTCAAAACGCTTTAATAATGCAATTTTATTCCATAAAATAGCACTGGCAATTATTTAGTGCTTTAATTTAATAGTACCTTTTATGCATAATAATACAACTTTTACACATTATGTAAATTTCCTTTCCGTCATATACTATCACAATGGCCTTTATAAAATCTTGAAAAGCATAAATTATAGCTGGATTTAACTAATGAGAATACTTTAGAAGTAATAAGACAGTTTCGAGTCTTTATTATTGGTCACAATATTAGGATCTGTTAATGAATTATTTTCAATTTAGCTTTCATATAGCTTATTTTTGGAATCAAATGCCTGGTTTTGAAGCCGATAAGTAATCATTCAGGCATTTAACTCCTTAATCGCCTTTGTCAGTATATCATACAAGAATCGAATTATAACTTCTCAAAATTAAAAACTGTATCTAAAGCATCCTATGACTTAATTCGATGCAAAACTTTCATAATACACATGCACCTTAAGTAATTTATGTTTCAAAATGGAAGATTCCATTTGATTAGATTACAGAAAACGTAAAAAAAGAAAACAAAAGAGGTTAATCCGATTTCTATTAATTTCTTTAATACATTTGGCCCTTTTATTCATACATATGATTTGGATTATCTATCCCATCAAATTACTCTTTTTTGCTACCTCTTATCTGTAGTAAAAAAGGAATAATCTAATCAGTTAGCCTACATAAATCCCATGTGACTCAGGCAGCAGCCAATGCCTCAAAAATAGCTGAAAACTAGAGTCGCAAGAGAAACTGTCAAGAAGCAGCTTTTATGCCTCTTGGAATGAACATCGAAATTTGAGAATTTCAGTGTTCATTCCATAAAAGCTGCCTCTTAAAATAAACTGATCATCTGTGTTCTAGTCAGTAATCCGTGGTTTTTTTAGTTATTAGAAATGATAAATGGGGCTCATAGAAATTAAGAAGCTGCCTCTCCACTACGTATACTTTAATGTGCGATTGGTCTCAATTTTGAATTAGAAAGACCATAGAATATATAGCAGGACTAATATGGATATCGTGTACAAATCTATGGATTATGCAATTAATATTGAATACCAACCATTATCAATAATAAACAAACAATTTCTTTAAAGAAAGAGACAAAAAATTTTCAAGTCTTATGAATCAAGTTTCTAAATGATATTCATTTTATTTATTGAAAACTCTTAGTATAAAGAAGCAGGTAGAATTTTATAAATTTGATTCAAAATTCTTATCAGTCATCTTAAATTCAAGAATTACAAAAAGTATGAGCGTTGAATGTTGAAAATGGTAGAAATGATAAAAATTAATGTTTATAAAGCATGTAGAATTATAATGTTATTCGTTAAATATAACTTGATAATGAATATCGTGGGCTACCTAAAAATGGCAGGAACAATCATTGTTCTATAGAGCATAGAACTGAAATCTAGAGCAGATCATGGATGAAGTGCTATTATATTTGGTACTAAAATATTTCTGAGGTAAAAAGCCCTCAAAATGAAACCATTTTTTTCTAATCTCACG
>JAPMOQ010001675.1:174730-434735 GCA_026543055.1 Argiope trifasciata
ATTTTGACGCACCTTCAATTTCAAACAATTAGATTTTGTGTTGCTTTTTCAATTGTAGCTCAAATTTTCTTTAATTTTGATAGTTTTTTTTAAAGTCTTCTTCGATATAGCTTTATAAAGATGCAATCATTTACAACTTTAGATGTAAATAACAACTGTAAGATGTAAATCACTTACAACTTTACAAAATTATAAAAATATTAATAAATATTTTCAATATAATAATATTTTTAGATAAAAATTCTATCTGCACATTACGTTATGCAGAAATACTTATGTTCAGAATACAATAAATCCAGCCGCAGACAAGGCAGAAGAATTATACTTAAATAATTTTTTCCCCTATGTTTCAGGCTGAAAATCTTATTCACTCTTATAGCATTTTGGAATACGTGCTAATATTTATATGATATAATGACACATAATAAGATGAATAATCCATTTAATAAATAAAGATAAAAAACGATTTGTATAAAGAAAGTGCATAAGTTGGGCAAATGGAGAGAAAAGCATTGATTTTCATTTGAGAAAAGCATTGACAGAAAGTCTATCTGTCAATTTATATCATGATATAAAAAGGTTTGTGCATAGAATGAAATTTCTAATATTAAACTAAAGACATTTTCAACTGTAATGTTTCTGAATGGAAGTTCGAAACTATTTTAAATGAAACACTCACCTTTTTTTATATTTGTTTGGAAAAAGATGAACTTCGATATTGAAGAATTATTACATAAGCGCCACTGTTTTAAACATCATTCGTTTTTCTTTGAAATAAATTGAATTATGAGAGAGCGAAACATTCTTATCATTCATATAAAAATAATAAGAAATTTTAATAACTCATTTATGTTGACATAAAATATTTGATTTTCGACTGTTGATTACACCTTCATTTTTATCATGGCTATCTGCTACATCGGAAAATGAAAAAGAATTCAATTTATTACCCTTAAGAACGACAAAATTCTTATCTCTTCACAATAAATCTTTATTAGGTCAAGAAATAAGGTTTTGACAGGGAAGGCAAGACATCCTCTATACACAGAAAGACATGTGAACAAATACTCAATGAAAATAAACGTTAAAACATAGTTAGATGTTGGAGTAGATAGCAACTACTGGGTAGGATTCTTTTATTTCTAATCATCAAATATGACTCTTGTTGAGAGAGAAACTAACTCGATAGACAAAGATTTTTATTTCAGTTATATGAATATGTGTCGTGAGATATTTTTTGCATACGTATACATTTGAGATAAATATGTATAAAATTATATCGTTGTATATTATATTGCTCTGTAATTTTTAATTTTAAAGTTATTTGTAAAAAAATTAACTTTTGCTTTGTTGTCAAACTTTGTTACTTTACTTAGTTGTTATGTAATTTGTACTGGTCAATTTTTGTGGTGACAAACAGCAAGCAATAATGATTCTTCATTTCAGGCTTTTGAGTTGGAAAATTTACTGATTCTAAAGCCGGCCCAGTAGACAGCGCATGTGTAAAAAGGCTGAAAAATGCTGTTAAGCCCATGGCAAATAATTGCAGCCACAACAATATATTAACAATATACCATTGTATTGTATTTTTTTCTTACTGAGCATACGTTCATAGAATTTGTCAGTTTTATTTTTGGCGTGAAAAAGTTGATCACTTATCATAGATTAATTCCGACATTTTTTGCTCCTTGTTTTTTCTGTTGTTAGGATGAGTTTTTTTCTCGTTCTTTTTCTATACTTTTTCAAATTTAGGTTCGACTTTTTAAACTTTCATTTTATCCTGTTTCTTTATGTAAATATCAATCATTTTAATATGGTACTATGTGAAAATGAAAATTTCAGAGTTGCCGAAAAAGTAACTTATAGCCAAGAATGATAAACATGAATCTATCTTGTGAAATTGTGGCAAACATAAACCAACTCCTTTCTACGCTTGCGCTACCTTTTGGCCGTTTTACAACTGGCCGAGTGTAAACCCGACATAAAATAAAACAAATTGTATCCTGGAAATAAGATCCATTTTTGCTGCTATCAACATGTGAGAAACTGATATTTTATTTTCCGATTCCTGCTTTCGTCAATTTTCTTTTAATTCATTTATTTTTGCTTTAATATTTCTAATCACAATATATCAAATACATAATATAGAAATAAATTTCTTTCATCATCAAATAAGCATCCAAAAGTAACTTATGAACACGAATCTTGTTTAAACATTACAAAATATATTTATAAGTTAAGTAAGGGCCTTTAAAACACTGTTATTAGGCATTTTTTTTAACCAAACTAATTCAACTAAGTCCTTCAATTCTTTTAAATCATACCATTAAATCATAATCAATCAATCAATTGCTTTCTATCATTTTATGGTAAATCTCAAAGTGTTTGAAGAAAGGCAAGCAAATGAGTAAACAAGATATGCCTCACCATATACAAGAATATTTTTGAAATTTTTTTTCATCCAAGAACAGATCTGAAAAGAACAATTTATATTGACGTTTGAATTTACTTCAGACATTTTATTTAGAAAATGCTAATTTTCTGCATCGCATCTTTTTGGAACCGTTTCAAGAGTACGTCTCATTTTACAGTACTGTTAGGTAAGACAGTTAATCTAATTTTCTGAAATTTAGCAAATTTAGTGTTTTTCTTGTTGCTCTATTATAATAGTACATAGTTTTCTTACTAATTAGCTTGCAACTTTTTAAGAAAGCAGTTTAAAAATTTTCACATGATCGAGCAAAATTTGGCATTCAATTAAGAGATAAAAAAACTATATGACTGCTAGAAAAAGGAATCTCAACATGATAACGCGTTGCTGTACATTTTGTAATGGGAAAATCTTTATATATTATAAGCAGTTTTTTGACTGATCAAGAATTGCAAAATTTGGTCAATACATTTAGGTAGTAGGAAAACATATTAATAGTATTAAGTTTTTAATTATATTTTTAATCCACTAAAATAAAAATAATAACGTTTTTCTTACGAATTGCACAGAAAATGAATGGGTAATGAAAGTAAAAAGTTTTCTTATATCTGTTTTTAAGATTAGTATTTCAACTGCACTCGTTTCATATCCATATAATTTTCTTTTTAATTTTAATAATTTTATATAATTTTAAGTATAATTTGCAATAACACGTTCATGATATTTTATAAAATTCAAAATATTAAAATCATTCCATCAAATTGTTCAGGTAGGTGTCTTTTGCAGGCGTTAGTTAAGGAAAAAGGAATGTGATTGCTCTAGATATTAATTTCAAAGTTGAATTTCCAATTACGTTTCTCTTAATACGTTATGTTAGAGTTCTAATATTAGTTGATTAATATAAAAATCACTATACTCAGAATTAACAATGCATGCATTCCATCAGACGAAGAAAACATAAATAAACCGGGTCTAATAACATGCTTAATCCTTAAGAAAAATACTTGTCAAGTATCAATAAAACTGTAAAAATCCCTGATTGAACATAAAATGTAATAAGATTAAAAAGCAATGGAAGATTTAATATTATGTAGCACGTAACTATACAGAAAGTTTCAACTATACAAGCAATATATAACTATACAAGCAAACAAAAAATTAAAGTAGTAAATATAATAAGAAAATATAGTAATACATGATATGAAGTTAGTCAGTTGAATTAAATAATTAATATGTTACCGGTAAATTTTAGTAATTTTCCTATGTTATTCCTTTCTTCTGTATTAGAAAAATAATACACTATTGTACGACTCTATGATTGTGTAATTTATTATCGCTTTTTCACAAAATTAGAGTAGATGGAAATTGCTCAAAAGTTGAGCTTTATTTAGATGCAAAATTGATGAACTAAATTCCTTTATGTAGTTAATTGATTTTTATTTCGGAATTTTCTCAATATGGAAAGGAAGATTTTTTCTTAATTTGATATAAAATGCATTTTTTTCACAAATGTGCCGAACTTTGTGTTAAATTATCTGTAGTTTTTCAGGATGATATTAATTTTGTTTATTTAAAGAGTATTGAAAAAAATCAAACTCTAAGGATCATATGTTAAGTAAATAATATGTTGTTAAAAAAACGTGCATTTCATACTTCTTAAAAATGAACGAAACGTGATTTAGACTGGTTTCATCATTCTTAAATTCCGATTAACATGTGATTTTTTATTGGAAATTTAGGCATTTTATTATTTTTCAAAATCTTTTCGAATCTATCTCTATGGATTCGACTCTAAATATTTCATCAACACCTAGATTATTTTGAATAAAATGCATTGGCTCTAATGGCTTTAGTTGGAATTTTACTTCATTGGTAAAAAATAAAAAACTGATTCGTAAAATGGCATTTTAGTTAATGAACTTATCAGTTAATATTTCTTAAAAATTATTTTCAAGCGATTGTTAATCAAATAGAAAATTCTTTGAGCATAGAAATACATTTTTTTATAATAAAGGTATTACATTTTGGTTTTAAGCATAATTTTGGGATCTTTTATTGAGTTCAATTGAAAAATATGATCAGGATTTTAAATTACATAAGCAAAGATTAAGTAACAAAAGTAAATTTAACTGGCGTGATCTGGTTAAAGTTATTGATTATGTGTAGTATTTGCTATGATAAAACAATAATCGCTATAATGAATATTTTTTATTCACTAGTAATAATTTTTATTTTTTTTTCTTAAACGAAGTATTCAAACCCTGAAATCGTATATTAATATGATTCTCTGAATTTACTGCATCTTGGTGTTTTAGGCTGCCTTGAAATAAAAGTGCCTCTCTCATTTGACACTATCCTCACCTTGTGTAAATGGAAACCCAAAAATGAAGGGGTGGAGGGATCGTTAGAATAAAAAAAATACCATATGGTTTTTACCCCAAAAATAGAGAACAAAGTCAAATTTTGACTAAATCAAGATAGGGAAGGTTATTATGCAGTCTAACAATATGCATGCGAACACAGTATATCAAATAGGCAAGATGAATGAAATTTAGTGAAAGATTTTTATAATCAAACTTGAAAATCTGTATCATTTCAAAATTAGCTCCGTCAAATGGTTGGTTGCCTGCTAATGATCTATTCCTGAGTAAACAAAGAAGAGTGCTTAAATATGCAATAAGTTATGTATACAAAATTTGGTACTCAGATTTGGTACTAACAATGTAGTGAATGTTGAATCTATTAAATTCTAAATGGCGTATTTTTACTACTACAAAGCAACTAAAACATCAGTTGCCTTTTTAAATATTCCCAGTAATAGTTATACAAGCACAATATAAGAAATGCGGACAATCATACTTTTAAAAAAGCTGTAAATACGAATAAAAGGTAACTATTTATTCCCATAGATCTCAAAGATCCATAGATTCCCGAACATTAAGTAACTATGTATTCTCATTTGTACTTTACAATATTATAGAATTCCATTAGGAATAGAATTTCATTTATTACAAATTTCTATTACAGACACCAAAAACCATAGAAAGAGGCTTGATAATACAATTACAAACATTATGATAAATTTAACCTAAGCTTATGTGATTGGATTTTTTAAATACATTTTTGTATTAATGTTGTATATTTTTACCTATTTAAATTTTATTGTAGTTATTGCCATGTAATAAGATTGAGATGAGAACAAGCAATTTGTTATCGAATTGGGATAAGAATGTTATTGGTATTATTTTTGCTAATCACGTGTAATCAAATTCACCTGAAATAATAAGAGTAAGTTATTAATCAGTTCTTGTTAGAACCTTATTTAAAATTCATAAATATGCACATGTAGCCATTGATCATTAAGCAATTTCCATTGAAGACGAGATGGAAAAAAAGAGTAAACATACAGAGATGCGATTTTTCGGTTGAGTCTTATTATTATATCATATTCCAGTGCTGAAAGTATTAGAAATTACGAACGTAAGCAATAATTTATTAGACAGAAGATTACCTTTTTTTAATGTCTATCATTTCAATATTCTTATCTTCGATTTTTAAGGCGGTGATTACTGACTAAAATTATCCCCAATCAGTGCTTAGATTCACGGTGCAAAACTTGGAAATAAAAAATGACGCTCAAACAACCAGTATCAATAAGAATAAATCTAAATTTCCAATTTAATACCTGTGTAATTGGCTGATTTCAAATTTAGTGTTGACATATTCTGTTTAGTGAATTAAGTAATATTAATGCTTTTAAAATGACCAGATTTAATTTACCAAAATTGGCATCTGAATAAATATGGACTTCGAGTATAGAAAGGAGTACAGGTTACTTAGGGAAAAGTATTTACCAATCGTCATACAATTGGTAATTAATTTTTATTATCATCTGATCTTACAAATTAATCAGATCTTCTCATGTTTGACTTCTCGCGTTTTCACTCTTATGTTTGACTTGCATTACACGTATATAATTATATTTCAAAAATAATTGGGCTCATCATGAGTTGTCAAATTTGAATCTTAAAGATGTAAGACGTGTCTGATTATGACACGCCGATAAGTATTTTTTAAAATTTTTGTATAAAATGATTACTTAATCTATGAAAAGAATATACATAAATCAATAACCAAATTTGTTTTTAAAAAGAAATATGTTTTTTTTGTTGTTGCTCTATTTAAAGCGATATGTAATGGAAAAACTTTTTAAAAGAAAAAGAATGTTAGGAGTTCATCAAATAATTGATGCACAAAGCTGTTTATAAATTATTATTTCTTAAAAATACAATGTATAATTATTATTATAAAATATTGCTGTTAAAATAATAAATCGAATACGAAATTTTCATTTTTTTCTCATCAGGAGGCATTGAAATGACATATTTTAAAAATACAGATTACTTATCTTGTTTTCAGAAACTGTCGATCAGGTTTTATGAAAAAATGCAAGGATTAAGGAACAAAAAATATGCATTTAATTATATAGATGACATTTTTTGGAAGATTTTACAAAAATTTTAAATTTGAGAGAATAGCATTTAATTATGCAAATTATCATTAAAATGTAAATTATGCAATATATAAATCAAAATAAAATACCTAAGAGTAAACAAAGACACCGAATTGAAACTATTTCACTATTGAGAAATTTGAACATTAAATGAATTTTATTGATATTTTTTGGGAAAAAACATCTTTCAAAGCTGTCACCAATCTTAAACTTCAAATAAATCTAACTTCAAAATAAAATTTTTATACATTAAATCTTTTATCCGACTATAAGGAACAAGAATAAGAGACATAATTCAACTGAAAATCTTTTTTCTACATTTGCAACGACTGATATGACATATACATAAAGCATAAGTAGATGACTAGTATAAGGATATTACAGATCGATGAAGAAAACAAGCATCTATGAAATGACATTTATTTTGTAGAATTTAGCTTTATAAACCGTTAGCAAAAAGGAAAAAAGAACTTTTCTTTTAAAATCCAAGAATGTAATTTTTTCTCCTTTATTAACACATTAAAGGGGATCTTGACGAAAGTATGCTAAGTAACGCGGATCAAATCGTAGTACTACGACTCCCGCCCTTAATGTGTTAACATAGGTAGGTTTAAGAAAATCTATCCTAAATTTTTGCTGAAACAATGTAATGTTGTATATCACTTCAGATTCCAAATATGAGGTTTCTGCCAATGGTAATAACTTTCAAACAACTAATTTAATAACAGAACATTTTGCTTTTGTTTGAATTCAAACTCAAAGCTCTTGAAACAATACAATAAAGGCAGGAGACGTAGTACTACGATTTGATTTGCGTTACGTACTATACTTTCGTCAAGATCCTCCACCTTTAATGTGTTAATATTTAAACTAAATTTAAAAGTATCATTGATTTTTTTAAGCTTACGGTTGTTGTTTTTTTGTATATTTTGAAAATAAAATAAACTTTAATTTTTACATTTTAAAAATATTTTTTTGGCAAGGCCTTCAATTATTTTTGTTGAAAAACACTCTATTATTACTTTATTATAATTTATCGGCTTCTACATAAAGGATTTTATATAAGTTTCGTATTTGTTTCCAAATATTTTTTTCTGGTACTTTCATTTTTATTAAATAGCATATCTATAATAAATGATATAAAATTAAGAACCCACATCTAAATTATATATTGAAAGGGAAAAATTAATCTAATTTCATATTCTGACTTTTTTATGAATTTCTAATATTTTTCATCTTTGTATCTGTGAAGAATACAAAATTTATAACAATAGGCATGTAAATCGATTTTACTGAAAACGAAAAGCTGAAACTGATAAAAATTAAAATATTTAGCTTTAAGATCTGCAGTTTATTATTATTTTTTCTCTTAACGTTCCATTAACAGTGATGCTATCATTTATAATTATTATTGTTTTTATTTTTCTTTAAAATATTCTTAGACACAACATAGTTTTTTATGGGTGAGATTCATTACTCTTGTTTCCTTTACTGCTCGTGTCTCATTATAATACCATAATCTAATTTAATTCGAAATAATAAATTTCATTCATTGAAAAGCAACCAAAGTAAAATATGAGTGAGTGCATGGAAAAACTGAAATCATCGTTAAGATTGAATCTTTAGAATAACCTCAATTCTGCTATATATTTGAAACATCAAGAAAATCTCCTATGTAACTTTGGTTTGTCGAATGATTTTTAAACGTTTCATGATTTTGAAAATGGAGTTTTTATTTACTGTTGGATGAACTGTAGTTCTTAAATTTAATAATATTTACTTTTTTATTCTCTTAATTATCAATTAGAATACTAACTAAATGTCGATTTCATATATTTTGCGCTATCTTGAAAATATGCCAATTTTTAGATCCGTCTTAATTGCTTCGTATATTGAAAAAGTATTTGTGTAAGTTGGCAAAGAATTAAAACATTTGATATAGAACTAACAAATATGGAGTTTTTGTATTTTGGAATGTGAAGATGAATACTTTCAATATTTCTTTTAAATTTTAGATAAGAAAAAAAAAAGTGTTGAGGTTTCTCCATCATGTATATTGGATCCCAAAACTTTTAGATTGTATCATTTTAATATTTTTTTAAAATTCATTTAATGGCATTAATTCAGTTGAATTACACTTATTTATTTTTTAATAACGAGCAATAAATATTTCTCTAATTCTATTTTTTAAAAATATATAATTCACTGCTGTATTTCTATTTAAAGGTTCCATTTATACTTTTTTAAATTTTTATGTACTTACAATCAACTTCACAAATAAACAATATTAGAAATTTTAAATGCATCCATTAGTAAACACTATAGCTCTTTTTTTCTATTATAATGTGTTATTTATGTTATTTTTAATTTATATTATTTTCCTCACAACTACTAAATTCCTTTCTTATTGTAATAAATTATCTTTCATGCTGACTCAGAAAATGCTATTCTATGAAATATTGTAAACGTCAAATAGTCGAGCGAGTTTTAATTTATCAATATACTTTAATGGGCATGTTTAATTTCAGCAAAATCGGTACGTTACTCACTTTAGCTTCAAATTTTGAAGAATTATTTTTTATTATGGTTTCATGAGTAGATTTAATTAAAAAATATTTTTCTCAGACGAGGAAGTCTGAAATGTGGGAATTTGAAAAAATATCAAGTTCCAGTTTTTTCAGGATTATTGTGCTTTTTGCTTTTATTTTTAGAAATGGCAAAGCAAAATATACTTTTTTACTTAGAAATATATACTTTATACTACTTTATTTATGCCAACTTTATTAAAAGAAAAAGCATAATTGTGGTTTAAATTTACATCGCAATTTACTTAGAAATTTCGAATTGATTACCAAGTGGGCTTAACGCTTTTCCAATTTTTGTTTTGTTCTCCAAATATTTATTTTAAATAAATTTTTCCTTTTTAATAATAATGAATCTTTTATAGAAAATATATTCATTCTTAAATAAAGGAATTATTAATAGTAGTTAGTTAGAAAGTATTAGTTAATATTAAATAATTATTGCAAATATGTTTTCCTTTTTTCTTTTCTTTTTTTTTCAAAATGTTTGCTTCTATCTCTGATTACAAGACCGTTTCATAGTAGTAGGGACAATGGATTTAATTATTCTGTCTCTATTGTTGCAAGTTATTATACAGTAATTAAATGTCATTGATAAGTATCATCGATATAGATTTAAAAAAAATCTAGTTCATTTTCATCCGCAAAATAAGCGAGGTAATTACAAATGAAACAAAGGATAATTATATAGCATTTTTATTTTCCACTCGTTTTCCTTCATACGAAAATTAGTTTTCATGATACTAGTGGATACATATGAATCGGTTCACATGTCATTTGTCAGTAGCCCAGTAGTAATCGTAAATTAATTTTATTGATTTTCTGACGTGCTAGTCATGTAACAACCAGCTTATTAATAAAAATTCCTTTAATAAACACCGCTACTTTTGAGCACATCTGGAAATTTCTAATTTTTTTTTCTCATCAGATGTGAAATTACTTTTTTACAGCAAAATATTTAATAAACACTGTATTGATTTAAACAATTTTAAATAAAAATCTCTTAGATTCGCCCAAAATTATTTAAAACAAAGAAATATTTGGTTTTTCAATTTAGCCTTTATTTCCTGATTTTTTAAATAGTTCATCAGTTATGCTGCAAATTATTACGTATATTCTATAAAGTCTCTATCATTTAAATGATATTTTTTATCACAGAAAATTTTCTAATGGAAGCTATTTCATGACATGATTATCTTTCAAAATATTTATTCGTTTCTCTGAAATAAAAAACGTTAATTTAGAGTAATTACAAAAAAATTAAGTTAAAAAAAGCTATACATTAAAACTAATACGCTAGTTTTAGTCCCAATTGAGAATTTCTACCTTCTTCCATTTTATGCGAAAAAGGAGATAAATAATTAAAATTAAATAATTGTCGTGATACTTAGTAATATAATCAGATATATAATTAAAAGTCAGTAAATAAAAGTATTTTGTATCATTAGTATTTTAATTTGGAAGAATTGCTGAAAGGATTGTCTAAAAAAATTTATAATATTGACAAGATTTGATTGAAGATGTAGGAATTCTAATTTCAGCTCTTCAAATTTTTCGATTAAACTGATTCCAAATGACGATATATTTTGAGACATATTTTACCTGAAATGGATAATATGTGTTCTATTTGTAATCATTTTTATTCATTTAGTACACACTGGTACAACATTTTATTTGTCTTATAATCATTACAAAATATTTCAATTAAAAAGACGCTTGAATTGTAATTAAATAATACAATTGAGAGTACATTGAAGAGGATATACTATGACGACAATATATTAATAAACTTAATATATTTTATAATTCCTAAGGTGTTTGTAATAAAAGTAGTAATTGTGAATGTCGTCCATTAATTTATATAAACATTATTCTATGTCAATACTTAGGTTCATTGTATGTCGTTATAACATATTCCTATTGTTTGCTGCTTCATTAAAAGAGGCGGACATAATAGCAATTACGTGTAACACAAGTTGCTTAAACTAGATAAATTTTGTTTGCGAAATATCTCATTTCTTTCATTTTTAGGAATTTTGAAATAAGAGTCAAACATTTAGAGTTTATTTTCATGTATTTTAATTTCAAATATATTTACATTTTAGTTTGAAATGCATTAAAATGCAAATTTTCCTCTGTAAAAGCAAAGGAAAATATTTAAATTATTTCAATGGTTTTCGATGTTTAATAATAAAAAAACATCTGCATATTTTATTTCGAAATTAATTTTAAACTCTAAATTCCTAAAAATTAAACCACAATCTTTGATCCTTATCAAACACTGAATACGTATAATATGTATTTATGTTATTAATTTAATAGTAATAAACATGAAAAAAGATCAGGCCTTATTAAAATATACTGAATTGTTTATTGTTAAACTGCTATGATAAATTAAACATAATAAATTCACCGTTTTGACAATTTACTGATTTGTTTTTTATATCAAAGCTCGTCTTTTATCCCATTGATAATTATATCTGTTATTGAAAATATTTAATACACTTAGCTACCTTGATTTCTTTTTTTTTCGAAGCCATTGTAGTGTTCTAAGAGTTGTTAATATTTAAATATGGAAATAAACCTTTGTATCTGGTCCACATTATTTTGAGAAGCTTTAATCTTGGTTCCCAGAGTGAATATTTGAAAAGTTTTTTTTTGTTTGTTTGGAGCATAGATGTACCGAAATTACTACCGAAAGCATTGTATTCTGGAGAGATAAAAAAAATTAGATTCTTCCAAATGATATACTTAATTTGTTCTCTAACCTATTACGAATAATGATTTAAGAACAAATAAATATGAATTCAAACAGCACTACATTGGTCCAATTATTTAAGTGCAAGAAAATAAAATTATGAATAAAGCATATTATATCACATTTGGAGAATTAAAAATAATATATATTTAAATTCAAAAATAATGGTAGAAAGTAATCAAAATGCAATTAAAATATGCAAAATCACAAAAAAATCTTAAGTTAATCTATAGTTGAAAACAATGCAAGAAATATATTAAGCTTCAATCGATTATTTCTAAGGCTGCAAACCCTTTAAATACGTGCCCAAACCCCCAGCTGGTATCCGGCTTGTTGCTGCCGTCGAAAAAAATACTATTAAGTGCAATCATTAAATAATTTGACAATATTTTAGCGAAATGTGATGAACGGCGCGACTGTATAAAATACGAAGAAACAAATATTCGTTTTTATACATAAGATTTATTTATTCTTTTAGACTTCTAAAACTCGGTGTTATTTCTTGATAACGAAATAAACTATTTATTGCATCAATTTGTTTAAATTCTGAAATTTAATTTCAGGAAATGTGATTAAAAAATTTCTTTTAAAATTGATTAAATATAGAAAATATATTTATACTATAAAATCATTATTATTGTTGAAAAGATAATTTTTGAAAATTAAGATTGTGCAAAATTAATTGTTCTACAATTACTGCGGTTACTGTGAAAAACGCTAACATTTAATTGAAATTTAAAAACCCAGTGTTGGTCTCCCCAAAACTTTCTCGTATAATATGAATATATTTGTTACCTCCGAGAATGACTTGCATGACATTTGCGCATTATAGCAACAAAATATTAACCTTTAACTTGAATTTAGCATTCCTTCAGAATCTATTATTTCCTCAGCTTGTTATTTGGAGATTATCCTTGGTAAATAGATACGAGTGAGATTCGAAATATTTAATTTAATTTTAGATAATTGTAATATCCCTATAAACATCCCGTAGGTGTAAACAATAAACTGACCAAGTTTCATCGCAATCGGATGAAAGGTTTAGGAAGACATAAGAGACATACAGACAAACATTCATTTTTATTTAATCTATCACAAATTATTTTAAAACCCCATTCAGTTTCAATACCAGGTTTTTGCATTTGTTTATATTTCAATTTTGCTTAAATGTTGATACATGATATAATCATGTGTTTTGACATTATATCTAAATTCACTTTAAAACGAGTAACTAATTCTTTTCATTTATTTTTAAAACTGTAAAGATTCTCATAATTCATAAAATTAGAAAAAAAGCAATGAAATTATTCTGAAGATATATCGTGGTGTTAAGAGCAAACTAAAGTCATTGAAAAGCATGGATTAGGGATACAGTCCGAGCTTTTATGTCCTTCCGATTGTCAATAAATTATCTCCCAGTGTGTTGACAAGGTCTTCCTCCTCTTTTGAAGTCAAAGAACGGTCTGAAATTCAAAGAAATTGGAGCCTTTAATTCAATTTTCCATTTCCCCAAGTCGTGATTAGATCAAAGAACTGGTTAATTCCTTCTCCTTTGAACGCCCCCTTCGATTCCTTGCGATCCTTTAAATCAAAGCCGAAAGCCTATTTATCGAAGTAATTGCTTAGATGAAGTCTGAATGCATGATTACTTTTCAATAAAGCATTCTTAATCTGATTTATGACTTATGTCTTGATAAATGCTATTGCGCAAGATATATTACGATATGAAAGGGCATGTAAAATATTTAAAATAAGTAATAGAAATTATAAAAATTTTCTTGTAAAGTAGAACTGAATACTAGCACAAAATTGCACAATTTGTCAATCCTTTGCACTCGGATAGTGCAACTCATTCATCATTCCGATTATTTATTTATTTTTCAATTATAACTGTACAGAACCAGAAGATTTAGTATAATTTTTTGAAAAACTCAAAACTGAAAGAACACTCCCTGTTTTAATTTTATTATAAATTAATAAAAATATTTTAATTTCATAAATGTTGCGCAGCTTAGCCAAAGATGGCTTTTGAGCCATTAAAATCAGATTCGACTCAATTCAAATTGATGTGCTTATTTTCAACATTTCACTTTAAAACAGATATTGATAAATATCTTATGAAATTTGTGTTTTTTTTTATTTAGAAGATATTATAGAAATAGAGTGGAATCCCTGCGCATTTAAAGCGAAATAAAATGAAAATCGCTGATTCTGCTTTTCTTCCATTGGCTAATAGAACAATTTCCTTTTTATCGATATGTACTATTGCTTTGCAGGTAGCGCGTCCTAAAATTTCAAAACTTAATGACTTAATTTAATAAAAATAGTGAGCTTCTAACATCTATTTCTAAGTCTGCAAATGTCAGAAATAGCAAGAACTGCACGCTTTGTTTCAATCCGATAGCTTCTTATTTCCATGCTATGTATTCCAACGTCAATTAAATTCTTCTAGTAAAAGTTGAATAACAATTGTTTTGCTTTGATTTACTTTTTAAGGCCGACTTCAAAACAACGAATGCATTACTGTTAATATAAAAAGACAGTTTAGAGAGGAGTTTACAATGCAAGTGCACAATTTGTTATTTAACTGTTTTTCAAAATGAAGAAGTACTATATTAGCTATTAGTCACATCAAAGCTAGATGCTGCTTTAATTGAGTTGATTGTATTTAATTAATACATATTGCTGTATTTATTTTTGTAAAAATATGTATACTTAAATTATCGGATAATAAAGATTCGACAGACAGACATATTACCCAACTTTAAAACCTATCTTAGAGATAAAAGATTTCATATTATTACTCTTCCTCTTAAATAAGTAAACAAAATAATGTTACAAAAACAAAAAAGCATGATGTCAAATATGGCCTAACATTGGCAGTATTGGTACATTTAATTCTATTGATTTTTAATAAAATATGTTCTTCATTTTACTCGTCAACTTACCCACGGAATCTTTTTGATGCCATCTTTGACTGTTATTTAGAATTTCAAGGAATTTATAAAACCCTGCACCTCTTACTTCCTACATCTTCATTAATAATCTAGAAGAAAACAATAGATTTGACATCAGTGAAATAGGATATCTCATTTTAGTGGAGAAGTGAGGAAGGGGGTCCAATTGACCTGTGCGTGGGCTAGAGCTTCGGATTCATATAATATTTTATTTTTGAAAGTTTACAAACATGAACAACAGGGATTCGGAGATATTCTTTCAACTGTTCCTACGAAAGTGAAAATAATGGCAGCTCAAATTCGTCTGATATTAATGAAATTTTGGAAAGTGATCAAGGTATAGAATAGAAAGGCAGGCATTCAGAATTCTTCAGAATTTGAATCTAGAAAATCTATGAAATCTAGAAATTCTTCGCATTTAGAAATAATGATCCCTCTCTTGTAAAAAAAATGTAGCCAATATTTAAAGAAAATACATTCTCTTACTATAGGCGAAAATAAATTTAGGGTAAAAATTAAGATTCAGATTGAGGAAGAATAAAGGCATTTTTTAGCAAGTATAAAAAATCAAAGGCAAAAGTTCTGAATACCTGAAGTTTAATATGCAAGCTTTTTTTTTTTGAAAAAAATTCAAATGTAAACTGTAAGTAAAATAAATTTCTGGTAATTATCAAATTCTGTATTTTTTTATTACAGAATAAAAACTACTTACTTTAAATTTAATAGAAAAAAATAACTAAAATGAATACAGGAAAGGTATGAAGGGAAAAAGGTGCCCCTATAACTTTTCTGTAGGTTTTTTTTAATCGATTTGTGTTCGATTCTCTCGTGAATTCTCGTTTTGAATACATCATAATTATACGAAAAAAATGTCTTTATACTCTGTTCACATTTTATTTTTGTGCAAATAGACAGCAAAATAAAGAGTAAATGTTTGATAATTCGGATTGCAATGATTCCATTTGTGTACTAATGTTTCTAAAACGATTGCGTAGGTTAATAGTTTAATGATATTTTTTAATAATATATAATGAATACTTTTTAAAAAGATTTTAGAATGTTAACTGAAGATTTTAAAATGATTAATGTGGAATAATCATATATATATATAGCAAGTTTAAACTTTAAAAAAAAATAGTCACATCAATGACACAAAAAATGATTATTGTAGATTAATGTTGCTAACAATGAAAATAAAGCTCTTAGATAGTAACTGATGTTTCATCTAATTTTTCAGAAGTTAGATACTATCATTATTCAGTTTTTTTGCTGAAATTCTACATCTAAGAAAATGCGGCAACTACAAAAATATTGATTGATTCGATAGCTATTCTGAGACTTTCTGAAACAATCTTGAAAACTTTTGACCTCTTGCATGCAGCCGCAAATATCGGCTATATCTGCTTCCATAATGAGATCATTAATATTTAATAAATTACATGCGATATCCAAGCAATGCTATGTTAGAATGAAATAAGAAAAAGATTGGACAGAAAGTTGGGAAGAAAAATGGTTGTGGAAAAGCAAAATGACTGTTGAAAAATATCGGTAAAATAATCCATCAAAAGTAATAATTATGATAATATGTATGAATGCAATATATAGACAGAAAACTTTTCCCCTGTATTTATTAAATGTCGACAGTTTTGAGGAAGGAAAAAAAAATTATAACTGTTGATATAGAATATTTATCTTCTATCGATAAAAATTATAGCATAACTAACTAAAGAAACTTTCCCAAGGCAAAAATAAATATTTTAATGAAGTAATCCATACAATAAATGAAAATAATCAAATACCTTTTTAAATTCTGATAGGAATGAAAATCGCCTATTAGCAATATTGTTATGAGCCTGTTCTCTTTTTTTCCCAGCACGAATAATGTTATCATAAAAAAAGGCTAATTTACAGTCATATGTATGCTAAGTCAGTGATCCCAGAGCTTAGAGATAAACGGCAATTTGGCTACGGATAATGTTTGAGAATTTTGTCGATCCGTTCATTAGGTAAGATTTATTGGTCTTGAAACTTCTAGCACCACCTCCCTGGAGGTATAAATAGCCAGCACTCTCAAGCTGAGAGTTGTCGTTGTGAATTGAATTGTTGTGGTAAATTGTAGTCGGAATTGCCAACAAGTAACGAGTCTTCGAGAGTATAGCGAAGCAATGGTGGAATCAAGCTAGTACTGAATTGAGCTGTGTGTCCTGTGCCTATTATGGAAGCTGCACCGAGTCCTGTGTAGCCAGTCGTGTGGTGGTGAGCCATTTGAGCAGCTAAAGCGAAGAGATAGTGGAAAGCGTTTTTTCCCTTTGGAGAGACCGTAGAACAAAGCTCCGAGGAAATGCCACTTCTGTCCTACCGTTTTGTATTCTGTGGGCGTTGTTCCTACCGGATTTCTACTTGTAGCTTACTGCTGTTGTGTGCTGCAGTATGTTCATCTCAACCGTAAATGTTTATTGTCTTTGTGACGTCCTGTAATCGTGTAAATAAACATAATCGTTGTTTTCTACTGAGACCTACTGATTATATTCTCACAATATATATCCCACTACAAAACGAAGCCGACTGGGAAAATTTCTGAACCATATTGCTTGTTAATAAGTTAGTGCAACAGAACTTTTTTTTGGTATATAGAGGAATATATTATGCCATTATTATTTGTGCAAAGAGAAAACAATTTTCAGATTTAAAAACAAAATAATTTTTCTGAATATCGATACATATTTAATCTGATAGTCTTGTGAATGTTTCAAATCGGTTTAAACTGGTCAATGACTAAAATTAATTTAGACAACTCGTAAGAATTCAAAGAAAAAATTATTTGGAAATCGAATTATAACTTTAGTTGGAGATAAATCGCCAAATTTAAGAAATTTCTGCATATATTTTCTAATTGCCGTAAAAGATAAAAATGGATTTCTCAAAAAAGATATATCACCAATTTGTTACCTACATATTTTGGGGTTTCAAAAACCTCAAACCAAAAGAACATCATTCTCTGACATCATAAGATTAAAATATAAGAGAATTTTCTTCCCAAAATTAACCTTATTGCTTGTGAATTTTAATGTTATAAATATAAGATAAAATTTATTTTACTGACTTATTAAAATAGTTTAATTCATTCCTATTTGTTTCATATATCTCAATTTGAAAAATTATTTTATTCTTAAAGAGGATGTTCTGCTTTTGACAATACAAGAATATATGTCCGAGGTTTTTCTCTAACATTTCTCCTAATTAAATTACGAAGAAGCTTGATAGTACATGTCAGATATTTCATTTGCTTAATTAAACAGCATCAATTAATATTTCTAACACAAATGCCTTCGCGCCAGTAAACAAGATTTAAGAAATCGAGTTGCATTTTGACGAACGTTATAAGAACTTTTGTCTTTTCAAATGTGTAATATAATTAGGAAGCTTCTAGTGGAATAATAAGTTCTGTTGATTTTTACTTGATGAACCGAAACATTCATACATAATTTATTTGAATTTGAATAAATTTGCTATAATCAAAGGTTGCGTCAATTAAATTTTATATCGCGTTACAGAAAAATAGAAGTATTGGAAACTTGAGCATCATAACAAATAGAGCATTCTAATTTAATTAAATTAAATCCATCCATCCCAAGGTAGTAAGCGTGGTTTTTAAGCCAAAAATTTATAGCTTGGTCCTTGTTTTAATAATCCATTTCTTTGCAAGTATTAATTACTTAATGCATTTTAAGTTCTTAATGAGGTTCGCTTGAGTCACCCTCCAACTTGAGGTGACTCTTCACTTTTTTTTTTAATTAAAAGAAGAATTATTAGAGAGTTTATATTATAGATATTTTTATTTATTAGAGAGTTTAATTAAAAGAAGAATTATTAGAGAGTTTATATTATAGAGAATTATTAGATATTTTTTCTTCTAAAACATTTATAAGGGGCTGTTATCTTCTTAAAAATTAATCGATTGAATGCTATATTTATAAATATATCACGACTGTTCAAAAGGTCATATCATGATTGTCATGAATATATCATGAATGCTAACTTAAACTATATCATGACTGTTTAAAGAATTCTATATATTGTGTATCTATAAAATTTTTATGACAGATGGCTTATATTTTATTAAAATATACAATGGAAACAATTTCTAATAAGTATTTAATAATTCTCGAAACGATTACTAATCCTTCCCCCCTTGAATCATTATTTGATACAATGTTGAAATTTAATATATAATCTCTTTAATTATATATTGGCCGCAAGTTTTTGGAAAATTTTGTGATCAGAATTTTATTAAAATCTTAGATTTGCATATCATAAAAAGTATCAATCATCTTCAAATTTGATTCATAGCATTTTGCATTTTCATCATCAAATATGTAATAGATGTTTCCTAGGGTCAATATTTAACCCATTAACCATCAATTTTTTTATAAATTTATTGGGTAGATAATTTATATATAACTTTATTAAACTATAAATTATAGGCTATAAATTATACACCATCGAAAATTCACAGTTATATAACATCAACTAAAGATATGGAAAGCTAAAATATTGATTACAGCGTTTTTTATATCTGTTTATATAACCTGAACAATGTACTTACATTTTACATCCAAAATATTTTCTTTACAAATCTAAATCCGCTATTTTCATGACATTTTTTCCAAAAATATTTACCGTTTGTATTTCTTAGCACCAAGCAACTCATATCCGCACCTATTGAATTGGGCAAAAATTTAACTAGCGATAATAAAGAATTATTACTTTTAATGGTTCAAACAATGTATTTGGATCACGTATTGTTATAATTATTATTTTCAATGTACAAAAAAAAGGGGGGGGTGAAATTTTTTTTTATTTGTAGGATTTTTTTGAATAAAGAAATTTTCTTCACTTATAACCCCAAATTCGCAATTTTTAAAGGAAAAAAAAAACTTTATTTATGTTTATAAACTTATGTTTGATAAGATGGATATAAACAAATCTAGCTTATATAAAAATAGTATACAAGATTAGCAACTTTTAAAGGTTTATCACTTCATTTTATAACTTCAAAGCAATAAATAGGAAAGTAAGTTTATTTTTGTTCAACTATAATTTATTATTCTGAATTGTAGACAAAATATACTAATGATACAAAAAAGGCAAAGATTTATAGACAATGAATAAATACAAGTTAGTAGCACAAAAATGAAATGCTTGGATGAACGATTTTTTTTTCTTCTTCGATATCTAATGTTCTGATCAGTTATGCTGATATTTACTGTTATGATCTATTGTTTTCGATTTCTAATTCATACATCTTTAATACACAGTGACTTCGAATGCTCAACTTTCATTTTAGAGTCTCATTGCGATATTCTATATGTTTTCTGAAAGGCGAGAGTCGTGGTAATATACTTATAGAATGATCATTTGTAAAGGGTGTTTAGGTTAATGATGGAACACGCTATAGTGCCAATTTGTTCGTTTAACATACCTTATAAACTTTTAAAATAATGTGGAAAAATTTTGAATATAATTTTCTTTTGCGAATACGAATCCATTTTTTTTACGTGTATGATGTGAAGTGTGTATTTCTAACTTGTTTCAACATATCTTACAAACTTTTTAAATAATTTTGGAAAATCGCAAATATAATTTTCTAGTGCGAATTTGGACCGGCTTATAAAGTGAAATGCTGTACTAATAACTTGTTTTTTACCGTATCCTATCAGCTTTTTACATAATTTGGAAAACCTTGCATGTCATTTTTTTAGTGCGAATTTGAATCCTTTTCTCTAGAAATTGAGGTTTGAAGCAATGGAGATATACAATCTTTTTTCTGCATACTCTAAATGAATTATGTTTTCATATTTATAAAATAATACCTTATCGAAGAATAACATTTTGTAAATATGCGAGTGAAGTTGGATCGATCTGTTTTATGCTTATTCAGAGGATGCATTTATGATGATAAAGGGAATATGAGAAGCTAGATGAATATATTATTTCTGAAATTGTAATATCATGGCACTGTATATATTTTTTATTTATTAATAATGTTAGTCTATATGCTATATTAACCTCTAAAACAGTTCAATATCGGTAACAGTAAAACTCCTTTTTTAAAGAGGGAAATATACATCAAAAAAGAGATAACAGGGGAATGGCATATAGTTTTCTTAGATTAAAATTAAAAGTTGGGGAAACATTCAAATATTTATTTTCCCTCCATAAAATTCCACTAATTTTTCGACTTCTGATATCCATTTCTTCTATTGCTTCAGATGTAAATTTTAATTAATAGAAAAATAAACATGAAATATTTCTTTATTTCGAAGTAATGATCCAAAATTATTAATACGTTTTAACTGTTATTCTTCAGTTCTCTTCATGCAAATTCTGGCAGGTATTTTATTGTATAAATTCTGACATATTCACTTCATCTATGAATATTAATAGAATCTTCACTCCTTCTCGAGCAATCAGTCACTCACCCCTTCTAAATGCCAACAACTTTAGTCTTAAATCTTCCTGGAATTTCTGTATTTTTCATTATGTTTTGCAATCTTTTTTTAATATATTATTTGCTATGCTAATATTCCTTATTAAATGTAATTGTGTTTTAAAATAGTTGCTGTGAAATTAAATAGGTATTGTGAGTGAAAAAAAAATGTTGGAAAACTCTTGTTAACCAAAATCGTTTTGTTCTATGTCAAAATCTCTGCTCTTTGAATTTTATAGTAGACTATTTTTCGTTTTGATAAAATTCTTAACCTGTCAATAAAAGTAGGCCTCCCCCCAAAAAAATCGCTAATTTTCTAGATATTTATTATATCTTTGAATATGTATGTTTTTGTTAAGTCATAGAAATATTAGGTTTGAAATTAAATTTCAAAATATATGGTTTTATAAAAAATAAATAAAATATACATTTGACTTACAATTTTCTTTTAAAGAAGCCTGTAATTTTATAAGAAAAAAATGCTATCATAATGAACATCTTTTTTCACAGATATAAATTTTTATATTATAAAATGCGGAAGAGATAGGGCATTTCTATTTAATGTATGTTACACAGAAAATTCTCTAAATAAAAAGAAAATAATCTGTGCTCATTCTGTACGAACCAAAATATATTTGTTTGATTTTAGTAATTCATATTTCATAGAATTTGTCGGAGAAATGACATTACGCTTTTTATCATCTTGTTCGTGCTGCCATCTATTATAGTTATCATAAACCCATTTTGTTTCGTTTTGCTCATTATATTGCTGTTAATATAAAACAATACTGTCTCATTTACAACATTTCATTGGCAAAAAATATATATAAAACAGATAAAAAAATAAAATAAGATGGAAAAAAGGAGATTAAGTATAAAGAGGGAAGATCTTGCAATTTTCTGTTTGTAGAAGAAATGGATAAAAGATTGAAATCAAACAACGTAAATTTAACTTCTGCGATAATAATAAATAAATTTTTTGAAAGAGCATTTTACATTTTAAACGGATTTTTTCTTGCCAAAATTTAATAAAAGCTTTTTTATTTTTTAAATAATTTATTTACACCTATAATTTGAAGATTTTTTTTTTTTTATGAATCGTAAAAGATACTTATAACAGATATATTTTAAAAGAAAATATAAACAAAAAATAATGAAATGAATGCTTTCAAATAAACACTTTGTAACAAATTTATTCAAAATAAGATAATTCCTATCAAAGAGAAAGGCACTTTATCTGTCTTTTAATTCAACCAAAAACTTGGAATTGCAAGCAGAGCATTGATTTTTAAATGCTTCACTGTGTCTCTAAGAATTCAAGCCGGTTAAGAATAGGTAATTCAAGGTTTACCTACAAAAATTTAGAGAACCGCCAGATTGTTGTGTTTGTAGGAGTATTTTAACTATGATAAACATTTTAATTAATAGTTCAGACCTAAATTCATTATTACTCAAACTTTATGCTTCCTATATTTGTCACCATTTTTATCAGGGCAGAAATCATATGCTAACATTTTTGCCTGTTTATAGGAGGCGGATATTTTGCATGATAATTTATCACGTATAATCACAATCACATTAATTTCTTCATCTTCTAAACTTTTTTTACCATTTAATTTCGATCTATTTCTTACTTATTTACTTCGAACTTACAAGTTTCTTTATATTCCGAATAAAATAACATTTATGTTCTGAATCTTAAGTTTTAACGTAATTTATCGTACAAAAGTATTTTACTAGAGCAGGCGTCCGCAACCAATTGAAATAGAAGATCCAAAAGCAACAATTTACGAAAGTTTCCAGTTTTTAATGTTCCACTAAAAGTTTTCGATTTAATATTATAGTATTTGCTTATATATATTTGATTTAAAGTAAACAGCTTTAAATACGGAACAATCATTATTCATATAAAACACAAGTATAGACAGTTACATGAATGGGAGCATTGGTTTTGCATGCAATCTGAATGTTTGATTGAATCTGGTTTACAGCTTGTTGTTTTAAGTTTCAAGAAAGACTCCAGATTTTCATTTGTTAGTTGACCTCTAAATTTACTTTTTATTGTATTGATTCAAGAGAATATTAGCCCACATTAATATGTCGACTGGAAGTTCGTTAGAGCTTCATATACCAACTTCTTCACCTCTCTATAGCATTCTGGAAGACTATTTCATGAGTCGGAATATGAGGGCTTCGGTCGCGGAATTTCTTTTAGAGCTGTCCAAATATATGCTGTACGATATACATCCTTTTCTGGACCCCCTACTGTTCCAGCTTGCTTTTGTCTGCAAATTTGCCGCTCCACAAGTCTTCGGTTTTAAACTCTAACAATTGCATTTGAAGCTATTCAGCATCAATTCTAAATATCTAAATATTGATCTCATTTGTATTTGCGTTATGAGGATTTACTGTGAATACTTATTTACTGATAATAAATTATTTATATTTCGTATGGAGCTGGATAGCCACAAATTTACATTAAAAAAAAAAAGAAACGCATACGGCTCGCGAGTTGCAGATTACAAACCTCTAATTTAGATAATAAAACCCAAACCATCATCATCACAAAATTCAAGAGCCGATATAGATCGAGTTTGCTTCAGAATTTTTGCAATAACATGCAATAGAAGATTTTTATAAATTATTCAATAATGATGGAATCGTTTACTAATCGGGTAATTTTGATATAAAAAATAATGTTCTTTCAACCATTTTATTTGTACTTTATCCATTTTATATTACTCATTCATAATTGTATCATGTATTTTCACATATTTTCTACCAGTAACTTTTTTAAATTAATTTTCAATGCAGCATATTATTCTAATCTTTTTTCATGTATTTCTTAAAGAAATCCTCGGTATTTTACATAAAACTTATATTGTTTCCAACTATCATAAATCAAAAATTACGAAAATCTTCAGCAAAAATTAGAAGAATAATGCTATATTTCTAACAGTAATTGATTACAATAATCCAAATTTTATTATTTTTAAAATTAAAAAATTAAGTACGAATTATTTTAACCATTTATAAAATTTTTAATCCATCACTATCCAACATATTATTCCAACTGAAAAATATTTTAAATGAATTCATTTTTTAATTGCACTTTTATCTTAGGGATGGCTACAAAAAAGTATTTAAACTGCATATATAATAGTAAATGTGTTAATACATAATCAAACTTATTGTAATAATGAGAAACGCAACAAAAACCAATTATGTCCAGTCAACTGCTGCAGTACAGAAAAGTGTAATAAGCATAAACTCGCTTTTGTACTTTAAACAGAATCGAAGAAATTTATTTTTTAAAATGTTTGCCCTCTAAAGCACCCATATGAACACAACATAAATGAAAATAGAATATCACTAATCTATTATAAATTTAATAGGAACTGCTTATCCAAAAAATATAAGAGATATTGCAAACTGAAAGAGATTGAAAATGTTATTGATACATTGTGGCTCATTGCATTTATTGTATTTAATCCTCAAATCAGTAAGATGATAAAATGCCTGAAGGTTAGGTTTTTTTTTTTAATTTTGAGCTGTGAGAATATGAACGAAAATCAATTAAAACGTCTTAAAAGAAACTGTTTCATATGTATGCATGTAATATTTTGTTTCTCTTATTAGGTTTAACTTTTAACTGCTCTTTTTATTTATTATTTTAAAATACGAATTTACTCAATTGCATTTATTATCCTCTATTTTATTTGTATGCGTCACTGCGTATTTTAGTTCAGATCCAATATGACCATGATTAATTTTCTATAAAAGCATTTGCATTCTGGATAATCTAATTCTCTTGATTTGAGACTTGTCTTTTGTTTTAAATTTATACGAATCATAAAGTTTTATTATATTTATATCATTAACTAGTTTTCAAAATGCTTAAAATAAGTTCCTATTTCGGCTGATAGATGGCAGCATTAATCGAGAAGCTAAGGATGTAGTCGAATAACGTAGTTGAAATTTATACATAACATTTTTTTTTTTCTCATGAAACCATTTGTTAAGAAAGCGCTATAAATTTTAGCTAGTCATAATATGATTGAAAATGTGGCTCATGTGGAAAATGTGGTCCTAATGTGGCTCAAAAACTGTATTTGTATTAATATATATTGCAAATATCAAAAGATAAATTCTATATCAAGATCACGTGTGCGCATCATTCTATTTTGAAATTAAAAAATGTATTTTTAAGATATATTAAATAGGAACTGCATTCATGAAAAATAAAGCAAGCTTCTTTTCGTCTTTGTAAATTTTCTGATCGGCTGATACGATTGAATTATTGGCGAATTTTTAAAAGACAATTTATAAATAATTTATTTTTAATCAAATCTTCGAAATTGCATCACATTAAACGTTTAAAAGAAAAAACAACCCCTTATAGTTGGAAGGATGAGGATGACTATTTTTTTTTTAAGAAAAACCAATAACGATAATCAAAAATGAGACATACTGGCTCAAAACATGTGAATAAAATTAAATGTTAGAAAAAAAAATTAAAAACAGTAGAAAAATAAATATATATAATTACAGAAATGTGAGAATATTGAGTTTCTGAATTTAAAAATTTGAAAGGATTCTTATTGAATGGTTTTCTCTATAAAATATTAGTCTCATTACATACGAAACATTTAAATTATTTTTGATGATGTTTTTAGTGATTATGCTTTATTTCCTATTTTTTATAATTTGTAAATGCATAGGGTAATGCATGCATAGATTTGCACATGCATGTCTACAGCAAATTATATTATAAGACCATCTTTTATAGCTATGTAATTTGACTTCTAGATGAAAGGTTTCTGCAATAAAGAATTTTTTAATTATTAATTTTGATAAACACATGATTTAATTTCTATCCTTCTATCCAGTTAGAAACTTTTCAAAAGTCTTCAAGTAATTTAGAAATCTTAAACAATTACATTCACTGTACTATTCCCTCTCTTATTTATTGTAGTTTCATCTAAAATTCAAAGGAATAAGATTTTTTCCATTCAGTTGAAAAAAGAAATATTATTCCAATATATATATATATATATATATATATATATAGAGAGAGAGAGAGAGAGAGATTATATAATATAATATAATAACAGCGTTGAAAGCAATTTGGTCATCATTAAAATAATAAAAATATTGAAAAAAAAACTTAAGAAAATTAATTCAAATTGAATAAAAGAATAACAGCTATGACATTGGTATTTTTTAAACGATAATATTTTGTTTTAATTTTAATTAATTAATTAGAATTGTTTTTTAATGTCCTTTTTTTCCTCCACCTCCCCTGTGAGGGGACATCACGTAATTGAGGATGAGAATTTCCAGAATGGTGGTTGGTTCTCCCCACCCTGGTGAATACAGAAAAAGGTGTACGTTTGGTTCTCCCATCGAGGATGGGACATACTTCTCAAGGGAAGAGTTGTATGGTGGCCGGTGATGACTCTTAGAAATCAGTCTCATTTGACAGTGTTGCTGTTGCGACGGTACGGTCACACAGATTTTTCTTTTTTTACATTTTTTTTTCTGAATTGATGTATTGGCATTTTGAATAGTATTTTCATCGCTTCGGGTTTAATAATATTTATCCTTGTATCTGTTTCGGATTAATATTCGATCTTTCTAAAAGGAATTTGAAATATTTTAAATGAATCTTTTATCGTATGTCCAATGGAGAGTAGTCGAAATAATTAGTTGAACCATAAAAAAAAGAAAGAAAAAAAAAAGAAATAAGAAGAAGAAAAAAAAGGAACCATAAAAAATATGTTTATGTAGAATCGTTCTTCGTTGTTTTCTTATACGATTTTTTTTTTCTGGATACTTGTTTACAGAGAACAATGACTGTTTTCACTATCTTAGATTTTTTTTTTATGTAGCTAGAATACAAGAATATATCTATTTATTCTTAGCTCTTTTAAACGTTCGAACTGAGATTTCATTCGAACTTTAACGTAAGAGATCTAATTTAAATATTTCAATTGAAAAGGTTTTTAAAGATGTATAAACTTGTTTTATTGCTGTTTTTTTTTTTTTTCAGTATTTTTAAAGTAAAAAATTGTGTAAATTGATAAATATACACTAAAGTGACAAAAGTCATGGGATGACTGTTAATATCGTGTCGGTCCTCCTTTTGCCTGGTGAAGTGCAACAACTCGACGTGTCATGGAGTCCACAAGTCGTTGGAAGTCCTCTGCAGGAATATTGAGCCATGCTGTCTGTATAGACGTCCATAATTGTGAAAGTGTGGATGGTGCAGGAGTTTGGGCACGAACGGACCTTTCGATGATGTCCCATAAATGCTCAATGAGATTCATATCGGGCGATCTAGGTGGCCAGATCATGCGCTGGAATTGTCCGGGATGTTCTTCAAACCAATCGCGAACAGTTCTGGCCCGGTGACATGGCGCATTGTCATCCACAAATATCAAATCGTTGCGTGGGTACGTGAAGTCCATGAATGGCTGCAAGTGATCTGCAAGCAGCTGAACATAACAATTTCCAGTCAATGATCGGTTCAGTTGCACCAGAGGACCAAGTCCATGCCATGTAAAAACAGCCCACACCATTATGCAGCCACCACCAGCTTGAACAGTGCCTTGCTGACAGTTTGGGTCCATGGCTTCGTGGGGTCTTCGCAACACTCGAACTCTACCATCAGCTCGTAATAACTGAAAACGTGACTCATCTGACCACGCCACGGTTTTCCACTGGTCTAGGGACCAGTCGATATGCTCACGAGTCCAGGAGAGTCGCTGCAGGCGATGTCGTGCTGTCAGTAAAGGCACTTGAGTCGGTCTTCTGCTGTCATAGCCCAAGGAAGACAAATTTCGCCGCACAGTCCTATCGGACACGTCCTCGTACGTCCCACATTGATTCCTGCAGTTATTTGACGAAGTGTTGCGTGTCTATTAACATTGACCATTCTACACAGACGTCGGCGGTTTCGGTCATTAAGTGCAGGTGGTCGCCCACTGCGCTGTCCATGATGGGATGGGATGCCTGAAATTTCATACTCTTGGCACACTCTTGATACTGTGGATCTTGGAATGTTGAATTCACTAACGATATCCGCAATGGAATGACCCATACGTCTAGCTCCAACTAACATTCCACGTTCAAAGTCTGTTAATTCTCGTCGTGCCGCCATAAATCACGAAAAGCCTGTTCACATGAATAACTTGAACACAAATGATAGCTCTGGAAAACGAACTGCGCATTTATACTTTTTCGCTGCGATGCTACTGCCATCTATATTTGCATATTGCTAACCCATGACTTTTGTCACTTCAGTGTATATGTGAACGCATTTCCCACATTCACAATCTTTTCTATTGCCACAAAGGGCACAATAATAATATTACATCTTCAAAATATTCTTCGAAATTTCAAATATCGAAAAACAACATTAAAATATCAAATATTATCTTATTTAAATATCTTTTTCAGAATTCATTTTTCCTTTAATCTGCTTCTAAGATGGTGAATTATACATTTGATTTTTGTATGATATGAATTAGCTGTTATTGACTGAAAATTATTGAAATAGCACATATTTTATGATTGAAATTCCGAAACCATAGATCGATAAATTTTGAACAAAAGAAAATTATCACCAAAATTCATAGTAACCCAACTAGCACATTCACTTTCTCGGTATTATACAATACTGTCTGAAATTATATAGCTTAATATTTCACATTATTATACATTATTACAAATATTGTTTAATGTCATACAATATATGTGCTACTACCAAATAAGCAAGGACTGCGAATGTGGAAAAATGAGAGACAAAAAAGTCATGTAGAAAACTAGGAATGGAAAACAATGGAGGAAAGTCACGGCTTCCAGTGTTAGTACTTTATTATTATTATTATTATTATATATTTATTTAATATTTTTATTAGTATTTTGTTATTTTATTATAAAACACATGAACTAAACGAACAAAGTTTTACATTGTAGAATCTTGGTATGATTTAAAATGAAAAAATATTTTGAATACGAAAATGAAAACAAAGAATTTATTTTTAAAAAAATGCCTAATTTATTGTACAGTTCTCAAGAATAAAAGTGAATGAAAGTTTAAAAAATACTTTAAAATTGCATTTTTTAAATGAAATCTCCAAACTTGTAAGAAAAAGCATGAAAAAATACTGCACATGAAAGTAGTTATGATATGTACTAATAAGTTTAGTAAAAAAATTATCTTTTCACTAAAAGGCGAAGGAATAATGCAAAACTTCTCTGAAAGGTATACCAATTCAGAGAAGTATAATATTTATTCTTCAAAATATAATATTTATATAGACGACTTTTTAAAATAAGAAACAAACTTTAAAATATCCTTAGCGAGACTTAGCTGTTTTCGAAAAAAAAAAGAAAAAAAGAACTCTTTTTAAAGCTATTTCTACTCATAATTCTTGAGATTACAAAAAAAAATTCTATCTTTAATTTTTAAAAAGTTAATTTCGAAGGTAGAAAGATTTAAAAAAAAAGATTTGGAAGCCAAGAAATCGAGGAGTACAAAGGAATAAAAAACAAAATTTCAAGATTAATGGCACTGTTGAAAGAAATGATAATCAGTCTGGTAAATAATGCTAAAAGGCTTAGGCTAGCTTGAGGAAATAGGTTCGATCAACTTAGATCTAAAAACATACGGTATGTAAAAAGAAGTAATCAAAAAGACTACGAAAATTGCCGAAAAGAAAAAAAAAGTTTTACAAATGTTGCATTGCTCTACAACGCAAGTACATACAGATAATAGGAATTGGTAGGCTCTAGTGCAACTTCCAGTCGGTACGCACATTTTTGTTGATGAATGACAGCTGTTATATTATTCTTGTTAAGCAACACAGATTTATAAAAACTGCACACTTCAAGAGTGTTCAAGAAATCGAGAAGCCATATGTTTAATATTATTAATAATAGTACACACCAGTTTATCATTAATTATATGAATCATATGGATTCTTGATTTTCTTGAAAGTCTTTAGTACGTGAATGTACAATTATTAAAAGTATGTGCTGCTTAAAAAAAAAAAGTTGCCAATAATCAGTGAAAATATCCATTCAATCGACAGTAGTACTAAAACATACTAGTTCCAGTTACTTCTAAGTGCTTGCGTAGTAGGGCGATGCACCATTTGTATAATTTTTTTTCTTTATGCCAAATTTCATTGCTTTTCTCATTACTTCTTTCTATAGATGGTCTGTTTTTAGATAATCCAAGAAGATAGAACGCATTTTCTGATGCTAGCCTTAGCTGTTTAATTCATCCTTTCAACAAATTAACAATCAATTATATCTTCAGTGCTCGTTAGTTTTTGTATATTGCCTTTCTGATTGTTAATTTATTGAAAGGATGAATTAAAAAAAGATAGAAGTTGGGGAATTAAGGGAAAAAAAAGAGGAAAATGTTTTTGATTATCTGGGAATAAATTTTCTTTCCTTGGGCATTTTTCAATGAATTCGCAGTCATTTAGACAGTACTCAGAAAACTTTCTACTTTTCTGTCATTAATCATCTCAAATGCAAGGAAAAATTTCTTCTTTTTCAGTTCTCAAATTCAGAACATCTTGGTATATAAGGGATGCTGATCCAATCACCAGGGATGTATCTCAATAATTTGTACAAATTTGATGTGACTGTGTGAACTCGAATATTTTATGAGTTGCAGTTCCTGTCTAATGATCCTCAACTCTGAGTTTGAAGAAATAGGATAAGCAATTCCAATTTGTAAAAAGAATTACAAGGGATTTCAAGGTATAGTGATCATTGAGAGAACTTCCTTTGGGCCACTTTCACTGGAGGACGAAGGCGAAGAAGACGTAAATGCGGAATATTCCCACATTTAAAAAATGGTTTTATCAGTTGTTAGCTCCCCCTGGGGGGGAGCACCTCGTAAATAAGGTTGAGAAACTTCCTTCCTGTATGGTGGTTGATTTTCATCTCACTGGAGGTACTTGACAGGGTGGAAGTCTGATATCCTCCATCAATGACGAAACTTACTTCCTTAGGGAAGGCCAGTGAATGAATGCAGTTAGAACTCAACCTCAATTCGCGCCAGTGTTGCTGTAGTGGCGGTCCGATCATTTAGTTTTTTTATTCCACCACCTTCAAGGCGGATCGGAGAGTCAATAATATGACTTATCAAGCAGAGTTCATATATAGTTAAATAATGGCTATATATAATTATAAATAGCTTTTTCTTCCAGTTTATGGGGACCATTAATGAAACAATTATTGAATAATAGGGTTTGATTCATCCTTAACAAATTATAGTTAAAATTAATAAGTTGTATTTCATGGTATTTAAAAATGGAAATAAAGACTTTTCGGTACCTACAATAACTGCATAAAGATATGTTTTATTATGAAACGAGAATTGTGCTGAAAATAGATGTCACCTTCTTTAAGCAATGGAATTATGACCAAAAAACTATGAAGTTAATTGTGAGTAGGTTAATCACAATTTCTTGTGATCCACATTTCTCATTTTCACTGTTTTCTTTATTGTGCATTTTAGCTTGTGTATGTTGAATATAACTTTCTGAAAAATTAGGAAGTGATCTGATATTTCATTTTTCATCGTCCCTAAATTGTAGCTTTCTTACATATTCTTGAGGTACCAGCTATTGAAATATTCTTTAACTGTCCAGTACCAAACAAGTTCAACTGGAGCGTATCACAATTATTTTCAAAAACCAAATGTCGCTCCTTACTTTAAAAGACATATGTAATGACTGACATTATGTAATGATGTGCGATACTCACATTTCTGGGTTTTCATCACAAATTAAACTCTCTTCTGATTTATAAATGCTGAGAAATTTAAATGCATGTCAACTTCCTATATTTAAACGGAAAGTCTTATTTACAATAACTTTTAATGGTCCCATCAAGAATGTATGAGAAAAGTTAATATATTTTGATATATTCCTACAATGCAGTTAAATGGAAGTGTCAGAATTAGTTTGCTATTCGTGTTTGTTAAAGGCAACGTGATTACTCAGTCGACATCCCTGAATGTTATGTCATCCCTTTGATAATCGATATATCGACCCTACATGCATTTCGTATAGATTGGCCTTTCTGTTTGGAAATCATTTCTCTTTTTAAATATTTTTAACCGCTATGAAAAAAGTCGCTTAAAATTTATTTTTCTTGATTAAATTGTTATAATCATGTTTCAACATGTAACGGAAAAATTGATCTCATTACTTGTCAAGGAAAATTAATTTCATAACAAATAATGTTGAACTGAAAAATTAATTTCATTTCTGCTAAGAAGTATCTTTATTGTTGCTTAAGGATCAAACTAAATGAAACATAATTGTGTTACTCAGCCTTTTTCACTAAATCTCTCAGTCAAACATGAAATTTAACAAAACATAGTTTTTAATAACATTTTTTTTCATTAATACGAACTATTTTTTTAAAAATTTCAATTTCAATTTTTTAATTTTCAATCCTTTTTTTTAAATATTATTGGCGAATATTAGAGGCTATTTTAAGCAGTAAAAAACTTGTTGTTAAGTATTTAACAAAAATACCAAAAAGCAAATTCCTAAATGTAACCCTGAGGCTCTTGCTTCATATTTTTTTTAAAAAACGTCCTGAAATATATCTTTTCTCTAATTCCTTCATATTCTTTTTTTTAAATTGGTTCAATTTTTATATGGAGTTTAAAATCAGTAATTTTTTGGAGTTTAGTACCAGATTTTGCCATAGGTCCGTAATTAAATGTATAAAAATTAATCTATCAATCCCACATTTACATTCTGAAAATTTTGAAGTAATGTATTGATATTTAAAATATATAATTATAAAAAATTTCCAAACGAAAAAAAAAACATAGAATTTTATTTCAAATTGTCAGTGAAAAAATCAATTAAATTTCATGTTTGCATTCATAAAACAAGTCATTTTAACTAGAAAAAAATAAAACCTGTTATGAAACACATGTGAAATAAAAGTGTGAAAAAAATTTTTTTTAACTTTAGTTTATAAAGACTATTTTCTTTTAATATTTGTTATTTTTTAGTGTAGCGTCACTTTTATAAATTATTTCCGAAAGCGTAAAAGATAGTTCTTTTTATATGGGAAATTCGGTGGCATTGTTCATTTAATTATTTTATACTTTAAGCATAAAAATATTGAAAGAAAATGCCTTGTATATGGTTAACTACGCAATTGCTAAAGAAAACATTTGAAGGTGAAGGAAGTCTGGTCATATTTTCAGGAGCGGAGGCAAAACTACTTTTCTTTATTCAAACAGAGATTTTAATACGATATGCTTTTCCACACAAAGGATGTAGCATTCTTCTATTAAAGTTGCCAATATTGATGCATTTTTGAAAAGAAAAAAAAGTATTTTTCACGGGTTTATGTAAGCGCTTGTCGTTGAGTACAAATTTAAAACTCAGTTTTTAAGGTTTAATATTTATTTAGAATAAAAATGCTTTTTAATAAATTTTAGCTTCTTGGAAATTTAATTATTCCCTTTTGACTAATTAAATTTATCTAATAATTTCAGATACATTTTTAATTATATAAGTGCTTAAATATATCATTTTAAAAGCGTTTTTTGTAAAAATTACTAAACCATGGCTGTAAAACAATAAATTAATTTAGTGAGCTTCGTTTGGATTTGAAACAACTGCCAGTTTTAGCCTTATTTGGGGTTTTCTTTGGGGCGTGCTTTGAAACATCCTTAATGTAAATTTTGTAGAAGAACAAAATGCTAAAGAAAAATACATTAATTTTCAAAAGTGTGTGTGGCCTAGAACTACCAAACTTGACACAAACATATTTTCTAGGACGGAATTGTGTACTTTGAGAATTTTTTTTTTTTGCAATGTTAATAGTTTTAATGCATATTTTGTAGATAGAACAAATTACCAAAGCAGAACACGATTTTCAAAAGTATGATTCTATAATTTTTTTAGTATTATTATCAATGAAATACAGCAAAATAGCAAACGATTATATTTGTTACGTATCAATGTAATAATTCTGCAAAAATTAATTTAATTTCGACTTCTAATTTCTCTATCACACACTCTATATGTGTTGTCACTCCATGGACCAGACAATGTAATCTAACTACCACACTAACGTGGCGCCATATTTCGAAGCAATATTTTTTACATCAATTAATTGAAAATTAAGAAAATTACCCACGTGTTTACATGTTTTATGTAAATAATGTAACAAAAAAACGTAAGTTTATAATGTCTTAAAAAAGAATATTATTTATTCAATGGTAAAATTTAGTTGCCGTAATTTTATATTTTGCTTTAATTAAGGATGCTTTTAAACATATCTGTCAATAATTTCATTGTTGTTAATGAGTCACATGTCATTTTACAGTGTTGAAACGATTTCAAATTTCTATTTTTAGCTTACTTTTACATATTGAAGAGAGGGGGGGGGGGGTTCTTTGTTTGAAGCATGCTTTTAATAAATTTTTGATTACTGTGACAATTTCCGCTAGCGTATAACTTCAGAAATAAATAATGAAATATTTTAATGGTTCGATGGTTTTAATATACTTTATATTTCCTTTCTTGACATTTTGCTTTCTCATTATTGCATGGTGAATATTTTTAACTGAATCATTCAAAGATTTATTGAAAAAAAATGAGACATTTTTGTTGGATATTATAATCATGTGTTATTATAACATGAACCAAATAATAAGAATGGGCAATTATGTTGCAATGAAAAATTAATTTCATTTCTGCTAAGAAGTATCTTTATTGTTGCTTAAAGCTCAAACTAAATCAAACATAATTATGTCGAGATAGAGTACATATACCGTATTCACATATATTAGTTCAAGAAAGATAAAGAAGTTAGCTAAATTAAATTAAATTATTAGTGTAATTTAGAAAAAAGATCCTAGAAAATTTTGCTAAAATTTTCTGTCATGCACTAAATATTGTTTTCTTAAAAAATCAGACATGCTTTTTTTTGCCTTTGATTTCCATATAATGTTATGCAGTGTGGAACGAATAATTATTTTATAAATTTAAACCTCATTATAATAAATGATTCCTAATTAAGAGTATTTTGTTTTGAAAAATTTAACTAATTTCTAAGTACTGTACAAAATCCTTTTAGAACGTTATAATTAATTTTATCACATGCTAATGTTAATTATCTTTTAAACATTTTTCAATTTTTCTGGTTACTGCGAAAACATTTATATCTTAGTGGGCGCATTTTGGAGTTTGTTTCTTATTTTAAAATTTTGTTCTTTTTGTCTAAGCATTTGAATTTTAAACATTTTTATTTTTCAAAGTATGGAATATAAAAAGAGAAAAAATTGTAACATTCAAAAAATTTGACAGCAGTATCTTAAAGAATATATATGTGCATACGCCTCTTTGAGTGAATATGCATATAAACAATAATAAAAAAAAGATGCAAGACGGAAAAAATTTTATATGCAATTTTTTGACCGAAGTTATAAATGTTACGCAACTTGAATAAAATAAATAGAATTAAAGCCGAAACATATGATAATGAACCACATAATCCATGAATAAGAGATCATTGTAAGAAATTTAATGTATAGTTTTTAATTTTTTAAAAAATCTACATTGGATTCGTTAATAACAACCTATTATGACGCGTACCTTGTTACAAATTTCCGCTAAGCAAAAGAAAACAAAGTGATGCTTAAGAAAACATTTTTATTGTTATGAAATATCAAGTTTAGCGCATTTTTCAACATTGCTACTGTCATGTCTGAAGTATTTGTCTTAGCGGGAAATGAAGTATTGTATACCATCGTAGTAGAAAGATACCGCCAACGATTGCAATGTGAACTGGAAATTTGATGAAAATGTATTGGCAGTTCAGAAATGGGTAATCTTCTGTGCTTCATAATCTGCTTTTCAATTTCTGTAAGCAAATCAACAGCTAGAGGCCTTTCTGTATCGTGAATATTGTCCATCTTTCATTGAAACTTCGTACCTATCTACTTTTTATTGAATCTCTCATCGCGTTTTGGCCGTAAACTTTTCCAATTTGCTTTTGAATTTTAGTTTGTCTGTGCCTTTAGAAATAGGAAAGTGGGTTATAGAGCTCAACTCGCATGTGATGGGATATTCGCATTTTTTTTTTTGTTTTTCACCTTACCTATTTTAAATGCTCAGCATTCTGCCAAACAGTATTCAACCATCTAAAAATATTTTCTGTCTATATAGTTAAATAGAAGCGCATGCTTGAAATCATGAACGAAACGCTTCCGCGGCAAGAATTGAAAACACCACTCATTTCTGGACATCTGTTATCTATACGAATACAATAATTAGTAACTAAGGCTATCAAAATAGTGAACAGTTGTTACTGGGAATCAACATCTAAATTGTTAATGTTGGTATAAATTTCAACAAAATCTGCAAAAAAATGCAATGTCAAAAAAAAAAATTCTGAATTCACTTAATTACATGGCGGAACTTGACACTACAGGTCCAAGAATACTGATAGGAGATCACTCTGATTTAATTAAATAACAAGGAGACGAATTCTTCAGTCATAGCATAGTAGTCTTAGAAAACCATGCATTATCCTCCCCTTTGACGGACAGTTTTATCACTTTTCACTAAATCTCACAGCCTTTGATAGAGATGGTGATTAATCCATGGGTGATTTAAGCTCCTTTTTATTTGAATAATATGAGCTTAA
The DNA here is from genome assembly GCA_026543055.1 of Argiope trifasciata. Classification (NCBI taxonomy): domain Eukaryota; kingdom Metazoa; phylum Arthropoda; class Arachnida; order Araneae; family Araneidae; genus Argiope; species Argiope trifasciata. Next base: position 212,176 of record JAPMOQ010001675.1, read on the forward strand.
ATTCTGGATACGAGTTCCGTCTGTTCTTTTAACGAAATAATGAAGTGTGCTGATAAATTCTATTGACGTTACTGCTTTTCTGTAAAAAGAAAAAAAAATATTTAGGCTCGATAACATCTTGAAAGATCTTCTGAAATTTAAAATATTTAATGAAGAATTATTTTGCCAATAATAAAGTGCATTGTACACAATGATAACATTTGTGATCAGCCATCACATTATTTAAAAAGCAAATAAAGGACTTATTTCAATGACGATTAATGAAATATGCACTAGAAATTTGTTAAAATACATATCCTAGTAAAATCTACCTAAATATATATCATAGAATTTTTTTAAAAACCTTTAAAATATTTGGTTGAATATAATTCGTTATTGAAGAGAAAGTTAAGCTTATTCAGAAAAACAATTGCTTATTTATAGAAGGCTTGCAAATATGAATAATTGCTGATATTTCATATCGTAATTTATTAAATTTATGGCGTGTGTTTTTTAAAACTTACCTAAAGATATAAAACTTACCACCATTCTTCCCCTTCTACCATCCCTAAATGTTATCAGGTTTCTATAATATTAATGTGCAATATTAAGAAAAATCTGCCAATTGTTGGTCTATTTTAAAATAAAATGATCTGTTAAATTATGTTTGAATAAAATGGTGGCTAAACATATAAAGACTTATAGTTCTATTTTCTTTTCACATAAAATATTACAATTCATTCCACTTTTACTTTTTAACACATTTAAGATTGTTACGTAGAGAAAGTCAGTTTTACTCCTTTTAGTAAATGTGTTATTTAAAATTTCACCCCAAGTGCTTTATTTAATTTTAATAATTTAATATTTGTAACGATGGAATTTTACAATTATTTTTGAATTCGCCTTTTTTATCTGCATAATTTTGAAATTCTCTGTATCTTTTCAATGCTGATAGACTAAAATAATATTTTCGTAATTTAGTTTTTTCATTGATTACTGATTTAGGATTAAATTAAAGGGGTTTCCCTTTTACTATCAGGAATCTACTCGTAAAGAGGAATAAAAATATAGTATTTCTTAATATTTTAGATGATGAGTGGCAAATTGCAGAAAAAATTGAAAACATTTAAAATATATTTGTGCGAAATAAATGTGTATTTAAAAACAATTAAAAAAATTATAAAAAACTTTTGTTCCAAAACACAGAAAAGATGATTACCATGGTAAAGTTATATGTGATATAATATAATATGATGGGCATTTTTTTTTTCAAACAAATATTTTTAAAAGCAGCTTATAATATTAGCTTGAATATAATTTCTGTATTTCCGTTAATTTGGAAGAACGTAAAAGCCCATTTCCGAAAGCAATTAAAACTGAGAAAATATAAGCAACTAATTTCAAAGGTATATATATTAATCCTTAGCCTCCGATGCCTCCTCTCGGACACCATACGAGGAAGTGCATCATTTGGTCGTTTTATTCAATTATTTTCTTAAATTTTGACTGGTAAAAATACTTGAGAGCGATAAAAATATGTAAACTAATTTTCTGGGAAAATTCAACTTAAAAATATATAGATTAATTTTCCAGGAAAATTCATCTTCAAAAAATTTATTTATAAATTTTTCGGAGCAATAAACAAGTCATCTTATTTGGTGAAAATTATGCATCGAATTATTTTTCGGAACGCTAAAGGTTAAAAAGTATTCTGAATACAGCTCTGTTTCTTTATAAATCACTTTATCATTATGGTTCTTAATAGCTTCTGTTGTCAGCAAAAGTACGGATTCAAATATTGTTGTCCTTCAATTTATTTAAAGCAAATTATTTCTTTTGATAAATTAATTTTAAAAAATTTAACTTTGAAAAAGATTTGTTGTAGAAGAGCAAAGAAATTAAAAACATTTATATTGCCATGACTGTCCTCTTTTTTTATGCAATTTTATTTGACTTGACACGTTGTTTTATGTTCATAAAACTGAAATTTTGTAAATATATTTTCAAACTCTTTTTCATGAGCGCCATTCTGAAATTTTCTTCTTCTTTCCAGTTTCAATGCCAATATATCATTTTAATATTTTAAATTTATTTAATTAAGCTTTGATTCCACATTAATAGTGTTGTAGACTATGCTACATGCTATTGATATTTATAAAAGAGGATTTGAAGGTTACATAGTGTTTATACTTATCATAAAAAGGTGTTAAAGAACAAACAATACACACTTGATTGCATTCTTTTAAAATGTTTTTAGGTTAATAGGAAAACATATTCCAAAAACCGTTTATTTTAAAATTGTACTGTGTTAATATTGAATTCAAAGAAATCAGATAATCTTGGATTATATATATGGCGATTTAAATGGTATTAAAGCTTATCGTTACAAAATTTCGGGGCATTGCTTCCCATAACATACAATTTTTAGTCATGTAACTGGTTTTTGATTGAAAGAAATGCATGTTGTTCGCTTTTAGTTCATTTGTTAATAAGAAATGACTATTTATAACATTTCATCCAATAACAATAAAGCAATCGATCGGAGATATTAATTTCCATGTATTGAATAACTAGTATATTGCATCATTTAGTTCAGAACGAGCAAGGAAGAACATTTAAGGGAAAGCAGAAAGCAAAATTATCCTTTGGGCCAGTTTACTTAATTTTGTAGTTAGATGGGAACGTATTTGTGCCATCAATTCATGAATAAATTGGGACACAAATTCTTCAATAAATTGGGATGTATAAATATATTAATACATTTGAGACAAGAAACTGTTAATATGTTTGAGACAACAATTCATCAATATATTTGGATATTTCAATACATATCGAAAGGTGAAACCCATCGAATACGCATTGAAATGCCAGAATTATTTTATTTTTTAAATCAGTAATAATGAAACTGAAATATTATTATATTGCTAATTATTCATAATCATTACATAGCTACATCCTTATATTACTGAGGATAAATTCACTAACCTTTTAAAGTTGGTTTGAGTGCTTCCGATGGTTACAAGTTATCATTTAACATCAGGAAAGGCATTTCCTTGTTAAGGCTGTTTCCATTTAATTGCAATCTGAACATTAAAACACTTCATGGATTTATAAATTCTAAAATCTGGGAAAAAAGTCATATGGAACTGATGAATATGCGTATATTAACGAAATAGAGCCTCACAATGCCGGAGTCCTGGTAGAGGGGTGGCGTGTTTTGTGATATGGGCGTACCGGGTTCGAGCCCCGATTCGGGCTTGGTTTTTCTTGTTCTATCTGTAAGGTGTGCGAATGTGCCCCCCTGTAAAACGGGGTTGAGCAAGCGAATGTGACGCATGAGTATTTAAATTGTACTTACGTGTTATGGGGCTACTTAAAAAACAAGAGGCGCTCACTCTACTTAAAATCGCTTTATATTACAAATGGCAATAGTCTCAAGGTAGAATTTAGATCTGAGCCTCGTTTTATCAAAATTTACCACATGATAGTTATGCGTTAAGGAGTTACAGAAACATGAAATGGTGATTTCAAATGAAATGCTGTTATCACTTTTAATATTACAATTTTTTCCTAATGAGCTTCTGAACAGACCCAAATGAAATATTAATGTTCTGAAAAAATTAAGAGAAATTAAGATATAAGTTTTGCAAAAAAATATTTTCTGTGTATTAATTTTCCCAAAATGTGTAAAGGATTTGAAAAGATAAAGAATTGGAATATTCATACTTTACATGAGTAGTTACTTAATCTCTTTTGTAAATCAACGTGCGTCAGAGATTTAATTGCAAGAGTAATGACGTAAATGATAAAAAAAAATTAATGTAGGTGATTCTAATCATAATTCTAAGTCAAGTCACGGTGACGACATTAGTGTTGAGTAACTGTTTGTTGCGTTTTTCTTTTTCCTTTATATAAAGGAAAACATTGTATTAGAAATGTTTAACATTCTAACTAATATTTTTAAATTTCTGATTCTGATAATGTTTTAATGCGTTTTTTTTTTCATCTATCGGCATATGATTAGGTCACGTTGTACCCAGTTCACTATTTTTAGAATTCATTTATGAATCTTCTGGGCTGAAGTTAACATTGTTACATAAAGAGATACCTGCTGGCGGGTGTGGTTTGAGACTAAATTGCTATACTGTTTATTTTTGATATAGGATTATTTAGTTGACTCTGATCATTCAAAATTCTAGGATTTATAAATGTAAACAAATTTTCATTCAAAAGGGTAGACTTTTGCGCAATTATTTTCTTATTTAAAAACTCACTACCTAAGTTCTTAGTACATAAAACTCACTACCTAAAAACTCAACAATAATTTTATATTGAGAAATGCATATACTACAATGAATTAACAATAATTTTTATTCAAATTGAATAAAATATCTAATTTCACTACTCAAGCATCTACTGCATAATCACTAAATTACTAGAATTTCTTATGACTCTTACATGGTAATATTTGTTCATTAAAACTGTCAGAAATTAAACTCTTCAACTCGGATATAATCCAACCAATTTCTCCCTATTTAAATGTCACTTATATATAAAAAAAAATTACAATGAAATGACTTTATTCATAATCATGTTTCATGTTTCAATAATATTCAATGCTTTAATGGTTTATTAAATTCATTAGCATGCCGTTGTCAATTTCGAACCTTCTAATGTACATTCTCTTATACCTTATTGTGATGCCTTTTCAAATTTGGGGTGATTAATTTCATCCATTACAGTATGTGATCAAAGGCGAAATAGAAATACTTCTAACAACCTACGAAACGTGTCGCAATTTACGAAGTCAATTATGGGTTAGGTACTCCATTAAGTTAAGAGGTACATGTTCCTTAACATTGGGCAATTTGCTGAATTATGTGGTGCAATATCTATGTCCTCTAAAATAAAAGGCTTAAATATAAACTACTTTCAAAAATCTGGAATCCAGAAATAAGTAAAAGAATTATGATGCTACTTTCTATTAAATAATCATCGTTAAAGTGATACATAAGGTTGAGAAATTCTAATTATTGTATTATAAATATTTTAAAAAATATCACAAATAGCAAGTTAAAATGAAATCTTAAAATTTCATGGTCCGTCCCAAAATAACCCTAGTTTTATTTTAAAACAGGACTCGAATATAACTAAACTTAATTAGGTCTTCTCATTAATGATAAAAAATCGCTTTTTAGTGCACTAATAAAAGCAATATTTTATGGTTTTCAAATTTTAGTATCGAATATATTGCATATTTTAAATTTTAAGTAATTGTAGGAATTTGCAATGTAATGTACCTCTTTTTTTTACAAATCCATTAATAGATACCGCCACGTTTAAAGGATAATTCTAATTTAATTTATGTTAATAATTCAAATGATATTCAGAAAATATTCAGACATAAATTCACAATTGCGCAATAGTTTAGAACTTCAGCATGATAGATAATGACAAAAAAAGTGTGAATAAAATTTTATCACAAACATGAAATTTAACAAAGCATAGCTTTTAATCGCATATTTCCTTAATATACCCTTTTTTAAAATTTCATTTTTACATTTTTCTGTTGATACATTCCTTTTATACACTACTGAAAAATTAGGAGATATATAAAGCAATAAAAATATTAATTAATGATTATTATTTAGGAAAAATTCATCGGAAAGTAAATAGCAAAATGTAGCCCTAAGGCTCTAGTGCAATAATTAAAAAAAAAATCCCATTAAATATTCAATTTTCTCTTATTCCACATATTCTTTTTTAAATTTCTTCTAATTTTATATGAAGTACTGTAATCGGTACTTTCCTAGTTTACTACACTGTGATGCTATTAGTACATAATTAAATTCATTAAAATTAGTCAATTAATCTTACAATTACATTCTTAAAACTTATAAGTAATGTATTGGTATCAATAATACATGATTATATAAAATTTTGAAAGGAAAAATATAAAATTTCAAATCAAATAATCAGTGAAAAATCAATATTTAATTTTTACGTGTATTAAAAAAAAACTTAATTTAACCTGACATAAAAGAAAAAGTCATGAAACACGTTAAATAAAAACGTCTGAAAAAGGGATTTTTAAAAATTTTAGTTTATAGCTATTAGCTTTTTATATACATATTTGTCATTTTTTAGTAAAGTGTCACTTTTATAAGCTATTTCTGAACTCGGAAAAGATCGTTCTTTTTGTGTGGGAAAATTCGAAGGCATTGTTCATTTAATTATTTTCTACTTTCACCATAAAATGGTGAAAGGAAATGCATTGTCTTTTGTTGTCTCAGCTATCACTAAAGAAAATATTTCAACGTGGAGGAAATCTGGAGGATCTTAGCCATATTTTTAGAAGCGAAGGCGAAACTACTTTTCCCCCATTCAAACCGAGATTTTAATAGGATATACTTTGCCACACAATGGATGTAGCATTTTTCTGTTAACGTTGCCAACATTGACGCGTTTAAAAAAATAAGTATATTTTACAGTTTTACATAGACACTCGTTGTTGAGCGCAAATTTAAAACCCAATTTTTAAATGTTGATATTTGCTTTGAACAAAAATGATTTTTAACAAATTTAGCTTTTTGTTCGTGGTGTAATTATCTCCCTTTGACTAATTAAACTTTATCTAACAATTTCAGATACATTTTTAATTATAAAAGTGCTTTAATGTATCATTTAAAAAGCATTTTTGTAAAAATTATTAAACCATGGCGTAAAATAATAAAATAATTGAGATTCGCTTGGATTCGATTCAACTGGCAATTTTTTCTTTCTTTTGGTATTTTTATGTAATGAATGCATATTTTGTATGCTTTAAAGCAATATTTCTTAGGTATACTAAAATTCAATTTTCAAAAGTATATATAAGTGTTTTAATGTTATTGTCAATGTAATGCTGTAAAGTAGCAAATAATTATATTCATAACCTTATTTAGGTAATCACTGTCTTTATTTCTGTGTGTGTGTGTGTGTGTGTGTGTGTGTGTGTGTGTGTGTGTGTGTGTGTGTGTGTGTGTGTGTGTGTGTGTGTGTGTGTGTGTGTGTGTGCTCTCGTGCTCTTTAGGCCAGATAGTCTGTCCTAGAGCTCCCAAATTTGACACAGGTACTTTCGAGTGAGGAATCGTGCCCTTCCTGGAAACGCTGAATTTTGGCAATTTTTCTCAGCGATATTTGTATGAACAAATAAATATGATATGTGATATTTTCTTGAAAAAAAATAGAGACGAGGTGTGTGTGTTCGTGTTCTCATTCCACAAATCAAATCATGTTACTTATTTCCAGACAAATACAGTGAAATTGAAAACTTAGAAGCAATTTTTTTATAAATTGTATTTAATTAAAAAATCGAAAAATTTTCATGTGTTTACAAGATTTATGTAAATATTATAGTTAAAATTGTAACTTTATAATATATATAAATTAATATATTTATATGTTCTTTTCAATGCGTAGTTTTTTTTTTTTTTTGGTTTGGGTATTTAATTAGTTTTTAAAGGATGTTTTTAAGCATAATTGACTACCTGACTGTGTTGTAAATGAAGCAAATTATTTTATATTGTTGATACTATTTCTTACTTCTGTAGTAAGTTTATTTTTAGATATTGAGGAGGGATTCTTTATCGGTTTGAAGCATGTTTTTAATAAATTTTTGATTACTGTGATAATTTCTGCTTATGTTTAACTTTTGAAACAAATAATGAAATTTTTTTATGTTTTGATGGTTGTAATATTTTTTTATATTACCTCTTTTGACTACGTTTGGTTTTCTCATTATTTTAAGCTGAACATTTCTTTAATTGAATCACTGAAAAAAAATTGGGACAGGTCATGTCAGAATTGAATAATTTTTCCTTCTATCATAACATGATTTACAATCCCTTTTAGATTCAGCAAAAATGTTTTAATCAAATCATAATTCCTGGTTAAAATTAAACTTATTTTTGAGTGAATGGGCAGAAAATCTATGAGGCGCATAGACAATAAACAAAATTTTATTAACAGTATAAATTACATCCCTATCAAAATTAGTAATTTAAAAGACTTTCTATAAAAGTAGATAAGATTGTTAAATTTGAAAATTTCAATACTAATTGTTTTTGGCATATTAGCTTGTCGACCAAGACTGCTAATATCTAATGAAAGGAAATTTTCTTATTTTTAATTAAATCTAACCAAAAAGTTTCTGAAAAAATATATGTTCTAAGATTATACAAAGATAATTTGTGTTGCAATATTTTTATGAGTTTATTGCAAAAAGTATTTTGATCGATTTTTGATTAATTAAAATGTTAAAAAAAGCATTATGAGATGAATAGTTATATTTTCCGAAATATATATCTGCAAAGTCTGGTAGTTCTAGGTCAATAGATATGATTTGTACTGTTTTAGATATGATGTGTCAATAGATATTTGTTCACGTATTTATCTTGATTGATAGTAGAAATTTTAACCTATTCTAACAAAAAAGGGTTTTCCTTTATTGTTTTAGAATTTTTAATTCACGCATAGTCATTTATGTAATCAAATGTCTTCTTTATTCTCAAAAAAATTATGGCTCTTAAATGGGAAAGCAATTTTATTTAAATTAATTTAATAACCAAAAGCTACAATATTAAAATAATTTACTGTCACTAAGAGCACAAAATTCATGAACTTTTAACTCTTTAAAGGGTCAATTTTTTTCATTCAAGTTATACTTAAAATAATATTAGGATTAATATATAATAATATTTGGATTGATATAAGAAAAGCTTTAGCTTGTTAGATAAATTTAGTTTGATTAATTAATAACTGATTAGCAAATCAAGACGCATCATTTTGTATGAAATTAAAAACTCAATCCTATAAGATTTTCTCTTATTAGAAAAAGAGGGAACTTATACCAGCCTATATAACATCATTCAAAGGTTGGTGAATTTGGTGGTAAGCATACTTCTCATAGCCCTAGAAAGGGTTAATATATCAAATAATTAAGTGATAGATGCAAGTAAGATTATAAGTGAAAAATATATTAGGAATTTTTATAAAAATTTATTATTTAAATATCTATTTAATGCGTGAAATGTGTAGTCTGAACTCCTTGTTCATTGTATCTATAATTGCAGCTCATTATCGTGTGTCTTCATTCATTAAATCCACATAAATATATAAACCTGTAATGATTGTGTAATTTATCCATTAACACTATTTTACTTTGTATGTACATTTGTTTACTATGCATGTACGTACATTTGTATATTGAAAGCTGCTTACTAAATGCTTATATCTATCAATACCATTTGTGTCATTTACATCGCATAATTACAACATTTCCTAATAGGAATATCAAATTTATCAATCCCTTTACATTCCTAAAATAGCAAATTCACATCTTTTACTGATTATGCTAAATTTTTATATAATATCGAACCCTATACTTCATAATATTTATTTAAAAATAAATGATTTGTTTTGCCCGATTAACATCTTCCAATTTATACGGTAATTACAATGTTTAAAGAGTAAATGCGCACCATTTATATATAAAATCTGAAACAAAAGAAGTTAAATAAAAGTATTTAATGCAATGTAAAAGCATTTAAATGGTAATTCATATATGGAAAAAAAATAAGCAACAACTCAAAAATGCAATAAAATAGTATTTAAATTTTTGATTTCTGTGAAATAAAATACGCATATTTGAACAAATATAAATTTAATGAGACAGTTTGCTTACACACGCGAAATATGCACGTATTTTGAAATGGAAACATGAAATATAACATATATCATTCACACAAAAAAGTGTTTAACAACTGGATATGATGACAGAAATGTGTGATAGGTTGAACAGTGAATATATATATTAACTTTTAAGTACACCTCTTTTTACGAACAGCGACATACAAAATCATTGTTCGATCTGAGAAGTTTCCTTTTCATCTGTAGAAAGTGAACATAAATGCGCAACTTTGTTCATAAATACAGAAATTACAGTCAACTAGACTTGCATCCAAAATTGCATAGCTGTAGATAGTTATAAACTCTTCACTTGAGAAAAATATTATTGCACTGGAACTGGTTAAACTGTTGCTGTCGATACGACCCCAGTGTACTTCATCATTTCACAGTGATCATGATCGTGGTGTCGTATCGTGCAAGAAGTTTAAGCCTGGGAGTTTATTGCATAGATATTAGATAACAATCATCCACACTCTTTTTTTTTCTTAAAAAAATAAATGCAACGAATTTCACTTGCGGCTCTCGTGAAATGCACAAATAAAGAAATTATACAAAAGTTACATATGCAGCTGCCACAAATTATCAATATTCAGAAATAAAATTTTCAAATTCAGTTTTAAACATGAAAAAAATTATTACTAATATACATAAATAACACGGAAATACAATAAATAACAGATATGCATGATGATATAGCACTTTCTTTCAATTAACAACTTACAAATTTAACTGTTTTTCATTTTCGATTTATAATTAAAAATCAGTCATATTTATAAGAGGTATAAACCAGTAGTTTAATTAAATTAAAAATTATTCATTGATGGCACACAATTTATGTGATTATGTTACACAGAATTTATGAAATACTGAATGCAATATTATATTTAAAAATATTGTAAAATCCAATTCTTTCCAATGTTTGGACTTCTGTTATAAATATATACACGAATAAAGATTATCCATAGGATCCTCAAATATAAGTTCAGATGACAAATGAATTAGATAACTGCTAAAAATAATAAAAATAAAATAACTCTATTGGATGTTAAATCCATAATGGAGAAAACGATAATCATTTACTTTCAGGTTACTGAGAAAAAGGGAAACATGGAAAGTTATCAACAAAAAACACACAAAATTAGGAAAGAAATTAATAAAATATTTCATAGATTATTGCATCAGCATGTTAAGATTAAAATAGGTGCCAGTATTAGAGTTTTTACTAAATTGAAATATCATAAATATTGCTTAAATTTTTTTGTAGAGCATTTATTTAAAAACATTATTCTCCAATGCATTTAGTAATTAAATTTATACAATATTATTTCTATAAAAATACATTCTGCTTCATAAATATATATTCTGAGCATTATTAATTCATTGCATCTTGGTTCAAATAGGTACTATACAAAAGCATATTTAAATAAATTTTAAATACATATCTGTTCCATTTTTCATAGAAGAGTTTAGTGTATATTTATTTCAATACAGATAAAAATTATGGAGGCTGTGTTTGCTAAAAATTTCGCAGCTTTTGTTTCGTACAAAAAAAATTAGTTTATAGTAAAAAATATTCATTAAAATATAGTCTTAATTTTTATCCAGTAAAATAATCTTAAGTTTTATACAAAGAAATAGTATTCAGATGAAGAAAGCTGGATATGTAAAAATTATAATTATATATAATTATGGAACTTGTCTCACCATTGTTAATTTGTCAAATATCAAAAATTATATCTGGTTCATGGTCATTTAATCTTGATAAACGTCAAATTGCCGGTGCTAAAGAGACATGCTAAGATATATGGAATGATAAATAAAGAATATTTGATTTATGTAATTTAAAAATTAAACGAAAAGTCTATGAACTCGCTAACAGAATTGTTAGTTACCAAGCAAATGATTTTTAATGTCTGCTTTATTGCACTTTTTTTATCTTGACTTCCAGCACTGGCATAAGACGTTCATTGCCGATGTAATGGAGTATTGACTGGTAAATTTCAATCAAATGGAATAAATTATATGCAAACTTTTGCACTTTAAATGAAAATCTTTTAGTTTGTGAGATAATTTCTTCCAAAATTCTTTTTTATCATAGTTTTTTGATATTATATGGATATCTTTATCATATATAAATCTAATTTTCTTCGCTCCGAAATAATTTCTTTGTAGAACCATCTAAGTGCTCATCTTGAATTATTAGTAAAAACAATTAAACATTTTAAATAATAAAATAAGTTAAAAGCTATATTATGAAATGCGGCGCCGTTTTGTGTGTTCGCGAATGAAATATTATTCATTTATGTTAAGGTTATGCTAGTGCATTCTTTTATTCTTGTTTTTAATGTATATAGAACATCAAGTTCGAAAGTTTAAGTATTATATATTATTTAATATATTGCAAAAGTTCAAATGTTGGCACAAAAGGCGACAAAAGTTATATTTCTTTAATTGCTGACATTCATAAGGCAACGCAAATTTATTGCACAATATATTATACAAATATTGGATAAAATGATATGAACTTGCAGTTTTAAAATGAATAATAATTTGACATCATTTGACAACAACACTTTACATTCATTTCTTGTAAATTTGATGATAAAGCTACCGATTGATACATATTGATGACTAAATTTCGACATCCCAATGATGTGGTGATACATTTGTATGAAATATATAAAGAAAGCAGTACATTCAGTCTGAAATACGATTTTAAAATTCAACAATATTTAACAGAAGAAATTAGTAGCTTTTTGCATATCAAAATTAAACCATTTATTTATCCATTCATCGATGCTGAATTCTTATTATTACACCCACGCTATTAGTTAATATTTCTCTTTAGAACGTTAAAAGAAACAAAGCAATGGAATGTCACATAACACTAACATTTTTATACACTTACAAACATAAAGATCATTACACTTAGTCTCTATATATACATTCAGTTCACATTGAAACATCACATCTTGTTTAAAATACACATACAGCGAACGGCTATAGAAGTAAATTAAAAATTTATTCTGTCCAGCTCTACGCTACTTTCCAAATACCTAGTTGTATTTAAAAGCAAAATAAAACATGAAATCTATTAAATCTCTTTAAAAAAATCATCTGAATTCATTATAAAATGTACCATATTATTGTTGTAATATTAAGCACTGAATTTATTAAATATCATTTTCTCTATTCGATTAGTTCATGTAGATCAAGAAAATCGTGAACACGAATAATTCAGGATATTTATACATAATTTCTGAAAAATAATCTTTAAAAAAAATTTTGATCGAAAATTAATTCTTTTACGATCGAATGCATCCTACAACAAAATTAAAGCTACAAATTTAAACTTCATTTCCTTTTTTATATCGAATTAATTTTTTTTCTACATTTCCCAGCTTTGCTTAATTTTATAAACAATCAATATAAATTTGAATTTTAAAAATTTTATATACTACAAATAATTATTTTATAGTTTGGGTATTCTTTTTAATTAGCATATACAATATACAATAGAAATTGAACATTATATGATTATAAAAAAATTTCAAACTTTCAAGAATTGGCCGCATGTTAGCATACATTTTATTTCATTCTTTTTATAGTAAAAAAGATATTAGTTTTCTAATTTGATTGCTTAGAAACTTTTGAGATTCAGCTTGCAATCTAAATTTGAAATGCAACTATACATTAAAAAAAATACTGAATTAATTTTAGTACATATCAGTGTTCAAAATTTAAAATTTCGTTAATTTTTACTAAGTTCTGAATGATGTGCATATCATACAAAAATATTGATAGTATAAGAATCAAAATTTTACAATTCAGAGTTTTTGTAAATGTTGATATTGAATATATGCTCATTTACACTAAAAGGCTATAAACACACCAAAAATAAAACAGCATTAAAATGCATATAATTAAATAAGATGGCATTATATTTTTGTTATATTCAAGAATATTATTTAATATTACATACAAACTAATACCTAAAATGTTTCATCAAAGATTTGTTTCAAGAATGCAGATTTAAATGTGTGCATGCTTATATTTCTGCAGCAGTCCAAGGCCAATGCTTCAATCGAACAAGGTATCTGAAATGTAGTGACATAAATAAAATAGACAGAATTATTAAATTTACTACATGTATTTTCCTAAAACAAGGTTTATATGTAAATGCATTTTAAGAACTTAATTTATTATTCATATATAAGAATATAAATAAAAAATATGTGTTTTTAATACAGAAGTTTTATTTCAAAATATAAATAATTAGTTTTTCATTGAGAATCGTGAAACTTACATAAAAATATTATAATTAAATTAACAAAGGTTTTTTTTTCATAATGAATAAGATGAATTTAGAAAATTTTACTATACAGCAAAAAAATACAATTTTTAAATACACGAAACTCTAATAATGACTTACTTAAAAATAAAAATGACTATTGAAACACTTATTTTGTTACCATTTACGATAACACAAAGATACTAACATATTTCATTGATTAAAATTGTCAAAGCCAGTTACGTGAATTCAAAATTCATTAATGAAATTTTATGCAAAATTTATCCCCAAAATTTCATAAAATTTTGAAAAGGGTCTTTTTTTAAAGATTTTTTATCTGATTACTGATATATTAACACAATTTCTAAATATTATATGAGTACAGACTGAGTGAATTAACATTTTTTAACATTCTAACATTAGGATATTTTGGGTGTAAAAGTAAATACATCACATTTGTTCAAATCCAAAATTTTAAATATATTTGATTTCAAAATTATATGACATTAATTCTTCCAATAATGGCCACTTGAGAAAAAAGTAGTTATAAATAATAGTTGCATAGTCACATTGATTCCATCTCATATAAACTTCGAACAGCCTTTGGATGTCGTAATATCATGACAACATTAATCATCTTTGCCCGTAAACTCTTTTGGGATCCTTACTGAGTCATAGAAAATGCTTTTGGTTCTTCTTGAGTTCTCATAGTTATTGTCATTTCTGTAGAGAACTTTTCAGAAGTGTTTTTGGCATGCTGTTTATACCAAACTCTCCTCTTTGACACATCCTGGTGGCATTCTACTCATTGAAATGTTGTTTGCTCTTTTTGAATCTTCGTGGCTCTTATTACCAAGCAGACCTGTGAAGAATTCTTTCAAAGAGCTTCTTGAGCCTTTGGGTAGAATAATTTCGTCACATGACCTCCATTTCTTCGAGGGCAGTTTCAAAACTGGTGGTTTTAAGAAATTAGACGATGTCTTCTCATTGTCTTTTGGCATAATCAGATCCACTCTGATATCTTTCGTACTCAGCAACGGCCTTAGCGATTCGTCAATATTAATGAGACCATTTCGATTATTTGAATCTGAGCGGCAATTACAAATCTGGTCAGGTGAGCAATGGTCACAGTCCTCAGATCCTATACTCTCCAGTTTGGGTTTCCTTGGGGTATCGGGCTCAGATTTGTCCATGTTATACAACTCGCCACAACTACTGGCAGAGGCGCTTCCATACCAACTGTTAGAATCTGGATCTCGAACCTTAAGAAGCTTATTGGGGTCTCCTTTTCCGAATGAGCTGAATCTCTTTGGTGATTTTGGACTATCAGAGGATAGACGTAAAAAGACAGGAACGCCACCAGGAGAAGGAGGGGGATCCTCCGAGCAGTTGACGAATGAGCTATTCCTACGACCAGCCAATGACCCCCGACGTCCAAGATCGTTTAGTTTAGGACTGCGACGCCTGATGTTTTCGTCACGTTGAACATTGAAGAGAGGTTGGGCTGGTATAGAATCTGAGGCTGAATTGGTCCGTTTCTTGGGGCCTTTGTTATGTCCCAACAGCCAATAAGTATGCACTTCACCTTTACCCTGTTAAAAGAAAGAAATAGTTTTTTAAACAATTCTCAATCATTTTCAAAAGTACATGCATAATATAAATTTGTTACTAAATCAATATACAATTCTTGGTTCTTCCTCTGTTTGTTGGATCACAAAAAATGGATATTCGAAATTTTAATAGAGATATTTCACAGGATGAAACTTATTGTTTAATTTTCATACTGATTGTTAATTGTATTTAAATTATTTTCTATCACATATATTTAATATACTGCATTGCAAACAACATCCATTTTATATTAATGTATACAAAAGGATAAAATTTTTTTATGTTTTAAAAAAAACTAACTGCCTTGGTCTTCCAGGTACTCTATACTATCAGGTACTATCCATCATTACCCTTAAGCTTCACCATTACGAAGCTTTGCCCTTCTCTGCCATCATATCAACATTTTCTTATAATAAAAAGATTGTAAAGTTGTTTAGTATGTTTACAACAAAAAAATTAGAAAAAATTCATTTTGTAAGTGAGATAACTATCATGCTACACATATTCACCATTTCAAGCATTATCATGCTATATAAAGCAATTAAATTAAATTTAATAAATTATTTTCAATGTATAATTTTAATGAACTATGTAAAACTCTAAATTCTTTGTGTTCGACGTTTTATTTTTCGCTTTTTTTTATCAATTTGAAATATTTCTATCTTTATGCATTAAAAAAGTTGATGATGGCCAATTTTCCATAACATGTTTAATAAACATAAAATGTTTCGAATATGTAAATTCAAAAAGAATTTTTTAATAATATTTCTGTATTGAAAACATAAACTTAAAACATTTAATAACAAATATATCCTTTATATAAAACTATGAGATGCTTGTTAGTTCAATGTTCTTCGCCCGGGTTAATTTTGGAATACTTTGTTAAAGAAAAATGACTCGAGAAAGTTGCTTTAAGGAAGGTGAAAAAAAATGAAAGACAAAAAAAAACCCCTTTTCTAAAGACTTTTACTTGATGAAAGTGTATAAACTCATGATAATAATTAAACAATCGATATCTATTTACAAACAATATTCTATATATTTGTGGACAATTCGAAAACGAGTCATTCTACTTCTTTCCAAACATACATTTTCCACTATAAATATTTAAAATTAGTAAACAAGCTGAATATTTGATAGATGAATACACAAGAAAGGCGGTTAAAAATGCGAACCATTTTTAATATTTTCTATTTTTGATGCTCAAAGGATATTTGTTCAAAATGCATGTTTGGAATAAATGTATACATTCTTTCTGCATCGGTAGGGACGATAGCAAAAAAATCCCATTTCGTTTTTGAAAGAATTTAATGCATTCTATTTGTACACAAATTTTACTTGAAGTCATACGATTTAAAAGCAAACCCTATTTTTGAATATGTCAGATGTAAGGAGGAAAAATAGGCTCTTTCCTAAGAGAATATTTTCGAAACCTGAATGTTGGGGGTGGGGGGCGAAAGAAAGAAAAACTTTCCGAACAGTGTTTGCATGATGCGAAACATAACGAACAACAAAATAATATGGATATCACCTCCTTAGTAAAAGAGGGAAAAAGATAAAATGCAAACAAATATGGAAACTTTTAATATCTTTTGACGGGAATGTTTACAAAAAATATGGAAACAAGACACATGAAAGAGTTGAATAGGTTTCTGTTTCCGCTGGCACAATTTTCCACCTAGGAAGTATTAAAAAAAATCTACGTTCCAAGTTTAAAAAATAAATTCATGACTAAACACATAAAACTTTTCAGAACTTTAAGCTCTTTGGGGTGCTGTGAGATAATTCTTTTTATTTTTTCCCTTCTTTTCATCCTTCGGAAACAAGAAATACTCTTCTGTTTCAAGTTCCAAAAAATGCTGTGAAGAGGACCAAAGAAATTTCATGTTCTCCATTCGAGTACTTTTTTGTGACTGGAACAGCTGCATCTGTTCGATTGATGACTTATTCTGGAAACAATATTCCTATTTCCTAATATCAAACAGTTTTACATAAGTTAAAATTTTTTTTAAAAAATTATTATTCTGAAACAGCTATGGAAAAGCAGATAAAGTATATAAATTAAAGATTATAAGAAAGACAATTTTAAGAATTAATAGTTTCTATAAAATCTTAAATATTTTTCATAAATATTGTAATAATTGTTTAAATTTTGTAATAATAATTTCAACAAATCAGTAAATTTAAGGAGCAGATAGAATGAAGTATTTTATATACATAGATTGCGTAATAAGGCAATCTAATGATATGTAATTTTCACATTTTTTTAAATTTTCTATTTACTTATTTAATATATATATTACGAGGAATTGTGTCCCTCAGACTGGACAAGCGTTCAAAAATTATTCATTTACAATAATTCAAGACAGAATGTATAGTACATCAAAAATATCCACATGCATCTTACTTTTCAAAATTTGTAAAAGCTAATTTCAAGGAAAATGTTATTGGATTTGGAAATATATTCTCTTTAAAAATACTCAAAATTTATTCTCATAAGTGTTCGCTTGCAAATTTATAATTGGATAATTTTCACTTGTTTCCAAATTTTCCGACTTTAACTCTACGTAGTGAAAAATTATCTCTTTTATATTTTTTAACAAATCATGTTAACTGAACAGGAGATATACAAGATTTTAAAAAAAGATTTAGAGGCCGTGCAAACATAGAAATACATTTCTGTATTAATATTTTCCTATACTGCAGTTTTCATTTCAGTTATTACCTTGCTAATTTTGATTTCAGAAATATTAATGCTGTTTTTTAGTTTCGCTGTTAAGAGTAAAACGTAAAAATATATATGAATACATGTATTTTTTGTAAATTTAATTACTTAAATGGATAAATAATTGTATTCTCGGGGAATATCATTTCAGATAGTCAAAAATCTTAGATCAGATTAAAAATTATAAAGCAAAAGTAAATCAAAAGGATTTTGAGCTGCTGAAAAGTAAAATACATGGTTGTTACTTAAACATTCCCTTATAATTGAAATATTAAATTAATATGCAAATTGGCGGCATTAATGATATTAATTATTTTTCCATTTTCTGCCAAAATTTGTGCATGAGCATTTTATGAAGCGATCATTAAGGTTTTAATCCCCCCCCCCCAAATTTTTTCTTATAATTCCCACATTAAAAACGAATTAAAACCTTAATGCGTTTATGCTGAACATACTATGTTCTTTTAATTAAATTATAGCTTTTAATTTAAATTAAAACACAGTTGCCAACAATCAGGCTCGAACTTTCAAATTAGTGTAACGCACATGCCAGACTTTCGTACAGTTGGAGAAACGCAGATTAAAAAATTTTCATTTCCTTTATTCTGTTTTATTTTTATTTTAAAGTACTTCAGAATGAATCCGAAAGATCGATTAATTAACAACATTTCATTTTAAATACATCAAACACAAAGAAAATAAATAGAATCGCTTAGAATAATCGGTCGAAAATCTTCTAAGCCTAATCTCAACTCTGTTGGGAAAAAAATCTGGATTCTTACTTATCTTTGGCAAGATTTTTCCTCAATTTTTGGGCTCGAAAATTAGTTTTTAATTAATAAAAAATTAACCACTGAATTAACCGGAATAAAAAGTAGCCTATGTTTTATTCCTGGCTATAATCTATCTTTGTGCTAAATTTCATCCGATTCTGTTCAGCCGCTCTGGCGTGATTGAGTAATACACATCCAAACTTTCACATTTATAATATTAGTATAAATTTTTTTTTCAAATCGTCAGTCCAAATGTTATTTGTTTGTTTGTTTGTTTTTCACAAATGAAGCACATCAGCTACATAAAATATTAAATTAAGAATTCAAAACCCAAGAAAAACATATTACTACTTAACAAGGCTAAAATTGAAAATGTTAAATAGATGTCTTAGAAGATGTTACATTTTACAGAAAATGAAGTTTGTCGTCGATGTAAAAGCAATATCTAGAAAATAATAATTCGAAAACAAAATTCAGCAGGTGGTTTCTAAAGTATTTTGCATTCGTTTTGAAAATTTTTAGTTCTCGTTGCTGGAATTTCTGAAAAAAGACCTCTATAGGTATATTTCTCTCTCTCATATATATGCAATTTTAATACTGGGATATTGTGTCAAATCTGTAAGTAAAAAAATTCTTAAAATCAAATATAGCAATTAAATGTTCTATACTATATATTCACACATTGTAAATATTAGAATCATATTTAATATAATTTTTATTTGTCTTTGTTTATAAACATTATATTTTAATTTGCCTGTCGATTTTAGAAAAAAAGGGAAAAACATTGACGCCCCTTAATCTGATATCAGTTATGAAAATATAACTTGTCTTTAAAATATCTTTTTTTTTTTTAGTTTATTGCAATAAAGTTATCAGGAAAGGAAATAAAAATGGGATCACTAATGAACGAAATAAGGTTCAATCTAAAATGAATGCAAAAAATTATTAAGCTGTAGCAAAGACACTTAAATCCAATGAACAAAAATTTGCAAATGATCTAAATAATGTTATTATATATTTAAAAATGTTGTTTTTATTCGAAGCGCGGATTCTCAAGTCAGAAGATAAAATAGGACGGAGAAGTCATTTATTTATTCCTCTTTTTGGGAAATAGGATTGACTTTCTATTGTTTTATCAGCAAAACAAGAATGTAAAAATATTTTAAATAGGCAGGAAGATTAGTTTCTTTAAATAAATAAAAAAAATATATTTTTTTTAGGATTGATGCTTAATCTCGATACATTGTGTTCTTTCTCGTGTTTGATTCACGACTGGTTATTACAAGTAAATTTCCCAATGATGATTGTTGCTACTGTACTGCTGAAAATTTCTATAATTTTTGCAAGCTTTTATAGTTTTTGAATTTGAAAGAAGTTATTATTTTTGCATAGCAGAACTCATACTTCTAGTAGAATAATAATTAAACTGTTTAAAATTTTTAATTAACCAGATATGGCAAATTTTAAATAAGCTGAGATCTTTAGACAACTTTATTATGTAAACAATGTAATTTCTTCTATTTTTAATTATCTGGATTGTACTTAGCAAAAATATTGACCTACTTTTATTGATGACAAGCTCCTAAAAAATATGAACAAAAGAAAATGAGTTTCTTTTAGGACAACATGAAAGCGCAACAATCACCAAATAATAGTTTAAACTAAAAAGACTAATAATAATTTTTAAAAAAATAGAACACTAACAATTTTTAAAAAATTGAAGGGAGAGCCTTGAGTAGAAATGAAAGAAAAAAAGTAAAGGCCATGAACAAAAAAATTGGCCTGATATTGAGTCCATCCCCTCTCCATCCGCCTTTAAACTGGATCGTAGATTGTACGCCTTCCGATCTAAATTAGTGATCAAATTTTGATGATTTCAAAAATTGTTTGATGTTGTAACTAATTTATCCCTATTTATTGATTCCTTTTCTATCTTCATTCTTGCTTAATATTATTATTATTTGCCTTATATGGCATAAATAATTTTTATTTAATAATAATTCTTTGTTCATAGAATTAAAATAATTAAACATATATTAAAAAATTTGAAAATGTTAATATTCTTAGGGAATGTGTTAAAAACTTTTAAAATAATTCCATAATAATCTAAAGTTTTGCAGCGCTGATGGATGAGCTACCCTAACATGTACGATAGTAAATATTTAATTAAAAAAAATATTATGAAAACTCGATTGACCAGATATTTATTATACAAACATAAAATATTTGACAAAAAGGGTGCAAATTTTGTTATAAGTAATTAAATTCATAAAAATTCGAAATTTCAATATTCAAAAAGACTCATTTAAAGTAATAAGGATAAAATACATCTACGATATAACATTTGTCTTCTTAGTATATCATTGAAATTCTGAAGGTATATTTTGACTTCAAATAATCTGTTAATGATTATCAAAGCATGCCACATACACAAATTATGTTACGAAATATACAATCATGGCTTAAGAACTCGAATTACACTCCCTGTTAGCTTAATGTGTACATGTTTAATAACGATTTTTCTTATCATAGCATTAAATGGGAAACTTGATCTTGCCTTACAGTTAACTTAATTTTATCACACGTTTTTGTTTTTATTTTAGTGTAGTGATAAGAGACGAGGGCTTCAAAAAATATCCATCAAAAGTCACACAAAGATATCAAACAATGGCGCAGGAAAAAGTTCTCACCCTTTACGTCAGATGGACTTCACAATTTTTTTCATGAAAAGAAGTATTTACTTACTTTCATCTTCACTAGTCCTCTATCAGCTGTATAATAACCTCCTAACTTATCCAAATATTCTTTACACTGGGGACTGATATGGATTTTAAGAGCTGAAACCAAAGAGAATGGAATGTCAGTCTTTTTTCTCTAGTTTTTAGTCAAAGTTTACTTAAACTTGATATTATTTATTTTTCATATTTATTAGAAAACAACAAATTTCAAAAAAATTTATAACAAACAGATGTTTTACAAATAAAAACTATAATAAGATTACATTCTCTTTCGAAATGTTTGAAATTATTTTATACCATTGAAATTCATGCAAATGCGACGTTACCCAGTATTAAATTATAATTTTTAAAAAAACTGTAATATATTTCGTGTTTCGTAAAATAATTCCACATTCCGATTCAAGAATGTTCCTTCCTTGCATTTTAATTTAACTTGATTTGTTCCTATTTATCAACTTCATTATAAATTTTACTCTTGCTCAGATATTTTAGATCTAAAATGCTGTTTTGGAACGAGAAATTGAATGTTCTCTTTGTAAATACAGTATATATTTTTGAACTAAATTATCAGCTAATTAATTAATTTGATGAAATTTTGATTTCATATGAGAAGCTGCCAATCAATTCTTAGTATATCAACATTCGCCGTAAGTCATTTTGTACACTAATCATTTGATTAAAAGATTCTTTTAATATTACTAAATTAAAGATTAAAAAGTGTACTTTTTAATAACAGCATTTTTAATGTCTATTAAATGAGGCTATATATTAAATTCGCAATAAATGTTTTAAAATTACTGATAGCTTATTATTAGCTCTCAAAAATTTGTTTAACTTCTAGTATATCGATGATGATGATATAAACAAATATAGAGATTAAACATATGTTTTAAAAAGTATATAAAATAAATTAATTGAAAAGAAGAATATAAAAAGCTAAATGATATCCTTAATGATGTTGTTGTAATGTTCTCTTGAAAACAAATGCTTGAAGTAGATAGAAATTACTATTTTCAAAACATATACAGGGATATTGATGCCACACTTTATTAAAGATCACCATATCTTTTATTATCACCATATCTCTTGACAACAAATGCTTGAAGTAGATAGAAATTACTATTTTCAAAACATATACAGGGATATTGATGCCACACTTTATTAAAGATCACCATATCTTGTATAAAAGCTACTTTTAAAAATTCTCCATGAATAACTAAACTACTAAAAAAGATATCATACTGTATCTCCCTTCATCAACGCATTCAAATATTTTAATCATTTTACATTTGTAATTTTTCAAGTAGATTTTTTTAATTCAGTAGAAGTTTATAATTGCTCAGACATATAACATAAACTAAAACTGAAGATATTAATGAAAAGAAATTCAATGTAATCTACATTATAATAAATCAATCTATATTATATTAAAATTAAAATCAATGCCAATATATCATATTAAAATTTAAAAAATGTTATCTATATTATATTAAAATTCTACACCAAACTGCAGACTGAAATTTACTTAAAAATCTGGTAGAATATTGTTGAATTTAATTAAATCAATTCTCAAAACACGTTTAACTGACTATGCACTTTGAAGTTGACGTCCTTTTGTTCTAATTATTCATGAAGAGAAATATGAGTGATGCAAGAGTAGAGTGGAATTCTATTAAAGATAATTTCATATTAGTTTAGTACAGTCTGCTAGCAAATACCGGCTGTTTAGTTTGGTGGAGCCTCCGAAGATTCTGAACAGGTTAAGGAGATGTGGTATAAATATTCATATTCAAACATTCATTAAAATATGTTGAAGATTCCTCAATTCAGAACTTCTTGAACAAGTTTTGGCTAAACTTTTAATACAAAGAATATCATGTTGATGGTGACTGTCCTCAAAAATAGGTGTCATCTAACTTTCAGTCCAAAATAATGATGCCAAACTTAACAAAAGAAATAAATGCATCTTTTAATGAATGTATGCTAAGACAAGGTGATAAATTAATGCGGAAACTTAGAGTATATTAGCGTCAGCTGAATTTCTGCAGTAATTTATTCCTCTTCATAATGTAGAGCCATGATTTATCGAGTCCTAACGTTTATCACTTCAATTTTCTATTGGAAAAGCGAGCAAGTATGATTATTATAATTATCTATGGACGAAACATGGTCGAAAGTAACTATCAAAGTAATTTATGAGTTTTCGAGTTACCAAAAGGAAAAATAAATCATTTTCTGGAAAATAAAATGTAAAAAGATGTCGTCATATTGTCAGAGTAATTTTTTAAAAAATAATAATAAAACCGTGATTTAAAAATAAACCGCTTTTACGCTTAACATGTATAATCTTTTATTCTCTCAGTGTATCAAGCGAAAACTACTGTTTGCAAGCAGAGATGTGCTTTTAAAACTCATAATTAGAAGAGTAGTTGAGGACGAGTTGATAAATGCTTGCTAACCAGCGTCAAATTATAATAAAACGAATAAAGAATTTTACAAAGGGCTTAAACTCTTGTGGTTATATTTTAAAAGTGTTAAGTTTAGTTGATTCTTATTTAATTTCATGTTTGATGATTATTAGAAAGCAGTTTTTCTAAGAGTTGGTTATTTCGAATCATGGAAAGGTGGAATCGCAACACTTTCAAATTTCCATATTACACCATTAGAGAGACTTCTAATTCAGGCGGATTTAATCATTCGCAAAGCTATTTACAGCTCTATGACGATATTGGAGTTTCTAATCATGCTTTGTTGTACATAAATTGCAATTAAATTGAGTAATTAGAACTGGTAAACGTTTTAGAAAATCACAGTGCAAAAGATTTATTATTTCAGATTCTGAATTCAAGCTAAAAACATTTTAAAAATTAGATGTTTTACATTTCAAAAGTATATAAGCCAGTGAAGTTGTTAATTTTGCTGAATATTTTAAATTCTACACTACAAAAAGAAAAAAATGAAAATGATGCATAACTTATATAAAAAATATCGTTTTATTGTGATTTTTCAAGTTTACAAATTCCTTAAAAAATTTGTTTCTAACAGCTCTAAAAATGTGAATAAAGTTGACACTGAAAAGTGATGTATCTTTCTAGGTGATGTATCAAGTATGTGTATCTTTCTAAGGATAATATTTTCAAATAAATATTCAAATATTATCCATCACCAAAATAGTTTAGTTTAAAATTTTTCAAATATTTACCAATATCATAAATATATTTTACAATATTATTATGAGTATAAAGTATTAAAATTATTCATTTTGTAATATTAAAACAATTTAGAATCATTGGTTATTTAAATTATTCCACATCGAACGATTTTATTAAACGGTATTTAGGTTTACAATTTTTTTTTAAAACTATTTCTCTTTCAATTCCATATAATCTGACTTTTATCCATGTAAACGTTATTAGATAAACTAGAATTTATATACGTCATTTATCTATATTTTTAAAGCAGATTTTGCTTCTGTGTAGAGATATTATGTTTCATCGATTTTCCACAAAAAGATGAACTAACATCAGAATGCCAGCAAAATAAATTCTATATTACTTTTTATTCTATTGAATAAAAAATAAATTATAAAAATATTTCTTCAAAGATTCAGTCACTTTGTAAGGTGACAGTATTGAAAATATTTGCTTGGTAATTAAAACAAAGCTCTCATCAGTTCTAGCATTTGCATTGAGAAAACCAAATATAAGAAATTGTTTTATTTATTTATGCCATTCTTCTTTCCTTCCTTTCATAATGATAACTTTTTATTAATAGGTTAAAAAATCATGTATAGACCAAAAAATTTCATAAAAGCAAAAAAAAATTGTTTCTTCCATTTTAAGTTAAGCTTTAAAAAAGTATTTATAAAAGTAGAAAAAAATCTCAGATTCTTTTAAATTTTTAAAATATAAAACCTTTCCCAGTCTTTTACGTTCTTATATAATAAAAAACTTTTATTCATATATAAAATATTTCAACCCCGTTGTAGGGCCACGTTGACTAGTGGTAAGGTTTCAGCTCGTGAACCATAGGGTTTCAAGTTTGAGACTCGATTTCTCCGAAGAACCGTCGTCGGTTTACATGCATCAGGCCAAACGTCGTCCCGCTGGTGTGGAGAGGGAGGTACAAGCTCCTTGTCATTACGACGTCCGTCTCAAAATAGCCCTAGTGTTACTTTAAAACTGGACATAAATATTAACTAAACTTGAAAAATTAAATAAACATGAGTAAAGTATATCATTAAATGTGACTTTTCTTTTTCAAATAATAGTACTGTATGATAAGTTGATTAATTAATTATTTTTACACATATTCAAACATTTCTGAAACGGATTTTATTGTTACTCAACAATTTTGTTGCATTGATTTCACAGTTATCAAATTCAGTTTTACACACTCCATTGATAAAAAACAAATCTCGGCAATTGCATTTTTAGCGCGTGAATTTTCACGTTTTTGTGTAGTATCAAAGCTCATTATCGTGTCCTAACCTTATTCATGGTGATTTTGAGCTGATTTGAATAATGTTTTTCATTTCTTTCAAATTATCAAAAAAATATAAATACATTTTTCCTATAAATTTCATTATTTTGCCTCGCTAAATTTAATTATTTTATTAGGTGTAAATTCTAAGTTTAGTAGGAGTTTATTATATGTTTCTAAAATAAGAGTATTTTAGAAGCATATAGTAGCTTGCATAAATCGTCAAAAAGATTATACAATCAATTCAATACTGAAAGCATCCTTTTTCTAAACTTTTATCAGAATTGCTTAAATACGTATTTTTTATACGCTAAATACGCTAATTTCAGGCATAGAAATTGATTCAACAAAGCACATCGATAGGCATATTGGAAAAATTTCGAAAATTTCTTTGAATAATTCTGTTGACTAGAATAATTTCCATCGGTATCAGTTTTATAAACATATTATATTCGATGTTTGATGAAGCTTTTTTATTGATGGTTGTACAAATGCTGATTTATATCTATCAAAATGTGACTTTTAATGTCTTTGATGAATTAAGAAAAACCAATTATTTCTTCAAAATATTTTTCGAAAGTAAAATATTTACTTGCTTCAAGAAAGGGATAATGAATATCGTACTTTGATATATATGTGTATGAATATTGGAAATATGATAAGCAAGAAGATGTGATAAAAAATGCAATAAATAATTCTAAAGGTATCAGAATTTATAATAATAAAGAAAACCATTATAACAACACTGAATTGAAAAATAGAAATATTTCAACAATATTTCTCAAAAGATGGAAAATATTTTTATAAAGTACAACGAAGGAAATGCGTGTATTCTTTTTTTTTATTTTAATTCTGAAGAAATAACAGATGCTTACCAAAAACTTTAGAACAAAAAGGTGTTGGTTTTTCAAAAATTGTCGATTGAGTCTAGTATTTAAATTACTGGAACTCATTCTCCACTATTAACGTCTCAAAAGTGCTTTTCTCGCTTTACCAAATAAAATAAAAGAGAAGCATCTTGAGACATCTTCTATCTCAAAATAAGGAAACAGAGAACGTCTCCCGAGGAGTTGGTCGAAATGAAATCTGAATATAAAGTATGGATTCACGCAAGAAGTAAAATATATGAAAAATTAACTAGCAAAATTTCATATGTAACTAGCAAAATTTCATTCATTCAATAGATTTCATTCGTGATTTTTAGTGTGTTCCTCCACACCTAGAAGGTAGTTTGACTTAATACGACTTAAAGACAAATTTGTCGACTAAGTATGGATGGATGTCTGACTCATTGAGTGGAGGAAAAAAAAAATGTGCTTGAGATGTGGTGCAGTACCTAATCAAACAAAGTTTGTACTTGTGGCAGAAGATTTAGGTGTGGTTGTGTAATTAGATATGCATGGTCGGTAAGTTTTAGTTTGAATATTTAATTACATTTAACCTATTCAAGACAGAAAATGTTTTTGGAAATATTGAATAGCAGTGATGTTCTTTATACACACTGTACAATTCAATTCGAATGGATTAGCAAGAAGATGCTTAATTTATTTTGAATTATAAATAGTCAAGTTAAATAGTTTAAGTGTGAAATCCCCATGTGTGAGAAAAACTACATAAATAATTTTTTTTAAAAAAAGCCTTTCACCTTCTCCATTTGATTCCATTCTTGATGCTGTGTTCACTGTATCTCCGAAAAGGCAATATCTTGGCATAGTGAGGCCAACGACACCCGCGCAAACAGGTCCTAAAAGAATTAACAAATCAATATTCTGATATAAATGAAATGGGAATAAAAATATACCATAACATTCATTATTTTCTCGCTGACTTATTTCTTGATATGATTCTTTTGCTATACAAGCAGATTTTCGTTTCATTAGTGGAATAGCATAGTCCTTTAAAAAATCGCATCTAGAATACTTTTGCCTCACACGGTCTAAGACATTGAATTCAAGGACCGTCAACGAATGGATGAATGAATGATGCGCAGGTCAACCTCAAATATTTCATATGTTCTTTTGAAGGTCGTGCCATTTATGTCATTCTGTTTATGATGATGATTGCCGAATTCTTTTTGAATTTTTTCACCACAGCCACTGTTTATTGCAATTCATGATAAGTCAGAACTATGAAAATGTAATACACAAAAGAATATTTACTTCTTTCAGAGCCACAACGATTACGTACAGTACACATAATTTCTTATCGAGTAACGCTCGATTCATTCTCATCAAATCTGTTTTCTAGCCTTTTCATGCCGCAGGTGGGAATCTGCATATTCACTTGCAGACACGCTGGTTAAAAATCCCCTTGGGAAGCTTCAATGTTGTGCAATCGTCCGATGTATTGTAATTTGGAATGCAGAATGACGGATTGGTAATTAATATTCTTCGTGTAATTAGACTACAACGCAATATTCGGCGACTACATATATTATACTTCAAGCTTATATTAGACGCTGATAAGATGCCCTGTGCACAAGATGATAAAAGGCCCTAAAATTCAAACCTGAATTTGACATAGAAAAGTAACGTGACTATGTTTAATGCATTGAGAAATGTTACAGCACCCCTAGTGATAAAATTAGTATGTTATAGATTTATAATTAGGTTTATTACACTACAAAGATTAAACTGATTGAAAGAAAAATAAATCTGATTTAATAAATAAGTATACAAGGATTAAACTCACCTGTATGCATGCCTATCCTGAGTTTGAGTTTTTGATTAGGCTTGTGTCTGATCTTAAAAGTTTTGATTGATTCCAATAACTCAAGCGCCATAAAAGCTATCTCACCAGCATGGTTGTCGCCATTTCGAATAGGTAGGCCACTCACTACCATGTAAGCATCACCAATTGTCTCTACTTTGTACACATCATAATGGCTGATGATGTCATCAAACACAGTGTACAAATCATTTAAAAATGTCACTACCTGTGAATAAAAAGAAAACTATAAGATATCTCAACAAATATATAAGTACATGAAACAGAACTTCTTAAATCATGAACTGTGAACGATTTAATAAAACTAGAGCAATTTAAATTACACAAGATAAGGTTATATATGGAATGACACATAGGCCAAATGGACTCCATGGCTTTGATAGTACATATACACTTTTTTGTTGAAGTTTTCCATGACAATTTTGCATAAATATGACAGAATTTCATCGATGTAGAGTTGAATTTAAGCCTTGAATGCACACATGCTTGTTCTTATGGACCTTTGACTTCAATTAAACCCAAAAAAAGAAATCTAATGGTGTTTATTCACACAGCTAGGGAGGCAATGCTCAAATTATCAAACTGTGGCAACCAGACTATTATAATTTTTGAAATATTTTTCAATGAGAAAACATGTTGTTTTACCGTGTAACGTTTCATTTCTAATAACCCCTAACTTTCAGCTGTCATATAGCTCTATAATAGTGTAGCATGAATAGTGGTAAATTCAAATTTTTAGCCGATTTGAAGCAATACAAAAAAATGACTTGAGAGAAACGCTCCTTTTTATTAAATGTTAACTTTTATCACATTTGTCAAATTGAAAACTGTTCATTTTTTAACATAATAAATACAAACAATGGGTATGCTTTCGAAAAGTATAAAAGTATATGTATATTCTTAATTTTTGTTCAAACAATATGTTTCCACTGTAAAAATAACTAATATCGTTTCATTTATCTAAAATTTTCAAAAATAAAATATTTTATTTATGAAATTTTTATATTTTATATATCAATGCTATTTTTCGATACTAAATAAATACTTAATAAGATATTAAAATGTAAACTAAAAAAGATTCTTAGATTTAAATTCATAATATAACAGAAGGGAAATTTCTTAACGTATAGATATACACAATACGAACAGAGGTTGGAAACTATATTAAAGAATTGAATTTCTGAAGGTATATGCGAAATCGTATCGAAATTTAAAACATAGAAGAAAAATGTTATTCCTTATGCTTTGACAAAAACAAAGAGAATATCGCAAAATATTTTCTATTTTTGTTAAAGTTAAAAGAAAGTAAAAGCAGTTTTCGATATTCTCGATCATGTTTACAGAAATATTCTGTCAAGAACTGCTTTGATATTTCTAGATAATAACTCTAGGTTTCGTAGAAAGGAATAACCATGAATGACATTTCTGCGCTATCATAAAGGGAAAGAATTGCTTTTGAAGAATCTGTTGATATTACCGCCCACACATAATTCATAAGAAAAGATTTGAATAATAAAGAAAATATACATGTTTCTACCTGTCAGAGGTTTACACATAAAAATGAATGAACTTTCGTTTAATAATCAGAACAGTGAAAGGGAAATGCTGTGTGTTCCTAAGGTTAGGCATGAATAAATACATTTTTAAAATGCCCCAGTTTCACTTAAACATTTGTAAATAATTGAATATTATTCAGAAATTGTAATTTGGAATCTTAATGATTTTATAGAAATTTATTTAACAATAAGTGTTATTAAAAATAAAAAAAAGAGTAGATGGGCAAACGTAAAATGGAAATTTCGGATTAATATCTTCCCAGGTTCTTTGGAAAGGTTAAAAAAATCATCGGAAAGATAATCGCCAATGCCAACCAACTGCTAGTACCAGTATTAAGTTCAGGTGGAGACAGTAAAGGAGGGCAGCTTTTTTTGTGGGGGGGGAGCTAGACAGTGATGAAACGTGAGGATGCGTCACCAAAGAAGAAACGACCTCCACCCTCCTGGTGTTCTGGAATTTGTGGCGTGCTGGGAGGTCATGTAGATCTGCGACTGCGGAAACGTGAGAATCTGCGACTGCGGAAATGTGAGAATCAGCCCCTGCAGCCAATATAATTGAAACCTGAGCAGACGTGCAATGACACGTTTACAGATTCTATTAAAAGGTTTATTAGCGGCTAGTCTGAAAATTCAAAGGAAGCAAGCAACAACTAACGCTGTCAGACGCCTATAATGTTGGATACATTTAAAAATTTTTTGTACTATAAGAAATAATACAATTTTGATTCCCTTCTACTAAGACTGTTCAGTTTGTAGATGGGATTCAAACTATATTATGAAGTATATGAAATAAGATTTTGTCCAATAATCTTAAATTAAAAATTAATTGTAGATAAAAATATTACGAGATGCAATGATATTTCGCGTGTGATATAATTAAATAATTAATGTTGTGTAGTGAACAATTTCAAACCATAGCAGAAATACTGATTTAGATCAACGAGCATTGTTAGATAAATTATGTATGTATGTAAATTTATTGATTGTATATGTTAAATTAAAAATCTTCAATATGGATTGGACTCAGTCTTGCTACGTAGGAGCTAAAATACTTGTTTCAGATGTTTTGACCAGATGGCTATTTAACGTGTAATATCAATTTATATATTTCTTACATTTCTGTGTTTATCAGTATACTGAAATTATACAGGAAATTATACCATGAATTCTTTACTCTAAAGCTAACCTAACCGTAGTCTTTTAGTTTCAGAGTAAAT
The DNA here is from genome assembly GCA_026543055.1 of Argiope trifasciata. Classification (NCBI taxonomy): domain Eukaryota; kingdom Metazoa; phylum Arthropoda; class Arachnida; order Araneae; family Araneidae; genus Argiope; species Argiope trifasciata. Next base: position 244,004 of record JAPMOQ010001675.1, read on the forward strand.
AAGTCTTTGGGTTGCAATAAAAATGAAGCTGTTTTAAATGTAATTAAAAATCTTGATATATTAAATATTATAATTATATTAAATACTTCCATAAACTTAAACATGTTTTTAGCATTACAAATATTACTGCAGTGATGATTGTTAATCCACGCCAACGTCGTTATGTTTCGGAGTTCCACAGTGTGATATAGTTTTCACGAGCACCTTCACATCATAATTTGGAATAGCAATAATAATTTGTAAATTTAAGGGCGATAATAATTTTCCCTTAAAGTTATTTAATCAAATAAACATGTATTTTTTTAATTTTGTAAATTTTCGAATTAATTTGTTAATCAATTTGAAATTAATTGAACCAGTTAAGACAAGCACATAAATAATAATTTATTAAATTGTTATAGTGGAACTATCAATAAAGAAAGAATATTTTGATTATTTATTGAAAAATAGATAAATGGAATTGCGTTGCACGAGCCTTACTATAGTGTTTGATTTAATTAACTATTTTAATTCCTCATTCATTAAAAATTTTTTTTAAATCTTGCATGCATTTTATCGTAGCTATTTAAGGCCTAAATGCAATTTTTTTTAAAAAAACTTGAATCTTTCAGATCAGCAATGAAAATAGAAATTCTCGATATTTTTTACAGACGAGAAATTTATGTAGCTATTATCGATTGCTGCTCTATGCCTTCCTAGAACTGGACACATGTGGATCATATGTCAGCAGTTATAGTAACTCGTTGCGAATCACGGATAACTTTTCTAAAACTTAATTGATGTTCTGTTTATAAAATCTGAAGCAGGTTCAATTTGGTGGTCATCAGGAAATATTTTCTTTCTAATGTACCAGGGTGCATTAAAAATCTTCATCAGATGTTTATTTTTGAAAAATTGCAACTCCTTTATGCCTCCCAAAATTTGAGAACCATACATTAAAACGTCTTAAAATTGCTTTGTGGTGCAGAGACTTGAGCCAAATCGATAGTTTACTCCATGGAGCAATTAAGTAGCCGAGTTTAACACTCGTTATCGTAGTTTTGGTGAGGTTCGCTTTAATATGACTATTAAAGTTTAATTTTGCGTCTCAAACTAACTCTACGTATTTGTACTACCTTACCCGAGGGACCGATTGTTAGAAACTTTGGAGTGGATTTAGATCCCACAAAATCTTAAAATCCTATAGACCCAAACTCATTCCATTCGATGAAATCCTGACTAGCACTGGAATTCTCACATTATTCAGGCTCATTATCCTACATTTCAAATATTTGTTATCATTAATTGTTTCAAAAAATGTCAAGGAAAGACTGCTGCTGCTTCAATAATTATTTTGAATAGTTTTCTAGGAAACAAACAACAGTAAAAAAAGAGCAATGAATTAACTGATTGAACTAAGAATTATTTTTATTTTAATTATTTCCAAGTTTTTCCTTCCCGAATTTATAATTCTCAATTAAAAAATTTGTGGAATTTTAAAACTTTTTTTAATTGATTGCCAGGTGCTATTTGGGCAACCAATGATGGTTTCAAAATGGCGTATTGTAAGCGAGAACATAAAAGTGAACAATTTTCAAAACTTCTATGTTAGAAAGTGAGTAAAAAATAATAACAAATTTCCTATTTGAATTTATAATTCCTAATTATAAACCTTATGGAATTTAAAAAAAAAAATCTTAAATTCTCAGCCAAACCCCTTAAAAAATAATGAAAAAATTGAAAACAATTATTATAATAATAAAAAAAAAAGATTACAATACTCCATTGCCAAGTTAAATAAAATCGTGCAAAAACGTTCAGCCAGCAGAAACGCAATCATCCTTACGAATGCATTTTCTCGATATGAGGATCATATCCCGCTGTTAATCATAACCCTCCACCGCTGGGGGTATTCCCAGAGCAGCTGGTGGCCCACCATTCCGATTCTGTTTTACGAGTGAAAGGGCACTTAAGAGAATAATGAAGGGAAGCAATAAAACCCTTCGCTGCTGCGTTTCGGGAAGATACTTGGGGGATAAGATGGGTTTTGGATTCCCTGATTAATGTTCCACCGATCCACTTCGATTCCGGAAATGTTTGCAGTGAGTTATACTTTTGTAAAAGTTGCAATAAGAGCCAATCGTTCCGAGTTTTCTGGAGTCAAATTCATTCATCATTCAGAAATTGGAAGTGTATAGGATCATTATATCATTTTAAATAAGAAACTATACATTTTTAAAACAGAAAAATCATAGGCAAAAAATGCTTTATTTCTTTTGTTTTTATGTTAAAAATTTACATCACACGAAAAATGAAATAAAAAATGAATTCAATTCAATTTTTGGAATAATTGAAATGACGCATTTTAACAAAAAAATATTGAAAATCAACCTCATATTTTATTGTTAAATTCAATCGCAAAAAAGAAACCCTTTTTGGATTAAAAAAAAGGGGGGGGAGGAGGGAATAAATGTACACTTACAAAATTCAATTAGGTTGTACCAAATTGGAATCCTACCCATATTTCAATTTGCTTAAATAATTATCAAACGCCGCATTGCAAAGAAATAAAAAATTTTAACACTTCTTCTCGAAATTTGCGTACCACATGAAGGGTAATACATTAAATCCTTGATAACAGATTTAAACTGCGCAACGAGAGCTGGTTTAGGCTCTATAAAAGCGCTTAGATAAAACAGATTTTTTTTTGGTGGGTGGAGGGCTTCTAAATATTTTAAATCCATATATTCTTCATTGATTTTAATATAAAATGTGTTAGGAAGTTTTGAATTAATAAATATTTCGAAACTATAAAATAAACTATTTAACAACAAGCTTCTTAAAAAAATAGATTTCCGTATTTCGCGTATAAAAAATAATGTAATGTTTTTTTTTTTTTTAAATTGCAAAAACTTAGAAATTTTTTTTAAAAGTTTTACTATTCAAACACAATATTTGCCAGGTTTTTTTGTATATCAATCATAGAAAAAAATGATCATTATGATCTGTAAATGGATTTCAAAATATTGATTCTGATTTTATTTATGATATTCTAATTATGTCCATGAACAGGATTTTTTTTAATTAAATGAGTTGAAATTAACAAAGTTGAATTTTCTTGAAGATACCTCAGAGAAATATCAATGCCATGGATGTTTTCAAAATTGTAACATCACCGGACAGCTACCTATTTCACCAGTTTAATAATTCTGTCCTATGTGAATTGCCCTATCACAAGAGAAGTTCGAAGGTTATGAATATCTAATTCTGTAACCTCAATGTGAATATTAAATCATGCTGATATATAGCAATAATATAATAAATGCATCTCGGAACCGATCATGATGTTTTTGAATAAATTAGTTTCGCTTAACACGGGAACGTAAGTTTGTTGCTTACAAAAAAAGAAAGGAAAAAAGAAATTTCATTATAATGCATGCTAATGTTAAAAAAAAAAAAACGTAATCATTTAACCAAACATTAAAATAATTGCAATTTCTCTTTCAGAATATCTGGTATATTTTAAGAATTTTGCATAAATTTGATCTAAACACGCTAACTGGTTAAGAGGGAAATAATTTCACTGTAAAGTATTCGTTAGATGATAATAATAAAATAAATTAAGTACTGTAGATGTGTACATTGTCATACAAGCTATATTTATTTTATTAGAAAAGTGATTTTAATTGCTTTCTATTATTTATTAAGTGACATACAATTCTTAATATTTAGTAATGATTGTCAATGGCAATTCTTTACCACAAAAAGTTCGATTTCTTCAAACCCCTTCTCCCTGTAATAATAGAAAAACAGTGCTGTGCTCCTGTGATTTGTCGAATAAGTATTAATTGCAATTTCCGTAATTGCTTTTTTTTTGGTTGTGTAGCTTCAATCCTCTGTGTTCTGGAGAAGGAGCCGGTTGTGACGCCTATTTATACGGTGGCATCTAGAGAAAATGGCCGCCATGAACTTAAATATTAATTTATAAATTAATAATTCAGTCGTCTGAGTATTAGGAGGAATAAATAAAGTGATATATATTGCATAATCGCGAGCCGTTTATAATCGGCAAGAACATCTTGCATTTGCTGTCATTTGACTTCTATTCTTTTTTATGAATGCACTTCCTTCCATTTATAATTCCGTATTCGAAATTTAATGACTAAAAAAATGAGGCACTCGAAGCAACAAGAAAGATTATAGCAATACTGGAATAAACTTAAAAAATGAGAGAATAAGTTCCTGCATAAACAAATACGAAAAGCATTATGAACTCTTCAAGACAAAAGACCAAGACTTTCAAAGTCATACAAACATAAATACACTTTACAAAGTTACAATTTCCCAATGATGCTTTTGTGCAAAATTTGTAAATTATTATATGTGCGCAATGGACATGCAATCTATTTACGGACATAAAGTGATTTCTTGTTTCTTGAAAACGCTTATAACACTAGATAATGAATTCAATAGAACATTTTTCATTTAAAACAAAGAAAGCATGTACACAAGTTGTCTAATAGTATAGCATTACATGTCCAAAAATTACAAAAGACTATAAAGACAGGTGGTCCACAGCTGGAACCAGGGAAGAATCTCTCTTTCCAAAAGTTGAGAGCAAAGAAAGCGAGCAGATATTTTATGCTCGAGTTCAGATCATTAGCGAGTATTTGCCTGAGTTGAAATAACTGTAATTAACGTCCAAGAGTCGCAGCGGGCGCTGAGAGCGTTAAGATATTAATCTTCCGACAAGAGTGACATTCAATTACTCAGCCAGTGGAGGGGAAAGACTGATGGCCGGGCCTCTAAGCTTACCGTCGCTCGACGAGATTTTTGTTTTGGACGGTATTGTTTGACCGCGGCAACCACGTCGGCGTGAGTAACACGATAATAACTGAAGAAGACTTTTACGGAAGGTTCCCTGACGGGATAATTTCACTCACAAAGACTGATGAGGTAATATACGGAAACAATTTGCTTGCAAAGTAGCCTCCCCACCTATAAAAATAAATGAGACGGTAATATAAGGAATGAGTTCAAAATTTACTTCAAGATCTAGGAAGAAGTTTGCATTAATTATATATTTTAGTATTTAGTTTAAAAAATGTCGTGCATTAATACGCTTCTTGACAACAGGCATTTGTAATTATTTATTTATTTCGATTAGCTTGAGAAATTAGAGAAATGGAATAAAAAGAAATTAAGAATGAATTAAAATTATTCATATAATTTTCATGAAATATTTTTATCGATTTTTCAATAGTTTTTTTACTACTATTATTTTAATGTTTAAATTATAAAACAAATTACTTTTCTGGTAGATTAAATTTTGTAAGTAAACTAAAAGAGCTATTTTTGAACGAAAAATTGAAGATTATTCATAAAAGTTTCATCAATTTTTTAATCAATATTTTAATAATTTTTCCCTCAATAATTTTAATGTTAATTATAAAATAAATTACTTTTCTGGTAGATTTAATTTTGTAAGTAAATTAAAAGAGCCATTTTTGAACGACATTGGTAAATTGGTACAATGAGATAAAAACGATTAATCAACATTTCATTTCCAAGTAGCAATTGTCTGTCGAATTGAATCTTCTGTGATTTTGCGCATGCTCATAGAGGCATTTGTTTCTCAAGAATGGTGATGAGATAAAAGAAAATGCGTTTAATGAGAAGAAAATCAAGACCTGCGAAGAATTCCGGATATTGGCTCATCTTTCTCCTGTATTGTGTCACCCCTTTAAGCGTCTCAAAGTGAGAATCCCAGAATACTTAAATAAATAGTAAAAATAAAACTAGAAGTTATCTATCGACATGTATCGCACACATCCTATAAAAAGTTGTATCTTCCCTTTTGTAAAAAATTGTTGAAAGACAAGGCATTGATTGTTACAATTGCTCGGAATTTTTCTTTCAGAATCTCGGGGACGAGAGTTCTGTTTTATGTAGAATGGTGAAGAAAACAAAATAGGCAGTTTTGATCTTTTCATATCAATTAGAATTTTAGTAAAAAAAACGACATATTGAATTTCGTAGATTTGCTTTTTCAAATAGCGTTTACACGGTTGAAAAGGCACAGATGGTACACATTTATAACTTTATAGACATTTTGTTCAAAATTTGAAAATATTCGAATTTTATTGCAATGAATCAATTTTATTGAAATGCATCGAATTTTAGTTCTTTAGTTCTCTATATTTCGCATTCGATCAGCCGAAATGTGAATGACAGATGAATTTCCGGTGAATGAATTTCCTTCAAAATTCAATACAAATTTATTAATTTAGTGTAAAAACAAAACAAAACAAAACAAAATTGGAAATTTTAGTCGCCTAGATGATCGCCTTTCTAAGTTACTTATATGGGCAAAGACATAGTAACTTGATTCCATAGATACGATTATCTTTTTTTAGAAGTATCTCATTCATAGAAATTATTCAAAATTTTAATGTAGAATTTTTTTTAAATATTGCAATACTTTCTCTTTTCTTTTTGTCTGGTTAAAAATTAACGAAACAAAAAAAATTAAAAGATGGTATACTTTTGATCCAGAAAAAATTTAATTATACGATGAACTTTATTTTGACGCAAATCAATCCACTTTGGCTTTTGCATCATTAAATCGCAATGAATAAATCGAAACTGTACACCAAACCTTTGATAAACGCGGATCTCCAAACCATTATTGAAAGTGAGTGCTGCCTAATCTGAGTGGGCCTGTCTTTCTCTCTACTGTCGACTGATTTAAAACCATCTTTTTACATATTATGTAGTTATATTTTTCTCTATACCATCTAATGAAGGGAAAAATGAATGAAAATAGATCCATGTCTTTAAAATCTTATCTTTAATTCTTGAAAAATATATACAGGTTAAGCATCAATATTCCATAAACGTTTACGTTATTCGGTTCAAGCAATCCACAGTAAATAAAAAAAAAAACCATTACTTACAATGAGATTTCTTCTTTAAGTATTATGAAACCGTCATTCTGTTGTTTCATATTAAATAAATTTTATATGATAGTTCCACTTTTCACAAAAGAAACAAAATGAAAATTGATTATCTAGGAAACAACCATTGCAACACAAATTGGTTATATTTTTATTAAGAGAGAAAGTAATCTTTTCTACTAAGTTTTGTTGTTTCAAAGATATTGGATCAGATATTAAACTTTTACGAAATCATGATATCTTTTATTGGTATAGGTAACACTATCGAAGAATTTTATATATTACAGATTTCTTCCATTTCCTAAAATGTAATATATATTTAATGATACTGAGCATTAAATGTGGAAAATACTATCAAAAGGGATTTTAAAATAAAACCTTCCAAAATTAACAAAATAAGTTTTTTCTAATTTATATCTCAAAGGCCATTTATTTTAACCGATAAAAAGGAAAGAATATTTTAATATGTATTTCGTGCTATATTTTTGGACATATGATGACTTTATCTTATTATACATGCATTTTATGAGTTTTCTATATTTATAAAAAATTAAATAATACATAGATCTTTAGTTCGAATGCCTCAGTAATATAAAAAAATCTGTTATCTTGATTTTTTTAAAGAATGAAATATTGAAATAGCTTAGTTTGAATTTTATTTCGTTCATCTATTAATAATGTTTTATTCTTGTATTGCTTAATTTAATAAATTTCTATTCTGTGTTCTCACTGAATACAAAAATTTTTGAAGATAAAGATTAATGAGTAAAAAAACTTTCAAAATTTTAGACTTGAATAATAATGTTTTTTAAGTTTTATAGTATATCCATAATATCAAAACTAATATATATATATAATGTGTTAATTAAAAATTATTTATTTATGGAAATTATTATGATGTAATATATTTCTTGTTAAGATTAGGAATGCTTATTTATTAAATACTTATCATAGTTATAAATATATAAGTATACTTATCATGTGAAATTCTTGTTTCAAAAATGTCGTTTTTTTTTCTTTGCTTATTGAATAACTACTTTAATTAACATTCTCCCTATATTATATATATATATATATATATATATATATACTTTTTATTTATCCATTCAAGCCCTAATACTTTTTTTAAACTTGTAGTGGATGACACTTGATGTTTATACAGTTTTTTTTCAAACATTAATTCAGTAAAGTTAATTAATTTTTAACATTTTAAATAGACGTTTGGCTATTTGTAATGAAAATTGAAATCAATGGGTAGTAGCTCAATCGGTAAAATGCAAGGATTTGACTCTTTTTCATGAATTCGAAGAATGCGAGTTTAATTCTTTCAAAAACCAATAATTTTTGATACCTGATCATTTTTTAGATAATTATCTAATAAAAAGTAACTGAAATAAAATATTTCTTTGCTGACTTAAGTAGGAACGGAATCAAATTTGTTTTTATATTACTTGTTTTTCAAATTCAATTTATCTTGATACAACTCTTTGGAGAAATAGTATTTTTATCATTGTCCATTGATTTCAAATTTTATCCCAGGCGTCGAAAATTTATACGATTAATTATAAAATTAAGGTAACGATACAAAATTACATAATATATTAAATCTGGGATAAATTCCAATGGGAGTGAAAGTTCCAAATTGGAAAAGAAAAATGGGAGATAAAATTCTGATTTTAGGACACATATTTTAAAACCGAAATAATGTCCAATTAATGATATTCTATTTGATTTTTTAATTTCCCAGATTTCAAATCTCATGGGTAAATACTTCTCATTGAAACTGAAAGCAGTTAATAGTAATTAGGTCTTCGCTAAAATTAAATTCCCAGCGATCACATTTCAAACGTATTCATATACTAAGCAATTTTAAAATGCCATTAGACAGTGAACTGAAGCTTAACTTTAAACTATCTGCATTTTCACGTGGTTTAATCACTTGTTATTAATGACTCCGAAATTAATTATGTAAAACTAACGGAAACAGAACTTTGCACACTTTGAATAACGTCCTTATCGTACTCTGTAATTTCGTAGACTAATGTTTCTGCTTTCACGTGCAATTAAAATTAACAACGTAAAGCACAAATTACATTCTCAACAGCAATTAATGGTTAAGAATTCAGAAACAAGCGTAATGAAGAAATAATCGACGATAAGTAATGGTTTCACAAATGTAACTAATGATTCGACATATGGGAATATTTGCAGAGGAATCTTTATGCGAAATGAAATAGTATATATACATACATGAGCTCTACAATTTCTCTGAAAGCAGATAGATAAATAAGTTTTCGAAATCTAAATTTCCAAAAATTATTTATGTATATATAGAGAATTAAAACTTGTAATCAATTAATTTGCTAGTAATTCTTGAAAAAAGTATACATTTTTTTCTAATTTCAATGGATTATTAAAAGGATTTATAGGCTCAAAAGTCATGACATAATCATGATAACTCTTATTGTTAAATCTCATTCTTATAGAACCTATCTTTCTAGGATAGAATAAATGAACTAAACTACAGTTGTATATTTTAAAATAACTTTCAAAAGTATGAATTCACACAGGTCAGATACCACTCAACTGAATTTTAAAATTTGCTCTACATTTTGCAAGAAAAAAAATACAATATAGTATCTTATGATAACATAATAGTAAGAACAATATATATATAATATCTTGCTAAACCCTTGATTGCACCAAGTTTGAACAAAATCTTAAAGAATGCTATAAATGCTTATCATGCATAGGAAAATTTTCTTTTCTCCACAATAAACTTAAAAAAATATTTAAACGACAAGAAAATGAATTTTTATGTAAGTATGTTAAAAACATTGTTTTGCAATTCAAGTTGAGAATTTTTATCGAATCATTTTTATATATTTATTTTAATATTTCGTTGTAAGTGAGATAAAGGCAAATCGATCCTAAGTTGTTTTATATCAATCATAAAAAACAGAACATTTTTGTATGAGATATTGCGTCATCTTCTTCTCAGTAAAAACCTCCGATTTCTGTATCTTTGGTCTATTTTTAATTATCATTATCACGTACGTCATTTTGAGAAATATGGTATTAATCAAATTCCTTTTATTGCCAATTTAAAACCTACTTTCACACATTTAAATACATTTAACTTATAGAGAAAGATTGAAAATTTGTAGAACCAAAGGTTGAGTTATAATACACAAATGTATGGCTATAGTCAAATACCGGTTATTTTATTAATAAGAAGAACTGCATTCAAGAACTGCAAAATTATCATTCGCCCTGTGGACCATTTGGAATTCAGATTTATGTTCAACTGATGTATGCTCCGTAGGTAACATAACAGCTCAGAGCATGTTTGCTTCAGAAACGGTACATTACACATGCTACAAAAATTTAAAATGCCATTTAATAGACTTTGTATCCGTGCAGCATTGGTATATGTAGTAATCTGAACATGGAACGTTGCGTCCAGTTCATGTTGTTTTATTTAACTGTAAAATAAGCTATTTCAAAAACAGATAAGTTATTATAACAAATAATATGGCTTTTTTAGATTATATATATTAAAAAAAAATTCAATTTTTTTTCTGCATAACAATTTTTGTTGTTTTTGTAGTTACTTGCATGAACTGCAAAATTTCAAAACTGCCATTCAGCTAAATTAGTGGAAGCAAGATACAGAAAAGCATCGTGAAAAATTGATTTAAACGTCTAGATCGGCAATCAAGACATAGATCGGCATATATCATTTTTTTTTTCAAAGAATAAATTTTAATAGAATTTTTTTTTCTTCATCTAAGGAAAGTCATCAGAAATAGAAAAAAAGTTAAGGCATGAAGAAAACCCTCATTAAGCTCAGTTCCTTTCATAATTTTATAAATATTAAGGCAGAAAAAGTTGTATTACTATAAAATCAACAGAATTTCTTATGATATATTTCTGATGTTCTACTCTTTTTCTCTAAAACATATATATTTTTCTTTTATATATGTTTTATACTTTTCTTCAATTTTTGTGTATTTAAATTCGCAGAGGGATAAAAATATGGAAAGACTCCCACTTTATATGAATATTTTACAACTCAGATTTTTTTTTAGGAAATAAATCCTTTGGTTAAAATGCTAAACAAATAGCTAGTTTTTTTTTCTCTTTTTTGCTACCATTTAGCATACATAATATTTTGTATTTATTCAATTATTTGATTCATTTTAATGAAATCATCATGCAGCAAAATATTTTAATGAATTATAAAATAAAATATAAAATAATTTTTATTTTAATACATATGTTTAAAAAAGTAAATAATTCGCTAAAGTGCGAAATACTGTCAACTGTTTTAACTCAGAGGAAAAAAGCTTTAACTGTCCATAATCTTGATAGATAAAATGTATTCATGCTGTACGACTATTGTCATAATTTATTCTAATACAGAAGCAGAGGGAATATTAAGAATGCGAGCAAATCTTTGATTCTCAAATTAAATTCTGTCGCACAAATCTTTCCTAAATGTTAGATAACACATATTAAAAGGAAATGCTCCAAAAGCCTTAACATTCCGGTGGCTTTCTCAACAAGATTTTCCCAAAAGATGTCGGAAATTGCCAAAACAAAACGGCACACACTCTGGCATTTCGGGGATGCTCAGAGCCCGTCGTCATGACAACCCGAGAGGATGCCGAATTCTAATGGAATTTGCCATTTGAGGGATTAGCTGCAAATAGAACCTAAAACATTCCATCTCGCTCGAATAACAGGCGTGGAAGGTGAGGGGTGGAATTAAACACTTCATTAGGTCAAGTTACGTTCCCTTATTCACTCTCTGATCAATTCTCATATTGCAGAGCTCATAAATGATGAAATACGAGGTTATTTTATTTATCGGAAAATATTCACGGAGTTTTAGCATCCACAAGTGTTTGTCGATGAAATAATAGCTGTTATTCAAATTGAGAGACAGATAAACTAATTAAAGGGGAATAATGGTTAGGAAAGTTGATTATTAGCCTGATCACATAATAAATAAATATTTCCAAATGATTTGAAACTCTGTATTTCAAATTATTCTGGGGAATAGAAAACTTAATTTAAGGACATAAACATTTTTGCCGTTTATGAACAAGTGAGTAAGTTTGAATCTTAAATCACACCTATATAAGTATAATATTTTATTAGATGAAATAATTCCAAAAAACATGAACTAACCTTCACTAAACTCAATCCGTTCGCAATTTCGTTAATTCCCTCACAGTTTAGTTCTTAGGAACATAAGATGCCGTGCGATATTATTAATAATAAGTGATAATTTGAAAATTATTAATATTTTAAAAAAACTATTCATTGCGAAGTCTTAAGATACACATTAATAATTAAAATGTGTTTTTATATTATGTAAATAATTCTTAGACAACTATGTGGAAAATTATATCATCACAAAACGATAAATGAGCCAGCTACTTGGCATTGGGATTTCCCGTGATCTGAGCGTTCCGGGTGCGAGTCTCGATTCGGACATGATTGTCCTTCAGTGATTCTCCTTTTATCAGCGAAGTGTCTGCCCAGCCCTTTCCTCTGTGAAAAGGAGTTGTGTAAGCGAATTTAACGCGCGAAGTAGCTAAGCCTTGGCCCTAGTTGGTGCTACTGAAAAAACAAGAGACGCTCACTTGGCTTAAATCGTTGACAAATAACTGTCAGCTGGCTTGTAAAGGGCCATAAATCCAAAGCACATTAATGATTTCATATAATTTTTTTTAATCTGTTATTATTTGAGAAAAATTGATATTAACTTACAATTGATATCAATTTTAATATATATATTTTAGAAGAACACTTTTTTTTTTTCAAAATTGCGAATTGCGATAAATTAGTTATTTGTATTCATTGCTTAGAAATCAACCTATTCACTTCAATAGAAATAGCAACAAAATCAATTACAACAAAATTCTGATTTATCTCTTATCACTCCCCCCCCCCTCCTTTCTTCTAATTTTCTCGAGTGGGAAAGATAATGGGTGATATGGAATATAATGTTATAGCTGGAGAACGTTAAATGAGAGCAATATGCTTTTAAAAATAATTTATCGTACACGAACAATGACGAATAGAATGAAGTAAAAAAAAAAATATTTAATTGGCACCCGAAAGAGCATAAGTGTGTAGAGTTTTATTACCTTAATTAATTTATCTCTTACATTTCAATTTATGAATATCCAATAAAAAATATCTGTGAACAATCAACTCTTGCTTATAAATATAGAACATAAATCTTGCTTGATATATTAAAAAGACGAAGAGAGGGAAATTGAATTCCAAAATTATAATTAAATTACCCAATAATTTAATTTGAAGAGTCACAAATAATACTTTTTAATATGAATTAATTAACATAATACCTATGTTAGAGAAATTTCAGAGTAAAAGAGATTGATATTGTTAATCATATTGTCGAATGCGAAAAGTAACAAAAGCATTTTTTAGAATATAAAATGAAATTACTTCGAAGCAATGAAATTATTTTGATAATTCAATATTAATAAGGATTCCACTCATTTTGATTGAATCAGATCCAAGAAGAAATGTTGCTACTCATTTTGATTGAATTATAAACAGAAAAGCTTTTTGCCTGCTGTAAAAAAATGAAATAAATTAAATTACTTGATGAACCAGCATATTAAAAAAAAATTGTTAACACCCACATGAATACTGAAGTAAGAAAAAAAGATATAAAATATTCTAAAAATATTCTCAGAATTTTTTAGTACTTTCAAAATTAATCAACTTTCTAATGAATCCAGGACCGTTAATTAGTGGAAAATAAAATGTAAATGAACGAAAAATTATGAGGATGTTTTCTCGAATCGTCAAACAATTACAAATGAAAAAAAATTTTTTTTCCTTGCCTTCAATTTCAAAACAAAAACAGTTTTGGTTGTCGAAAAATGAAACTGACAAATCGAAATTAATTATGTAAAAGTTGTTTTAACGAACAGGATTCTTTTTGAAATGCGTAAGTTTTTATGTCATTCTCTTTCATTTAAATAACACACATTGATACACAGCATGATTGCTTTGTTTAAAAATAAAGTACAAATCTAAATAAAAAAAAAGGGCGGATTATTTAAATGAAGGATTATGTGAATGTGACATCTTTTAGTTTAACAATTTTTTTTTTGTTACTGCTGTTAGTGACAACGCATTTGTACGAAAATAGAAAAATTCTTTTTTACACAATTTTAATTGAATAAATATAAGTGACGACAAAAATGTATAGTAATATTTTTAAAGATATGGAAAATGGAACTTCCCAAACAATTTTTATTAAAAAAAAATTCAATGAATACATAATTATGTAACTATGCATCGGATAATAAAATTATAATAATGAACATATGAATCAAATAATAAATTCTGTTTTATTTCTTTTGGCAGGAAATTTCGTATTAGTATTTGATAAATGTATGGGACTTAATACTGGATTTCCCCGCCAAAAGTTAAAGCATAAAAATAAATAACATTCAAGAATGCTTAAAAGAACTAGGCATAATGTGTACTTTAGGAAATATGGAAAATTAAAAAATACGAAAATTCACATTATGATTATGACCATACACGGAACTATATGGTTTAAAAAACATGTTCAAAAAGATATAGTTAGAATTCATTTTTTCATAGTATGATTTTTAAGGCCTTCTATATTTTCTGTAAAGTGTATGATTGAAAACTCATACTAAGTGCAAAGTAATGAATAACCCATATTATTCAGCACTATACATGCAGTGTTGAAAAGCTCTTCAAAAAAGCAAATAAAAATTAAGCTGAAAAATCAAAGAAGTATATAATCTATAAAAGTTAAATTCAATTTGAATTTGTCTTTCAATTCAGAAGCGTCATTTTTAAAAATATGTAGATGCATACATTTAAGGGGCCATCTACAGGTTTATTTTCGCATAATCTGCATATTTTGCAATAGCAATACCCAATTTCTTTATCTATTTAAAATTTCTGAAAAATGAGAAATTTCCATTTTATAAAATTTTAAACAAACCGATTTAATAAAATCAGTGCTATGCATGAAAAATACTTATGTGTTCTTCCAATAAATGCAAACTGAACATAAAACTCACTTTATTCATTCTTTACAGAATTCAAGATTTAATTTTAGCGTTTGATATGGTAAATTTGCTCTAAAAATTGAAGTATGTGTGTGTCTTTAATTTTACAGTTAGAAGGAATGAAATATGATTAAAAATAATTCAAAATGCGTGCAATTATTTGCGTGGGAAATTACAAAAAAATGTATCAAAATTATTAATGAGGTATATTTTTTAAAACTGGATAAGATTAGGAATTAATATTAAAAAATAGCAAAGATTAAATCAGTAAATTCTTTGAGCAGCTGAAAAATAAAATTCAGATGCATATCTTCTGAAACATTTCTTTGTGACGGAAACATAATTAACATAATAATGCTGATTAACATTTCTAAGTTCTATCAAATGATATTTCAAATCATTTTTATTATTTTTTAAACCAAAAATAGTATTAAATCTGGACAATTAAATTACCAAAACATTTTATTTGAATTTTTCAAGGTATTATCCATAACATTTATTTACAATCACGTTTATTACAACGTTACCCACAATTGAAAAAATACTATTATTTTAGTATTTTATTCAGTAATGTTGTATTTTTATGTATTTCACGTTATATAAATTTACACTTTCCGAGAATTTTACATTATTGCTTTTTTTTAGTAATTAAATTCCATAAATTATTCACATAATAGTTAACGGTTGCTATTTGAACCAAACGAATTGCAATAGAATGTGTAACAGTAATAAATTATTTCTTTCCCCTTAGGGATCTATATTAAAAAAGAAAAAAAATATGTATATAAAACATGAATAGAACGGTTTATTTTCCCTCCCATTATAATGGTGCTTTATTCCAGCTAGAAATCTCGTTGGTAAACTGTTCATTATAGTATTGGGTTGTTCGGAAAATCATTTCGTATTTTTTTGTCAAAATGAAAAGAAATTTTCGTTTAATGAATAAATTATTTATTAAATTATAAAATTGCCATTCTGGTCTAATACCTTTTGCCATATTTTTGGTAGTAACATGATTACACGCTCATAAAAGTTTTGGTCTTTGCTGTAAAAAAAAACTGATCGAGGTGGTTTTTGGCCTCCTCATTTGAAGGAAAAATTTTGCAAATCAGTTCTGGTACTGATGTACTGTTAACACATCTTCTCCACACATATTGGCTAATTTATTTCTGGCTTGAACAGTATTTTTACCTTTTATAGCAAAATAGAAAAAAATGACGAAAATGCTGTTTATTGCTCTCCATATTTAAAAGTACTGCGAAGAATCAGCTGCACTTTTTCACACTCAAACCTTGCTATATCAGCTCTTAAAACATAAAATGATTTTGCGGTTTAAGTATGAAATTGGGTGCGAAAAATGCAATTAAATCCTTTGTTAGGAAAAAACGAAATTACTTTCCGAACAACCTAATAACATATCTCAAAAATTATTTGACGAAATTAGAAAAATCAGTATAATGAACATTTAGATCTTGCTTCTTTGAATAGTATCACAATTTTTCTGAATTTTTACTAAAGCATTTTAATTATAGGAATTAATAAAGAACATATTATTCCCATGTAATATTAATATAGGAACATGATATTAATTTTTATTTTTTAAAGAAAGGACTGTTTTTTGTCTGTTTTAGTGAGTTTTTCAAAACAAAATACAAATTATTTCAGTATGCCTATAAATAAAATGTAAAATAATAGAAATTATAATAAAAATTAATTCAAAATTTCAAATATATATAAATATCCACTGTTTATATAAAATTAAGAAATTTTATATATATTTGAGAAGTTTTAATCCGGAGAATTCAGAAATGTACTTGTAATAACTTTTGTTTTTTGAAAAAATTGAATTTGTGCAAAAACTTTCTATTTCGGAATAACATGCAATTTCGGATAATTTTTTGACAGATATAACCTAAAGTTATCAATCTGACATGTAAATACTTGTAAGATAAATTAGGAAATGCTAAGTAAAATAATAGACGCGAGAAAAAAAGGGAAAATTAGATTCCCATAGAAATTTGTAACTATTAAATGTAGTAGTTTCTCCTAGTTATTGGTTAAGTAATTTCTCCCAATTCTTCTAAAATTACTTTGAAACCAGTTGATAAGATTAAGATTAGAGAGCTTTCACTGTAAATATTTTTGAATAAATCATTTTCATATTAAAATCCTCTAATTTATAATCTATCCCCCTTGTTAAATAAAATCAGAGTATTAAATGAAATTTTTAAAAACGGGCGATACCTAATTTTCTGCAAAAATAAAGTTACAATAGCTCAAAATTTTGTCGTTACTTAGCAATAAAATATCTAAAAATCTCTTTAATACAAAATCATCTATATATAATTTCCATTTCTTACATTTAAAAAAATTAATAAAAATGAAAGAAAAAGTGGTATTGTTTGAGTATTTTTACAGCCCCAGAAGAATGACTTGAAAATCACCAACACATTATTTCAGGGATTTTGTGACGCACATTATTTTTACCATAACTCTGAAAATTGTTAGAGAGGTTGTAAAAATGAGCATAAAATTAATATCATTGAGAAAAATTCACTTTTCAAATGGTATAATAATATTTCTTGTAAGATGATTTCTCGAACAATTACTGCGGAAAAAAGGCAATATTTCTTTTAGTTTCTAATTAATTAAATATTGAATTATCTTTTGAATTTTATAATTTGATATATCAGTCAAAGCAACTTTAAAGTTTACATTCACAGCCGCAATGACTTTTTTTACATTAAGATACTGCTTTCAAGAAGGCTTTATATTAAAAGTGCAGAAATTTCCACTTCCATAATGTATTTAAAATTTTAAACTATAAATATATTTTATGATTATACTTAAAATCTATATAAATCGATCGTATACGAACCATTGATACCGAAAAAGAACAATTTTACCTCAATAACACGAAAACATCTTACCTCCATTGGAGTACTGCTGGCAGACATTTCGGTGAATCCGACGATGTCACTGAAATATATCGTGACGGCATCAAACGATTCTGGGATGACGGGCTCGCCTCTCATCAACTGATTGGCCACAGATCTAGAAAAAAAAAGAATGGTAAAATAATGCTTTACAGCTGATCTAAGACAGTAAAAAGACAAATTTTACATTTAAGAGAATAATTTTTTTTTAACAAATGGTTTAATTTTTCTCAAGCTTTTGTTGTCCATCCATTTTCCATAAATTACGGTTCCATTTGGAAGGGTGCCACATAATAGCAAATTCACAAGGAAAATTAATTATAAACTTCTAAAATAATTATAATAAAGAATTACGACACAGTCAATCCCTTTCAATCCAACTTTCGTATGTTTAAAATTTTAACTATAATGTAAAAATGGTTCTTTCTATTATAACTCATATGAAATTAGAATTTATTTACCCAAGAAAGATTGAAATCTGTTTTTCACGCATGTTTTCATTTGTAACCAAAGGGTGAAAGATTAAAGAAAAGAAAATAATAAAAAAGACAACAGTTTTAGTCAGAAGTTAAAATAGAAACTATTTTATTTATCATATACAAAATAGTTAAATCTGTAACTTATGTGGCTCAAAAAATACTACTATAAGTAAATAAATTCCCAATGAATATCAAAAGGAGAAATGTGAAAATCTATTTAAAATAGAAATATATTATTCTGATCAAAATCTGTGTTTATTTGAGAATATTTCAAACTATGTCTCAGAATTCTGCTACAAAGTTATTTTGATAAATATATTATCTTATAATTTTATAGAATATTAATAACATAGTCTGAAGTTTCGTTTAATCATTATTATTTTAAAAGACAAAAATCCCAATATGAAGCTATACAGTGCATTCTGCAAAATTATACATTTTCATAAAATGTAAGCATATCAATAATTACTTAAAATATACTAATTACTAAAATAAATAAAAATAAAATAATAGTAACGCAATAATACTTCAATATATGTTGAAATGTAAAGAGTTTTAGAAATATATCTGCACGTACAGTTAGTACTTTTTAAAATTTAAAACAAACTAAAGCAATATTTGAAAGTATTTTTCACGTAAGATAATGAAACAAAATAGAACGATTGGAATTAAGCTATTTTTACACTTTTAACCTCAATCGCAATTCCAATACTTGAAGAACTCGCAAACAACCTCACTTTGCATATTTATCCTCTTTTCTGGCAAATCAATAATCACTCACAATGACCACGAACTAATTCCATAACTCAAGGCGATATAATGATTCACATTGATTAAATCATTTAGGAAACTCTATTGACAAAAGTTCGCGTAGATTAATTAGGATGGAATAGGGAAGAGAAAAAAACCCATTGTTGCTCATTGAAAAATTCGAGAAAATCAATTCTTGGCGTGGGAACATGAATAATGCTGTTGGCTACAAAAAGTATTTAATTAAATTTCAAAATGAAAGGACCTTTCTTAAGTCTCCTCCAAAATTTAGAAATTTCTAATGATGCGGCAGAGAATTGGCGATGGATTAATGACATGTTTACAAAAGAATTGTATTAAACTTGCAATGCATGCATAGCTCTGGGCGATGGTCTTTTTTATAAAATTCTTAATACGCAAGATAAATATTCCTAAAGCTTAATGCAATCATGTGCAGAATTAATGAATGGTATTAAATCAAGTTCTTTAAGTATATTAAGAATTCATTAAAGCATTCATTATGGATTCGTTACCTGCAGTTAGAAAAATCATAGAAAGATGCATAGAATATTTTTTTAATTAATTAAATTTCATAAGCAGAGAAATTTAATGAATAAGGCGAAATAAAATTATGAAATTAAATTATATTAATTCTAAATTCTAATGTTTTAGAGAATTACAAAACAATTTCATAACACAATGAAATAATACTTGGTCTTTCCTTTTGCGCTCATGGTTTGTATTTATTCATGCGATTATTTTCTTAGAATTAAATATTAGGAAAAATTGTCTCAACAAAATATTTCAAAGAGAGAAAAATCTCATTCGTAAATAATATAAATTGAAGTTAACGAATAAATTAATTTTATGATAAGTGAATTTCCAATGCTCATTTTAGAGCATAGACCCGATAAAACACTTTATACTGAAATACAAAAAAATTAAACTTCTAGAAAAACAATATAATATTGATGAAAACTTTCAAATGTAAAAAAGAAGAGTAAAATAAATAATGAAAAATGTAAATTTAATTTCATAACAAGTCTTATGCCTACATAATGTATATCAAATAGCAGTTTTTTTCCAGAAATGATTTTTAAAGAAATTCAATACTTTTTACTTAAAACAAATACTCCAGCTTTTCAGCAATTACACTAGGATACAAATTTGTATGATGTATATTTTTTTTTAAGAAAGTTAAATTTAGTTACAATGATTTGCTTTCTTTTTTTATCACAATATTTAGTAATTAAACGAAACGTCTTTATTAATATTTGGCGATTTGTAAACTTCTAATTAGAATTTAATAAAATACTATGAAAGAAAATTTTAATAAGAATTTAAAATAATGTTAATTTAAATTTTGGAACGCATATATTTTTTAAAATTTCTACTTAAAATCCTAATTAATACTGTTATTGATTAAAAATTTCTACTCTCATCTTTTCATGGAACAAGAGAAAATTATAATGAATTTTAATTTCCTTAAAAATAGCAAAAATCCTGCACACAAGAAATTTTTAAAAAATTCATTTGATTTTTTCCAATAAAGATAATAATGTGTGCATGCGTGATTTCTCATTCCTTCTTCACCGGGATTTTGTTGAAATATGGTACCAAATAACTACGTCATATATATAAATATATATACTTATTCCCATGCTTTAGTTTTTCTTATTTGCAATCTGAAGAGGTGCTTCTATTCCCTAGCTGGCTGGAATCAGTTCCTGGCGCAAAAGATGTTTTCATTTCAAAAAACATTGGGTCTTTAGTTAGATTTAAAAAAATTCTTTAGTTTCATGTTAGTCTAAAGTTTCTGTGGCAAAATTGCAATTGTATTTAAATTCATAGCGTTTTATCGAATCTTTTCCAAACGATGATTTGGTTTAAATTAAAATATTTTATGTTTTTCGAAAACTTATTCATGTTCACAAACAAATAAAACATATGATTATCATTTATCAACTAAAAAAAATGTATGGATAAATCAAATCAATCCCTCAGCCCAATTCAGAAGAGGGTTTTTTTTAAATTTTTACATATTTATAACAACTGAATTAATTAATACGAAATTTGAATCATATGTTTCAACTTGTAGACTATAAATCGGGCGAAATTAAAAATTCAACAATACAACATTTATTAGAACAATTAGACCCAATTTAATCTTTTTGTGTAGGAAATGGGGTCTCAGTCTCACAAATACATGTAGAAAACGAATAAGAAATTTAATTCACATATTTCTAATTGCACAATCAAAAGCCATGCAGTGGAAGAATAGAAGTTCCCTAAACGGTGCATGATTCATAATTATCTTCCATTTGAGATGGGTATGAATAAGTCACAGAAAGGCATTTCAAGAAATTAATAATTAACATAAATTTTTAATCTTCAGAGTTTTTGAAAGGAAAGATATCTACAAGCGGGCATAATTGAATAAGACAGGTATCAAATGCAACATATTATAAAATAATATTATAATAAAATAATTGCATTATTATATTTTTAAAACAAATAATATTAAAATTTGATCAATATTCAGCCAATAAGTTAACATAAACAAACGTTATAGCATTTATACTAATACATCGATGATATGTTCTATCATTAGTGTCGATAATACAATGACTGGGAGATGTAAGGTATATATTGCTAATTTAAATTAAAGGAAGAAATAATGCATTACTTTAGAATTCCTCACTAAGCATTTCTTATTCATTTAATAAAGCACATTTGTTTATAACTCAGCTGGAAAAAACAAGTTGCCAGAAAGGATACCGCATACTGATATGGCAACAAATAAAATGATACAAGGCATAATAAACAGCTGTTGAATGTCAAACACAAGAAGGCATACTACTACAAAGGATTAATTTAGCTGGGAACCGAAATTAATTAACTGGAATGCAGATATAGGGATATTAACAAGGATTATGACAAGACTACAGTCTTAAGGCTAAGATTAATGATGTAAACATCATTTGCCTGGTCTTAGGAACGGTAAATCACAATTAATTTCGGAGAGTGAAATTCGAATTAAATGCACTGATTTGAGTAAGCTATAATCGTACTCGAAGGAAACCTATAACATAACAAGCAAAGCAAATAATAATAACATAAGGCCAAACAGGACATGCATTATTTGCAGTTTCCTCAAGATGAAATGCATTAATCACTTAACTGTTATTTTTTTACTATCTAATAAGATGACACCTTCTATTTTGGAAATATTGTCTTATTTCGATTCAAATGGAAATCCCTTGAATACTTTACTTATCTATGTATTCAAAGTAAATTTAACATCGAATTATAATCGTTATGAATGATTTATTTTTTGCTTACAACTATTAAAATTCGATAAATCGACACATATATGGCATTCAGGGGAAAAAGTTAAGCAGTTCAGATTCTGTCGAAATCATTGGCTAAATCTTTCTTGCAAGAAATATTATTCACACGAATTATAGTATGGTTATATTGACAATTTATTCAGGAATTGCGTATGGATATCTAATATTTTTTCGAAATAAAATTTTGAAATATAATTGGACCAGTAAAATTTTATCTCAAATGCCATGCATAGAAATATGAAGGATAACTGAAAAATATTATACTGAATTATTTTACACAAGCAAAAAAAAGTTCTTTTCAAATGTTTAACAGGAGAGAATAAGTATAGATGTCATTCTGAAATCGAAAAGACATCGCTTGTCACAAAGCGCTGAGAGAGAATTCGGACTGAAAAAACTGGACAAGCGTGAAAAGGACGATATAGAAAAGATGTTGAATGAATGACTTGCTTCGTTTCTTTATTCATTTCTTTTTATAATATTAATTTTTATTGTGGATTATAGGATTTTAAAAATAAGTTTTAAGAAAACATAATTCAAATTGTAATAATGCATTTATATAGAGATATACCTGGATTGTAAATATAAACATTTAGATATAAATTAACATATGTAGTTTAAATTTTAAATGAAGTATTACAGAAATATTTTGAAGCGGAAGAAATATCTCAAGACAAATTATACTAATTTCAGGTTTCTTAAAGGATCTAGGTTCAGATAGTCTAACGTAACTTGAAGCTTGAATAAAAATTAAAATGAAATGGTGAATGATTAGAAGTTGCTTTTATTCATAAAGATTTGGAACAAATAAAAGCTCAACTTCATAAATAATGAATTGGGCCAATCATAGATACACAAAAGTAAAATAAATATGAATAAATGAATAAGAAAATTTATAAGCTTTAATAAAGAGTGCCCGAAATATTAGAAGTCTTATAAAGTTATCATAATGCCCAGTGGCGTAATGCTCCCAGCGCATAGATCCGAGATTCGATCCCCGGACTCTGCAAGGTCAAACTCAACCTTTTATCCCGTCAGAGGGTCCATAAACTGAGAACCAAACATACTTGGGAACTAAATACTGCGGTTTAGTTCCCAAGTATGTTTGGTTCTCAGTTTATGGACCCTCTGACGGGATAAAAGGTTGAGTTAGGCTGACCAACAAACCGGGACACATGCTTTGCACCCTAGGGCCATAGGCCAAGAAAGCAGAAATTGGCATTGCAGTCCTTGGCCCTAATAAGTTGCCGTATCAATGAGTTTAGTAACAGTTATTACATAAGGAATAACTGTTAATACATATCAAATGAAATTAATACATATCAAGAAGGAAATTTGATTCCAAAAATGCTGCAATCCATGTTGTGTTACGTGAAATGTAGTTTGATTAAAAACTGGATCAATGTATATAAATATTTATTTAAACAGGTAAATACAACAATACTTTGTAGAATAGATCAAATAGAAATCAATTAATGATATTGGCTTATAATTCTGAAAAATGTCAATAAGAGGAAAAGCATCAGAAAAAGATTTAGCACAATAATTAGATTATAAATGAGCACTAACCAAATACATTGAAATCTACCGCATGCAACTAATTTAATAATTAAAAAATTAAATAATAAGCACAATTAAAAAATCATAATACATCTAATAACAATTTTAATTATATTATGAAATTAATATTTATATAATTAAATGCTTTATAAATATTCTGATAGCACCTAACCACAAAAGCTAATATTATTAAGTTTAAATAGGAATTAACAGGAATTATTTACATTAAACAAAAGGCAATATAGAGGTACAAACTAAAAACCGTATCGCCTCCTAGTCGCAACATCTGACATTAACTATTCATTTTAATTAGAAATAATATTAAATGACCCGAAACATATAAACTACATATGCAAAATCATATAAAAGTGATGTCAATATATTTGGGTCAAAAGGTTTATGTAGCCAATGTTTTTTTTTTCTCCTTATTAATTGTTCTTTTTAGAAAAGCGTTCATTTTATTTCGTTAACACTAAATACAATGAATAAATAAATTGCATGAAAAGAGCCCACTTCAATCCACATCAACCTTTTAATAAAAACAATTCAAGTTCTTTCTTTTATTGAAGTGTGCTTCTCTTCCATGTTACAGCCTTGTCCGAAGAAAAAGGAAGCACGCATTCTTTTCGGTAATAGCACAGGAAAGAGTAGAAGACACGAGATATTTGCAGTCGCAGCAAAAAGCACGACCGAATAAAAGAAAGTATTAAGGTTTTTTACGATTCTTCGTCGTTTCCGAACCCTCTCATTGGCTCTCCACTCACGTCACCTGCATCTAAATTGAATGCGGCGACATCTGTCTTTCATAAAGAAATAATTTATGGCACGAGGAACGACATTTTTCGGAAATATCGATTCACCAGAAAAAAAAAAGTCAACGTATCTCATCTGAGATCAAAATGTGCAATTTAGGAAATAGATCGTAATATTTATGTTTCACTCTACCTTTGATTCTTGTTACCCCCGCTACTCCATAAGCGTGTTTAATATCAATAAGCTTTCGAATTTTAAAAAATGTAGTTTAATTTTACTCAACCATTGATTATTAAAGTATTGAATTTATAATTTGGAAATGACACAATTGATTCTTTAATATAGCTCTACTTTCATCTATTAAGGAATGAATTTAATAAAATGCATCGAAAAATCGACTTTTAATTCTAAGAAATCAGTGATATTATAAATGATATAGAGCATGTCCAAATAATTCAATCATCTTTAGATCACTATGGTGACATATATGTGTGTGGCATTATATGTGTGCACTTTGTGTGTATGACGCTTATGTAAACATATTGTTAAATTAGCAACAAATATTGCTAACTTAACAATAAATATTGTTAAAGTATCGTAACAATTTACGATATCTTTTCTCCCACTACGAAGCAAAGAGGCAAATATGCAATAAATTGAAATTGTCATTACACTCTTGACACGTTCCCATAATTGGAATCCCATCAATAAACTCAACTCATGATAATATTCAAATGTTTATCCCAAGCATGAAGTCAAATGTGAGCGTGACCAAGTATTTAAGTACATGATAGATCACATTATATTACATTCTAATACGAAATAGTGAATAGTAAAAGTGACAGTATTTTATAGAATTCAACGTTCTTTTAAACAATTAAAACTAAGCACATCATGACTCATTGTTCCTTTCAAATCGCAACTCGTTGCTAACAAAACGTAAACAATGCTCAATGAACATATTCGTAATTGTAAAACCAATTGGAAATATACCTATGAAGCTCAGAGCAGTGTCTAAGAAATTAATAAACTCAAAATCATAACAGCCAAATAATATATGTGATCATTTAAAAAAAGATCATTAAAACAGCAAAATGATATTCTACTGACACATTTCGAAATTAGTTTATAAATTAGCTTTCTGAATAATACATATAATACGATCAATCGCTTATAGCTAAGACTAACAACAACACATTTATACTTCTGGACGATGAAGTGTTATTACACTCTTTTCCACTTCATTCATTATCACTTATTCCTAATACATATTTTAAAGTTATCTCTTCAAATTAAGTTTTTATCAACAGGATCGTCAATTTTCATCAGAACATCATATATCTTAGACTTGTAGTTTATTATACCACAAATGAGAGAACACAGTTTCTAGTTATAACTGTCGTAGTTCCAAGGTGAAATATGCACACTCCGCTATGGCTGATAGCTTTCTGAAGAGATCTAGAGTTAAGGTTGATAAATGCTTAAACACAGAGTGATAAATGTTTTCTCTCAGGTGTTACTGCCCCAAAGGGGATGACGGATTTATGCCGGACAGAAATGCTTCATTGAATTGAAACAGAGAGGACTGAATATTAATTTTCATAGTTCAGTGTATCCCCTTCACTCACTTTTAATATCCTCTTTTCTATCAACATCAAAAATAGTTATCGATATAACAGGGTGAATGCATGATACAAAAGATAAAAGTACATAGTAATAAAGTATGGGTTACAAGAAGCATCTTAGAAAGATAAGCAGGTCATAATATCACACAAAATCTTAAGTATGTTATTTTCATTGATTTTTGGAAACACATAGAACTAATTTTTGAATTACTATATTGAAGCCATTTATAATTTTCAGTTAGCAATACTGATTTGACAACCCAGTAATTTAAGTGCTTGTTTATGGAGTGTACTTAAATGCACTTAATACTCACATTTTATTTCTGAAAAACATCTTTTCATTTTGCTTTTTAATACAAGTAAATCTTGAATTAAAAATTAAATTTTTCATCAAAACTTAAGCTTGGTAGAAACTATAATGGATAAAAGAGATTTGAATAGTTATTTAAATATATATACTATGGAAAAATACGAGAAATAAATAAAATAAACAAGCATTTTAAGTTCCAATGAAATTTATACTGCATGCACATAGCAAATAGAAAGAATCCCACTGATTTCTAATACATTTCTTTTTAATTTTCTTCTAATGTTGTTCGTCCACATTAAAAAAGTGTTACAATAAGAGTAATTAATGTTATAGTGCTTATTTTTAATTGTTTATTTCAAAAAGTCATATTGATTTAAAAGAAAACTTCGAAAAATTTCAGCAATGAAAATATTTTTTTAGCTAAGCAGTTATTATTTAATTAAATGCGAAGTTGTACAAAGAAAAATGAATCTAAAAACTGTCCAATTAAAAAGGAGCTTTAAAATTTTTTGAGCTTGAATAATTAATTGTAACTTGTTGAATTTGAGAAAAACATGAGTGTGTCGGTGTGTTATCGAACCAAATAATAAAAAGGAATGCTGAGTCAATAAAATAAGATTAATAGTATAAAGCTTATAACAAAAGTATGTTTAATAATAAAGATAACGTTACAACTATAGACTCCCTCCTTGCCTAGCAGATAACTTTAATAAAACTTTTCTTATCCGAAACATTTCACATTCGTGAACTAAGGACATCAAAAACTATATCATTTGAAATTAGTGAATTAGAAAAAAGTTAAGAAGCTTATTTTAAAATGTGCATGTTATAGACTTAATCAAATATTTGCAGCAGCTTTTCTTTTTCTTACCCAGTGAAAGAAGCACATAATTTAGAAAAATGTAACTTAAGTATCACATAAAGCATTTTATTAAATTCTTTCAGCTAAAAGCAACGATATACATACAAAAACTAGAAACTATAATAAAAAGTTGAAAATGATCTACTAATTGAGTTGCAAAAAAAAAGAAAATGGGATGAGGGGGTGGGAGGCTGGAACATGTATAAATAAGTGAATAATAAATGGTTGCTGAAACATTCAAACCGTTTTCAAGTGAGTTTTCATAACAGAAAAAAGTAAACAACTTTTTAAATATTCCAAGAAACGCATTTATTAAAATATAAAAAAATACTTTAATAAGATCAATATAAATATAAAACTATGAGTTAATAATATATATTTAGCAGCTAATTTTGCTAATCTTAATCATTTTTTTAACTATCCTCAAATTATATAACAGCACAGATAGTTAAAATTTCATGGCCTTTTAAACAGTATGAAATGATAAATACATTTGTAAATGCTTAAATATATTCCTTACATCCATAATGGACAAGTCTATGGAACATTGAAGCAAAATGCAAGAAATTTTAGTAGTTAGCAAATAAATATCCATGTCTTAATACTGGACTAGCGTAAATTCGCTCATTTCATATCTGTTAATAATGCGTACAACATTAATATAATTTGATTATATTAATACAATTTGATTTCAAAAATTTTAAAATATAGTTTTTATTCGACTACTATTTAGGTTTTTTTATTCGACTTCAAGCAAATAGTTAATATTCTTCAGCTGCTTTTTTAATTAAGTTGTCCAAGCAGTTTTAATATTTTTATAATCATCAATTTTAATCAAAAATCTATGGATTCTAAATTTTAGTTTTTAAAAACTGTTTCCTTTGCTTTGATTGACTATTTTTACCTTACTTACTGTATTAATAATAATTACTTTTTATTCTGATAAGAAATCAAAGTTTTACACGATAAATTTTCCTGCGCATTAAAATTTTCATTAATTTTTGTTTTAATATTTCATATTACTTCCAGCAAAACTCATGCCAATTAAAGAAAGAATCTATTTCAAGCTTAATGAAGTTTTAAAAAATATTCATGGGGAATAAAAAGTTTGTTAATAATGTATGATTAAAATTTGACTCAATAATCCATCTGCACGTTAAAAACACAAAAGAGTCGTATTTCAGCGCGCGTTTTTAATTCTCGTTCTCTCCTATTTCACCTGGCTTCTCTATATAAATGTCCGTCACCATAGTAACCGTGCTATTTTTAATCTTCCTCTCATTGATCAAGCCAGTGGGGGTGGGGGTTCACGTGTCTTCTCTTCGATCCACAACCTGTTGAATCATGATAGGCATCGTCGAATGCGAATCATCGCAGACAGTTTATAACATAGTTTTTCATTCTTTTGCTACAGCAGTTGTTATAAAAGTACGATTGAAAATAAAATCTACGAGATATTTTGAAATATATCTTTTTATTGTTATGCTGTCATGAAGCAAAAATGGAGGGAAGGAATTTTATTTCTCAATCGCATATTATTTCTATTTTTTCAATATCTATTTCAAATCGCTTATGCTCAAATAAATTCTAGGAAATTCTGCAGTTACGAAAATATGAATCATTTCTTTTTCATATTAGAAATATAAAAGTTTATGAATAGATATTTATCTCTCTTATTTTTTCTTATTTTTAAAACGAGTAAACTTTCTATTCATATTTTTCCACCAGCCCAATCAATACCTCACAATTTCAGTGCTGAATACATAAAAGGAAAAAAATATTAAAATGACTAAAAAAATTAACAACAATTGAAAATTTTGTTAGTAAAATATTACTTACAGTTAAAGAATCAATAGTATTTATTTTCCCTAAAATAAACATCAAATTTTATGAAATTATTTTTCCTTAAAAAGTTTTCGTACTGAAGAATTTAATATTTTTATAGTTATGCTCTGGTTTTTATTTATATTATGTTCTCATAAACAAAAATGATTCTTTAAATTTTATTTTAATAAATCTCCCCTCAACAAATATCATAGATTGCTTACATTGCTTATTATATTATTATAGATTGCTTACATTGCTTATTATATTATTATAGATTGCTTATTATACTATTATAGATTGATTACATTGAACAAGTTCTAAAAAATTCTACAAGCAACAAAAATAGAGAATTATTTCTTTCTTCACATCAAAAAAAGCTGTTGTTTCTTTTCATGAAGAAATATAAAAGATTATTTATAGATTACGTAGGTCTTCGTTTTTCATTTCATCTTCAATATAAAAATTTTCAAAACTTTTTAGGGAAAAATTAAATTAGTATAACATTTATCTATCTGTTGTTTTCTTTATAGAAGATATATTTTAAAAGAAATATTATTAATTCCTTAACTGAGAGCAATATTTTATTATTTATTTTTTTTTCTTTGCAAGAAAAATGCATATTCATTTACTTCAATGAAAGTAAAAGCTATTTTAAATAACTGCCGAAATTGAAGGTGTGTTAGGTTTAAATAGAGAAAACATTTTTCATTAGAAAGAAGTGGTCGTGGCAAATTTCGAATGATTATGAAGCAATTTGAATGTATTCATTAATTATTTTTTTTAATGTTTTGATATTCTTTTAACAATATATAAAACGTAAAATAGTTTTGTTTAAATTATTTTGCATTTTTTAAAATTAATTTATAATCATTTTTATAAAAGTTAATAGATCTTTCAACCAATTTCTATTGAATTCACTACGAGATGGCGCGATGTAAGAGCAATAATTTAATAAAAATCAGAATTAATTTTAAGATAAGAGAATATTAAAAAAATTTAGTTCCTTTACTTCAGAAATTATAAATTTTAAAATATTAATCATGATAAAATAATATTCTTATATGATTGTTTAATTAACAAAGGATAATCTTAAATAATTAATTATTGCCTATCAACGATTCGCAAGAAGTTTAACAACTATTCGTGTAACGGCAAAATTCATGAATATTATAGTGATGAATTTCTGAAAGTAAGCTTTAAACAATGAATTAAAGATGAATCAGAAGAATTTTGGAATATAAAAATGATAGAAATAATTAATACGTTATTTAAATCATTTCATTAATGTATAATTTTAATGCAATATTTCAATAGAACAGTTTAATTAAAACTAGCTCTAGAAAAGAGATTAAATTATTCAACAATTTTTCGAGTTAAAGATAATTTGGATTATATATAAGACATTTATTATATAATTAATTATATTTAAGTTGTTACAAAATTACAGATCATTTCATTTATATATAAAATTCCTAATATGTTTAATTATTAATGTATTTCCAATCAAAATCATTTAGTAAGCTCTAATAGACATTAAATTAATCAACAATCTTTCGAATCAAAGATGATTTAAATTATTTTGTAGGCATTTATTATATAAATAATTATATTTGATACAAAAATGTATATTCAGACATT
Organism: Argiope trifasciata; assembly: GCA_026543055.1. Classification (NCBI taxonomy): domain Eukaryota; kingdom Metazoa; phylum Arthropoda; class Arachnida; order Araneae; family Araneidae; genus Argiope; species Argiope trifasciata. The sequence continues at coordinate 275,131 of JAPMOQ010001675.1, forward strand.
CATTTAAATATAAAATTCGTAATATAGTTTCACTATTAATATATTTGCATGTCGTTGCAAACAAAAGTATTAAGTAATTCCTTAAAAAGGAAAGTAATTGCGTGAAATAATATTTAATAGCATCCCCTAAATTCAGTTCCATATTTCAAATCTAAATTAAGAGGAAGAAAGATTTATAATGATTTCTGTAAATCTGATCCTTTTCTTTTTTACTTCGATAGTCGAGACATCATTATATCACAGCAGGAAAATTATGTTCTCGCGTGTATCTAAGAGGCTTCGTTATTTCTTGGAAGTTTTGAAAAACTTGGAGCTTATTTTATGACTTTCAAATATGATTCAAATCGGAATACTTTAAAAGTTCGCTTACTTGTGATTTGACAGTTTATTTAGCAACAGTAGAAATGGTGGGATATTTCTAAGTATTACAATATTTTTCTCATATCTCATAATAAAATATAATCGGAAAATAAATCTTTTTTCGAAACTATTCTCATTTTTTATGTCCTTTTAACTTCCAAAAATGAAACATTTCATTCACATTTTATACTAAAATTTATTTCCTCTTTAAATTTTTTAGTTATATATTCTTTATATTTTTTAAATTAAAATACTTTTTAACTATGTTCAAGGATCTACAAAAAAGATCAATAAGAAATTTCAATTATGATAAACCGCATCTAAAATTTAATTCTGAAAAAACAACAACTATATATTTAAATAAAAATAAACAATACACATTAAATTTAAATATGTAACAATTCCTTGCCAGATACAAATTAAATAATTCTAATAATTCAGAAAAATATGTTTCAGTAATTTTTAATGTAATAAGTTAAATTAAAAGGAAATAAAATTTAATACATAGTATACATTTTTTTTAAAAAGTTAAAGATAAAGTATTAATGTAATATAATATGTCCAAAACTTTCTAAAAATTGTGACATTTTTTTAAATGCATTTATGCCGTAAATACAGTCAATTAAGGTTCAGTAAAATTATTCACCCACTATCGCTAAAGAAACAAGCTATAGATATATTTAATTAAAAAATTATTCAAGTGCATTTTTCTTTTTTATAATTGCTAATTTTTGATTTCACATTCCTGGCTATATTACAGATTTTATACATCATTATAAATTTTTTAGATGGGAAATTAATATTTTAGAGTAGGGAATATAAAAAATTCATACTATCATAATATCCAAATAAAAACATCCAAATAATATATATATATATATATATATATATATATATATATATATATATATAAAAGATTAGGATCAGGTTTCATAAACAAATTTTATTGAAGACCTTTCTGTAACAAAAATAATTCAAAATAATTGGAAATACATAACTAAAGTAACATCTGATTTTTATGCATAAAAATATTTAAATATAAGCAATTCAGTAATGAATATTCATCTCTTTTAATATGAGGATTTTGAAGAAAATAAATTATTATTATTAATCATACAAGTACGATGTCAATTAGTGTGTAAATATTTATTATGAAGGAAAAATAATTTGATGATTAAATAGCATTTTTTTCTATTCAATATAAACATATTTTCCATTTTTAAAAATTAAAATATAAAGATTATTTTGGATAACTCTTAATAAATTTGAAATAAAGACGAGAAAAAATTAAGTACGAGAAGGAATTTAGGAGATGTATTATTTAGAAATGATAATAAAATTTTATGAAAAAAATGTGGGTATTTTCATAGAAGCCAGTGATTTCTGCATTTAGATTCTATTTAATTATGAGTATTAATAATAATATGATTGACGTATGATGTGAACATCTATGAATTATGATTCAAAATGCAATCCATATAGTAATCAGCAAAGTGTGCATTTAATTCTTTATCTGAATGAGGAAATTTAAGGGATATGTCATTACATATCAGTATGTATTTTTCAATAAAATCGTAATGTTTATAAATATACTGATAAATCTGAAAATAAATATGTTTTGTGTTTCCACATGCAACGAAATTAAACGAATTTAAAGGAGATTTTGTAATATTTTAAAGAAAATCGAACATTCCTCTAGTAACGAATTGTATCTTATTCATTAAATTTATATAATTTAAAAATATCATTTTTAAAGTACCTAATCTTATATAGTTAAACACATGAGGACTGAGATGATGTATCATACAATCCTAAATGTTTTCATGTTCAGTTTGTCACAGATTAAAATTTAAAAAAAAATTGCATGTCACAAAGAAGGTAAATATTATGTTTTTAAACGAAAATAAATAAAAACTGGAAAAGATTATACACACAGATTATTCTAATTAGTTGCAGCGATTATTAACAACTAAAATTGTCTTGTAAACAACGATAAAACCTTAGAATATGATACAGGGGAAGTTTAAAGTTTTGTTTATGTACAGAATAATTGCCTTATACTTCATCTCTTGATGAATTAGGTAACTATTTCTTATATGATAACTTAAAAATGTAAGTTTCCACATAGAAAACAAATGCAGAAATTTTTGAAAATCTTCAACTTTAGATTTTTTACTCAAATTTTAATTTTGTAAATCATAAATTTATAAGTACGTTTATAATAATATATATTAGAAGAAAATTTTTATTTATATTAAATATATAGAGCACAAATACTATTTTGATAACTATTATTAATAATTCGATAATCATCAATTTATATTTACGTAGCTCTATAAATTAATTCAAACCCAATTTACCCCTGAAACACTTCAGAATGATCCCGCCGAGCAGTGTAGATTACAAAGTCCAATGGAATGACATCGCCCCCATAAATTGCAGTAGAAAACAAAGGCCCTCCTTCATCTATTTCCTAATTGGCGGAAAATGTTGGGTCCCTGTCTCATTAAAATACTTTCCCCGGCCATGAGCCAAATCATACATTATTCATGTAAAGATTTACCATGCGGAGCTGATTAAAACCTCAAGTTTGTTAAGGCGCTGTGGCCGTACTTGATACAGTGAATACTCAAAAGCGTAGAGGGGATTTAAATTCAAATAAATGAGCACGAATCATTTTTTCGGAAAGCAAGTGAAGATAATAAGGAATCCCCCGAAATGTGGATTTGTTACAAGAGGATTCCTTCATTCATTAAGAAAGGCCATATTTTCACATTCGGCTAAAATTATATTATTTATTATAAAAATGAGGAGATGGAAAGTTAAATGTTAATGCAGAATCTAATGAAACTGGCTTCGTTGGATTTGCTTCGTTGATTAATATTTTCTTAATTTAAGACTGTGGGTTGAATTCATTTAGCTTGTTGAATTAAAGTTTCATGTTGAGCCTCTAATGTGGGACTTGCTGATGGAATAATGTGATCAAATCAGATGAAATTAATTTTTCATTCTTCTTTATTATTATTTAATCCATTTAATTATTTTTCAATTATTTTTTCAAATGATATATTAGATATGAAAATTAATGTTACAAAAATCCATTAATATCATTTAATTATATTAACTCGTTATCGTTTATTTTAATTAGATTTGAAATTACACGAGAATTACTATCCAATTACCACAGTTCAGGATGAAATATATATTTCTGTATTGTAATCAAATGACGATAGATTAAAATCAACTGCATCTGTTTTTGAATTTTCTACGTCACACCAACAAGACTAAACTTGCCCGAAGCTTGAAATAAATATGCACCAGGTACCTAAAGAAATCTTTTAATGGTCTTTCTAGATATGTGTAAGATCCGAAACGATTTAGGAATAAAAAGAACTACTCACTTATACGTTGTGCATCATTGGTAGATTAGTGCTTCACACACAGATCAAAGATTCATCTAGGACTTCCCAAAAATTGTGAAATTGTGAAAGTTAAATAAATAAATGTTTATATACCAGAAAGATAATTTCAAATCAATATTTCAAATATCACAGAGTAACCCTTTTTTTGTGAATAACTTGCTTAGCATTTTAATTCAAATAAAATGTGTACATAATAGTTATAAGCATTTTAAGAAGTAAAAAACATGATCACATAAAAATTTAGCAGCGAGGTTGTTGATTTGAAAGGCATAATCATTTGAATCATATAATAATTTGAAAGGCAAAAACACGTATTTTAATGTTTTTTTCTAGAAAGTGCACAGTGGCTATTAAGGGCATTATATATATTTTTACTCTCCAGCAGCATGCTCTTTGATTTATGAGAATGGTTTATTCTCTGCATTAACTGGTGATTTTAGTTTCATAATGGCTATATTACATAGTTTTTATGTATATAAGAGCATTGCGTATAAGTAAATTCTTTTTCTCTTCAAAATATTTAGAATTTTTTGCAAATCTAGAGACTGAACATTTTTTGGCTAAAAATGAGACAAACTTTGAGAACAAATAACAAATTAGGGGGAAAAAACTGACATTTTATGTATCAAATTATGTAGAAAAATGCTCAACTTTCTCCTTGAAAATGCGTTGGAAATTTTCTGAAACTTAAATATACGAAGGAAAAATTTTACAAGCTACAAATATCCAATTAAAATGTCAAAAAAAGATTATCTGACAAGTTTCATGCATGGTTAAGACTTATGTTGCTCAAAATGAATTATATGATGTCCAAATATTTAAATTTTTATCGTTTTGTTCAGAAAAGAACCTTAAAAGTAGTTAAAAAGTTTAATGTTTCAATGATCAAGTTCTATTATTTTATCTCGAAAAGAACAGAAATTCCTGAATATTTCATATAACTGAGATGTGATCTTTTTATACCGTTAATCCTAAATTAAAAGTATGAAATCCTAAGATACTTTTCTTTTTCACAAATTTCATGGCGGATATTATATAGAGAAGAATAGCTTCTAGTTTGTAAGCCTTTCTATAAGTTATTAGTGAATAGAAGATATATACAAAAAGTATGAATTTTGATTTAATATTTTTTAAATATTTAACAGACTTTATTATCTTACCCACTTTATTGTTTACTTATTTTCTGAAGATTTTTTGGCTGTGGAAAAAATAAAGCAATGAGTATTTTAGAATTTATAAAGTTAGATTACAAGAATTAAAAATGCATTAGGAACGCTTGCATAGTAGAAGCATGGTAATATCAGAATGATTTTAAACATTCGATCAATCAGTCTTCTATTTCATACTAACAGACGGTGTACTTTTACAAAAACCGTCTTCTTTAGTATCTACTTTTGATAACTCATCATCCAGTCTTCCAAGACGATTTTTACGGAATTTTATCCATATGAGTATATACACACTACGATTCTTCAAATTAGCCACATCTTATCTGCGAAAATGTATTTCATTTTGACAGATTTGCACTATTTAAAGCCCACTTACACTCTCAGTTTCAAGAGAATTATACATCAAACTCCTACCCATCTTCCCATTCAGAGCCAAAATTCATCAGCAAATCCATCGAATGTATTTGATATATCGATAGCAGCTAAGAAACAATGCATAAAATGGTATGAGCAACTTCAATATTAGTAAAGTATTTAATCAAGTTGTTATGTGGTGTATTGTTACAGAAAGAGTTCGATAAAGTCAGAATACGTTTCGTTTTAAGAGTAAGAGTAACATTTAATTATGCAGAATATCAATCATTTGCTTTAAAACCAAGTTCTACTCTATTATACAAAGTAATTACATTGGGATCACATTAATGCTTATTAGAAACATAATCATGGCTACTCTCTAAATAATTCTCCAATTTAAGCTGTCGCTTACTAAAGAGAAATTAATTTTCGAATGCAATTAGCAGTTGACACAACAAATCATAACATGAGATGTTTGAATTTCTAAGAGTGGAAAGTGCAGTGCATGGTCGCGAAAGAGTATAAACATTGGATTTTAACGCATTGCCGACGGATAATGAGTTAATTGTACAAGTTGTATAAAAATGCAGAAATAACAGAAAGCGCAATTCTTCAGCAATATTTCAGATTCTCATATTTTTATGACTTTTTTTTCTGTATGATTTTTATAATATAAAATATTTTTTTAAAACTAAATAGTTTTTATTTTTCTTCTGATCTCTCTTCAGTAAATGTAGCATGAAAAAAAGGTTTTATTTTTCAGGTTTAAAATAGCTTTGGGATACAAATAACAGATCCTAGTATGATTGGTAAAGGTAATATTTCCCAAACAAAAATGATGAAAATTTTTACAAAAAAGGCATTATAGAAAAAAAATGTAATTAAAATGAATTTATCACGTTTTATATTAAATTTAAGTTTAATTCCCTTTATGGTATATCTGGCGTGGATAATAACAGATTATTTTTTGTGAATGTGAGTCGAGATATTTGAACCTCTGACGATTGCACTATTAGAACTTAGAAGCTGAGATGTATGACAAGAGAGGAATGGGAAGTGTTGGTGGAAAGAGGAGGGGATTTGTCAACCAAGAGTAAATAAATATTCGTTCCTTGCATTTCTTTTTCTTTCTTTTCTTTTCTTTCTTTTTTTTTTGAATTATAAAATGCGTTTCAAATATCTGTTACATGAAAACTGACTATTTAATCTTTCCTAAACAAGAGCAAGTATATTGTCGGTTTGCTGATGGGTTTTTCATGATTTTGATACGAGTTATTAAAACTAACCTCAGCATTTTTTCTTGCCACTTAAATATAACTTAAAAGTCATTATAACTTTTAATAAAAATGCAGTGATATGTGTGAAATAAATAAGTATCAATAAGAGGTGCATTAATTATAGCCAAAAGCCCTAAAACATTTTTGTACCAGTCATTAACTTCTAAACAGCACCCTAAAAGAATATGCATTCTGAATTAAAAAAAAATATGTAAATAATTTATTTTAATAGATGATTATAATTTAAAAAAAATTAAATTTTAAGGCTTTATTTTTTAAGTATCTTCTTGTATAAAAAATGGAAAAATTGAAAATTTTGCGTTTTTCATATCATGTATTTTATATTAAAAATTGAATCAGGATTTAAACACAGATTTATCCATATCAATGTTTTATAAGATTATAAATTAATAACTACCGCAATTTTTATTTTTCCACTAATTTTATTCTTTCAGATCAGAATGTTGCATTATTATTTCTGAGTACAATAATAAAGCTAATTTTACAAATGAATTTGAGACATTAATTATATTTTTGCAAATAAATTATTTAACCCGGAAACGATAATTGTTTTTTTTTTTTTTTTGTAAATACTGTATAAATAGAATAAAATAAATTCATTATACTTCTTTTTATTACATAAATTTCTACGAAAGCAGTTCTTTAAATAGCTCCAGGATCTTAATAATGAAATATAAAATCAAAATTTCAATATAAGAAAAACACATATTTCAGAAACCAAATTAATCATGTTTAAAATAGCTCTCCATTCAAATAATAACCCATAGTCAGATATTAAGAATAATCAAAGATGCAATTTCGGATCGAATGAAAATGTATTTAATAAAAAAAATACACTCAGTTCTCTGAATGAAATAAATCCTACAAAGTTTTACAAATTGCATCTTGAAAGAAGCAGAAGAATCATGGGGGAATGAGTCAAATACGAAAAGATTAAACAATTCTTTCCCGAAAGCATATCAGCAGCAATTTTAAAGACTTAACAAACGAACAGAAACTTTAATAAGGAGTTTGATTTCACTTCTTTTTTTATATTATTATTAGAAGCAAACGTGAATTTGAAAAAAAATAGAAACATGATATGTTCTTTAACTGAACAATACTTGAGAAATATATTCATGGTAATAGTTTTTTTTCTTTTTCTTTTGTTGATTAAAAAAAGATAGAAAAGATTTCTCTAGGGTTTATTTTTCCTTTCTCATGCTCCTAATGTCAAAAAAATAATTACAGAGTAAGAAATGCTGATACTTGTTACGACAAAATAAATGAAATGAATGAGGCTTTTATACATTTGTAACATCATTAAATGATATATATGAAATGTATTTAAAAAATGTGAAATATTTCTTTCAAATTTTTTTGAATACATTTCATTAAGGGTCATTCAATTCAAGGAGAGTTGTTTGATAACTATTCCAAAGAAATATTTTCATTTAGCAAACAAATATTCAAAGATTTAATAGGATAGAGAATATTTTGATATATTTGTAACAGCATTATTATTCGGTATATTTTAACAGTCTAATAAAAAAAAGGTTAACAAATATTGGATCGTTCTATTCATGAAAAGTTTTTTAACAATTATATCAAAAGAATCAACTCCGTTAACGAAATAACTATTTAATCCCTTTAATAAATAATTAAACAAAAAGAAATAACTATAATTAAATATGCATAACTAATTAATAACTTTACCTGTAATTAGTTCTTAATCCTCTCTAATGTATTAAATCAACAACTAATTTATTTTAATCAAATAAATAATTCAATTTTTATTCATTTGTATTCAAATCAAGTTGCCATCTGGAAGGATTAAGTGCAATGTTAGTTAATTATTAAAGGCCGATTATTCAGCTGATTCTTAATAGTATCTCTAATACTTAAGTCTTAGCAGAATTGAGAATAATGATATACTGTATTTGTAATTGGCTTTATTATATGATAGATTTGAACAGTGACCTGAAAATAATTAATGATATACAACATTGTATTAATCAAAAAGAATTATTTAGTTACTATAACAAAAGGATCAATTTCACATAGAAAGAGAAATTGCTTACAGCACCGAATATTGGTTTTATTCATGACATTTCTAATATGTCTATTTTCATTGTCATGTCATCGTCTATTGTCTTATTGTATAGAGCTATTCAGAAAGAAGAAATAGATTTAAAGTATCTATTTTTAATGAATGAGAACAGATGGGTCACTGGATAGAAGAAATTTTGTTTTATTTTATGCAATGTTATACTACAGATGTTGAATTGAAAGTATAGTTTTTGCCGTACTTCAAGAAACTTGCTAAAAAATTCAATTTTCAGATAATGTATGTAGATTGATATATGCTTAAAATTTGCAGATACAAATTTTAAGCATAAGTATTAGATATGACTGTGAGATTCCCAGCTGTCGACTTTCATTTCTTTTAGATACCTAATAATTAGATTCAAAAGTTGCTTATATACTACGAAATTTTCATTTGCTGTGCGAGGACGATTACAGCTTTTCCCTTTTTATATAAAACTGTCGTCTACTGCCTATAAATATGTTAACTATGAGGAGGAATTTGTTGAAATTACAACGAAATACACGTTACAATTCAACAATGGATTTAATGTTTGCTTACTGCAACACAGAAAGCAACATTCCACGAAGCAAAAGCATTTTCCCGAGAACAAACTAAGAACTTCACTTTTTCCAGAATTATCCAAACTCAAAATATGAGGCTTTGAACTTTCCTTTATATGCATTTGCTCCTACTTTCTAAAACCCTGCATTAATCTATATAAGGAAACAAATGATTTTTTTGTTCAATTCTTTGGCACAGATTGTGAAAGTTAATACTTCATACGCTTTGAGAAAGATAATTTACAATTTCATGAGCAAACTCATGCCAAAAACTATTCGACATGAATTCAAAAGTAGTATTTGCTTCTTCTACGTGATTACTTAAAATAAAAATGATTCCTAGACGAAAATAGAGAAATCTGTAGAGCAACAAAAAATCATATTTATTGGGGAAATATTAGTTTTTTCAGTCAAAATTCTTTGACTTTAATCATTAGATTATTATAATAGAATTTGTGATTGTGAAATGAATTCATTAGATAGTACATAAAATAAAAAAAAATTACAGAAAAGTTTCTTTTTAGTTATACACTAGAAATGTATGATTCCGTTTTTCAGCCCATGGGATGTTCAAATTTCATGTTCCCATTGTGCTCTTTTGAAATATTTTAGTATTAAGATAGCTGTATCATTTCGAAATACATTGGAATAAAATTGATCCATTCAATCGCATCATTCTTTTGATCGTCGCTCACATTTTTAAAAATCTTTGCTTCAGATATAATTCGGCACTCTTATGAATAATTATTTCATTTTTTTGCAGGTCCTATTCGCCTATACAATTATCTTTGCACAATATTATTCATATCATTTTTACATATAATGTAACAATAAGATATTTAAAAATAAAAAATAAACAGGATGAAATTTAGTAGACAGTAATTTAAAAATAATTTTCACCTTAAACGAAATCTTGGGGAAGATCGCGGGTCTGATATGTAAAGTTATATATCACTGTTACTTTCTTCAACGAACACATCGTTTCATTTTATATTCAATAAGTAAAATATTTGTGATTGGATGATATTAATTTATGGATGGAATATTTATAAATGAATGAACTTCTGTGCTGGCATTCTATAGGCTACACCATTTGATTTACAACTACAAAATTTATTTGAACCATTTATGAATTTAGCACACAATTATGACAAGTAATATCTGAATCAAAATCTTTGGAAAGATAAATGGAAAGATACACTTTAAAATCTCTTAGAGAATATTTCCTTGCAATAAATATTTCAGAAGTTACAAGATGAATTAATGTTAAAATCGGGCAAAATTATTAAAGGTTCTAAAATATTTATTATTATTTTTTATTTATTTTTATTTTTAATTAGTTGAAGATAATAAATAGCAGAAACATCATAGTTAACTAGGAATGAAACCCAGAATGACAAATACAAATTTCCTGTCCTAAATGTTCATTCATGTAAAGATTTTTTTAAGTAAATAATTAACAGATAATTTCACATATTTAATTTTTAGTAACCATTAATGCCGATTAAACATCCGGTTACCAGACGCGACTAGTTGGTAATGAAATGAACGCCCTAATTGCAACAAAAAATGAGTGCAATTTTATATTATAGGGTAACCTATAACCGGCAACTCCGACTCGCTAGAAGACACACGGGAAAAATCTGAATAACCGAAAAAAGTTGTACCGTGGCCTTCACCGGCCACGGTACAACTTTTTCTAGGGAAATACGTTTCGTTGTCGATGTGAACATCTCACCTCCACCTATTTCTATACCCAAAACGACAATGGATCATGGTACCCAAAACGATAAATATCTCAACCTCAATTATGAGGTGACCCCTCTCATCACTATGGGAGAATTGTATGATAAATGCAAGAACATTGACAAGTTCGTGCATAGAAAAAAAAATGAAATTATGTGACATTTGTAAAATGTTAAGCAGGAAATGTATGAAGCAATAATTAATTAATAGAAATAATCATCATTGGTGGACCCAATCTCCTGTCAATGTAAACAAATAATCTTTAAGTTAAAAAAATTGAAAATGTTATCATTACTTTTATGATTTCCGTTTTATCGTTTTAAATCCAAATTAATAAAAAGTTATGACTTACTTTGGCAGCATTCTGTGAAGTAAAGCTTCAGTCTTTTTCTTTTCTTCTACAAGAGCAACCGTCCGTTCATCTACTAATTCTTCTAAATTGTACGCGTATTTTTCCATCATTGCCATCATATTGTCCATTATGTTAGACTTCCTGCAAAAATTATGAGGCAATAATTAGCTTTTATAAAACTCCGTATAGAAAGAATTCCATAAAATTTGTTTATATAAGAAAATGGACAAAAAAAAGTGGGAATTTCATTCTTATTGCAATGGTTATTAATATCAGATATGTCTTATTTAATAATATCGGATTATCTTATTTTAAGGTGTTGCTGCATTTACATAAGTAACTAGAGTAGTTCTTCAACTTTAAAAAAAATCAATGTTAACTTAGGTCAACTCACTCCTTTACTGAAGTGCAAAACAGGACAAATCACTGAATGGTAGAGAAACTTGACTTTTTCAAAATTATTCTAATTTGTATATATGTTGTTCAGGTTTGCTCTTATTTCTATATTTGGATTGTATCTGTTTTTCTGTTTTATTCTTTAAAAAATTCAATTTCGGAAATTGATCCTTTATTTTATTTTTCTTTCTCATAAGTGACATTATATGCAAGGTAAAAATATGCTACTCGCCAAAAAATTAAATTTTAAAATTTTGGCGCATTCATGCATTTTTGTTTCAGACGCGCTGACTCCCTCCCCCTCCACAGTTCTCTAAAAAATGTTTTAAAATATACCTGTCTGCAAAACCATAACTTAAAACACGAAAAGATCATTAATATTAGATAAGTAATCTTTCTACCAAATTGTAGATTTAAATTAAATTTAATACATAAACGATCAAAAAGAGGATGTAAGATGAATAATGTATTGTCCTCTCCATAGTACAAAATGAACCCCGAAACATGGCATACTATGGAAGTTTATAAGAAAGTACATTCTGGGGGATTTTGAATGGTTTTCTTGTATATATGTAACTGATAAAGTCACAGATAGAAAACAGCCTCATATTCCACTTACATGCCTTCTCTCATCTTACGAAGTCTTTCTTTTAGATGATGAAAATCTGGTCTATTCTCGGCTCTTTCATGCCAAGCATCAGTCATGGCATTCACTATGTAATCTTGGCACTGGACATCATGAAGAGGAGGACGAAAGGGTTCTTTGTCCATTTGTTTGACTCGCTGAATGATCTCTGGAAAAGGAAATCCTTATTTCAGAAAAGAAAACGTTTTTATTTCAAGATAATGATGGATTTTTATCCATAAGTTTTATTTTGCATAATTAGTTCCATGTCTGTAAATACGAAATTCTGTAATCCAGTTCCAATTTACTTCTGCATGTATTAAGCTCTGATTCATCCCCATTTAGAAAATTTTTAGAAATTAATTACAATTTAATATCTCATTTTTCTTCAGTTTTGACCCTATGGAGGAAATAAACACTATACGATTCAAATTATTCAATAAAAAGAATACCAATTATTATTAATAATAAATAATGAAACTCTGAAAGTAAATTTTTGCATAAATTATGTAATATAATTATTATAGAATAACATTTCTAATTATGAGAAAAACTTATTAAAGATTGAAACCTATATAACAAAAAAATGTTTAAAAAATACTATTTTATTTTTTAAGTTTCTTTAAAGATTTTTAAAAATATGTTCTAAATATTTTTTTAAGGTTTTTTTTTACTTTTTAAGATTTTATCTTTTAAATTTTATTATTAGAAATTTTATTTCAAAATGTCATACATCTAGACGCAATCATCCACTCTGAGGTTACTAGTACAAAAATGAAAGAGGGAAAACAGAACACGAAAGAAACATCGTATAAAGATTTCAAATGTAATGGATAATTTATTGAAATCAATCATACAACTTTATACCATATAGACCATATAACTTACCATTTACTTTATTCTCTACAAATCCCAATATTTATATAATTCATAAAAATAAGTAAATTTGCATTAAAATTTCTAAGAATAAAATTTATATCGATACAAAAATAAGTATTCTTTTAATAGGTATTTTTAGATAATATACTAAAAAAAATTTCAACTAGTTTGAAATAATTATAAATTTAAATAAAGAAAGAAAAGTAAGTGCAGTTAAATTTAGACAGTCCAGGGACATGCATTTATATCAAAATTTAGATTAAATAAGCTTTTTTTAATGTTTGAAATAAAAATTCTCTATCAGTTTTGCTAAACTAATTTTTTGTGTGAATAATATTCTGATGATAATGAGTAGGGACACACATGATATATTCTAGAGTATTTATAGTAGTTAAAAAAGCCCAAATTAACATTAAAATATTTTTCAGAATTTAACTTTTTAGGAATGGTAGCAACAATCCATATTGAGCTCTTTTGTACGGTACAGTGTTTTAAAAACCTTTAATTTTTGGTCATTTCAAAACTGCGCAAGAAATAGATTTTTAAAATATAATTATTTATAAATAGTGTACTTCCTTAAAATGGAAAATTAGATTGCAAGAATTTCTAAGCCAATAATTACATGAATAATATATCTAAGAGAACAAAAATGCATTAAATAAGATAATGTTTGTAACAATATAGTATAAGTTGTTATTTATCAAAAAATTATACAACGGCTTTTCATTATATTTTCTAGATGAAGTTCTGAAATATTCTTTATATTAAAAATACATTTACATCATAATATAAAATAATAATTTGCTTTTTTGATAAAAAGGACAACACGAAGAGACACTTTATATGAACTAAAACACAATTTAATGGCAAAATAATTCAATACCTATGAAATCTGCGGTAATTAATGTAAAACCAAAAATGTAAATAAAACTTCAATAAGAAACTAATATTTTTAAAAGGTATTTTTAGTAGGAACATAAAGCAATATTTTTTCATCATAGCTACTCGTTAAAACATTGTTTTTTCTTTGAAGAAATTGAATGTAATGAACATGAGTGCAGGAATAGATACTTCTTTTAAAAATATAAAATTAATATAGAAATTTCTTTAAAACTCTATAAATAAGAAAATTTTGAAAAAAAATCTTTTTTCGTGTTTGTATAATAAAGTATATTCTCAGAAAATGCACTGCAGATTATCATTCCTAGAAAAATATAAATTTTTAAAAAGCATATTGAATCAATTTTAGCTCTTCAATGCTTGAGTGAAAAAAATTGATAGATAACAAGGAAAACAAAGAGTTTTAGAGATTTCTTTTCAGCTGTACTCAATAATTTAGAAATTGATATTTCCTGAAATTACTTTTCGCGTTAGGGCGAACATCATATTTTGGAATGGTATATTTTAAAACACGGTCCGAGAATTTTCTCTCCCGCTCTCTCAGTATATATATATATTGAACAAAAAAAGTTCAGATACTTTTTGGAATCATATAATAACCTATTTTGTTGAAAGGCAGCATTCTTTTGAAATAACTCCATATATACGAATTATAATTCTAAGAAATTAATTTTAAAAACGTTAATAAAAAATAATTAATTCATGGTTTCTTTTTGTGCTCGAATAAATTCCTTAATAAGAGCTCAATTAATTCTTGAAATTAGTCTGAAATAGCAGTTCGTGGAATATATATCATATGAAATTCCTATAAAAAGTATTTATTCCACTAAATAATTTTCGCGATGTGCAAATTTTCTACTGTGACGGATATTTTTTTTCAAATTTTAGAAAAATCTTAGTAATTACTAAACATTTAAGAAAAGCGTTTTAAATGAGGAAAATCTCTTTTCACAAAACAATGAATGCTGCAATTCACCTCATTTTTTATATTATATATCTTTTCCAATATTTAGAAAAATAATTTATATCATCAATCTATCAGGAATGGTAATGAACTTTTAAAATTTAACAACTGAGTATATTTAGCAAAATATTTATCTACAAGCATATTTCTTAGAAAACAAATAAGATAGAGTTTAATTTTACTTTTTTGTCGTCCAATATATCAAGTAAAATCTGAAAAATTACCATTTTTAATCAATTAGCTCGTATTTAACAATCTCTAGCTTACAAATTATTGAAAAATGGCTTTGCTGTAAACTATATTTATGAAACGTTTACGTTTGGGAACAAAAAAAGCTAATTCATTTTTCATTTATATGTGTACGATTTACTTAGGATTTGAAGCTTAAAACGTATTTAGTGATTCCATGTATATTAGGAATCACTAAATATATTTTGAACTTTAAATAAGAGTCGAAATTTATTTTATATTGGATTCTTTTCAATCTTTATTTATTTAAACAACTTTAAAATTATGTTCTTCTTTAAAAACATACTGCATGAGTGGTTTTTTATTTTATAAAGCCATAAAGTATGAACCATTTTATTTTTTAATAAAATTCCGCGATTGTATTTTCTGTAAAGTAACGATATTAAATAATTTCAACAAACTAAAGAACAAAAATAGTAGAAATGTTAACTTTTTATTCTAAGCAAATCATTAAATCAGCTGAATAAACATCGAACACCGATACGAATTATTTTTAAACAAATTAAAGAGAAGTCATTGATTACATTAATTTAAAAAAGCATATTAATTTTCCAATAACTTCAAAGAAATGTCTGCATTGAACATCTAAGCGAAATAATATCCCAAAAAAGCTTCAATATGCATTAGTTCGCTTATCTGAAATGATTAAAATAAATCATTCGAAGCAAACTTTAAAAAAAAAAATACCATGAAGCTTCAAAATCCATTAAGGTATGCGAAGATTTCATAAAGCATTTCTCGATTCCTTTTTAAAACTCTTTCGAAAACCTCTTTTGTCTTAATTTACCATCAAGAATAACTCCCGAAACATTTTCTTATTTAAAAAGATAGCAGGAAATAATAAAAAAAGTAAAAATAAATAAAAACTAGTGAAAGTCTTCCAGATGAAAGCTCCAAGAATATGAGTGTTTGTGCCTTTTATCTTAGTGGTTTAACGAGATTTTTTCCCTTTTCTTTTCGTTTTTTCCCACAACGTCAAAAGGGAAAATAAAAATATTGTAGTTTTCTGAAATTTACTTCCTTTTCACATTTTTTTAAAGTACTCATATATAGCTGTTTTTCTTTGTTTCTTCATTCTAATTTTGGCACTTTTTCAATGACTAAAAATAAACCAATACTGGATGGGTTTCAAACCAATATTTGAAAAAAAATCATTCGAAAGAAAATGCATTTATTTTCAGACGCAATTTCTAAGCAAAAATTCCGAAGGTATCAAGCCCTACTCTATATTCATTGCTTGAAATCCTTTTCATGCATCTCTCTATAACCAACTTTTTTTTTTTTTTTTGAACATTTTATATTATAATTTTTTTGAGCATTTTATATTATAATTCGAAAAGACTTATCAAACCCTTTTATATTTATTGAAAATATTTCATTTTTAACTAAACAAATAATTAATTATATTAACCATTAGATACATTTTAGCTAGTTGATATATCCTTTATTATTCACATTTAAAATATTTACATGTCTAATATTTTTTATTTAAAAGTATTTTTGCATAAAATACTATAACACAAAATGAATTTAGAGATTTATTTTTTAATTAAAAGGACCATATGAAAGTTAAAATCAGGGAAACTTTAAATGCCTCCATTATTTAATTTTCTCATAAGGCATGAATATTTCTTAAAGCAGTATTTCAAATTCTATTTCCAAATGCTTAAGTACAAGGTTAATATTCTTTTGGAAAAAATTAATTGGATAGTTAATTTTTCAATAATCAAGAGCATATAATAAATAGTTGTCTTTGATGTACATTGTTAATTCATTATTTTCAAACTTATTTCTAACGTTCTTTCAGATTTTTACCAATTTAAATTTGCAAATTTTTTTATGTATTCTTGTTTTGTGACAGTAGTTTTTTATAAATCAAATAAAATGTATCTCCAAAAACTTTTTGAAATGAGAAGCACAAAAAGTAAGGAAATGAAATTTATGTTAGTGAACAACTAATATTTTTAAAGTGCAAAAATAGTTTTTGTGATATATTTTCAAGATTTCCCGAAATTCCCATGGGAAATCTGATTTAATTTTGATTTGGATAAAACATTAAGATGTCAGGAGATTTTTAATGTAATGATTTTTAATCTGAGTTTAAAATTAATGCAATAATAATAAAAAGTGGTTTATAATTACCCTCTTGTCTTGAATAGTGCTATTCAAATATTCATAAATCAGTCAGTTTTAGAAACTGACTTAATTGATTGAAGTTTATCTTTTTTTAGTTAAAATATTAGTCTGAAAAATATCTTGTTAAATATGATCCATAGAGCAGAGAATCTAGGTAAAATCTAAACATTCTTCATTTATTAAAACATTCACAGACTCATGTTATATACTATATAATTAATTATTTCATTTAGATTCTTTTTATCTCTATTATTAAAGTTTTACAAATTAGCCGCGGGCCCTTGAATTGAAAAAATATATATTAAACCACAATTGTCTTCGATAAATTGTCTTATTTGTTTAATTAATATTACTGTAAAAGTCACAAAAACTTTTCTTTACATTTTTTTTTTTTTGAAAAAACATATTTCATTTCAAACAGACATGTGCAGAAAATTGCCTTTTTATATGTTAAATTTGTAATAATAATTTATTTATTTATTTCATTTGAGCTTTTGTCAATAGGATGAAAACATACTGATAAAAAATTCGCTCATAACACGCGTTTGAAACAAATTTTATTTTTATGGTTGAAAAATATAATTAAATTATTTTTTAAAAATTCAATAAATATAGAAATTTAATTTGTTGATTAAAATGTTACTATCACTAAAAAGATAATTTCTTAATCTTTAATATGATGTAAAAATCAATTTTTTGCTATAATATTTTCAAAAGTTATGGCGGAAAAATGTTGAAATTTCGCTTGATTTGGCTTGTAGAGGGCCAACACGCACACGCACATAGAGCTTTATTATAAGTACAGATAATGTTTTTTGATTAAACCTTATTGAATTATCGGATAACATTTCTGCCCTAAGTTTCACTAATTGATTAAATGCCTTAAGAATAAAATAATTTCGAAACATTAAAATAGCAATGATGTCTAAAAATATACTCCAAAAATGTTGTTTTCAAATTTAAATTCACCATTATCGTTTATCATTTAGAAGAATTATTGAAGCTAACAAACAAATAATATATTTTCTTGTTAATAATATATATACTTCTTTATGACAGTCTTTTTTATGAAGAGACAAAAAATACAGAATAATGTCTCCATTTACACTGCTGAAAACTAATTAAGGATAATGAAGTATCAAACTGATACTGAGTTCAGGCAAATGTTTTTTAGATTAATACATCCATCACAGACATGAGATTCTTTCGGACATAAAATCAGCTACGTTTCTTTCCCTTAAAGAAAAGCATTTCGCCTATTTTTTAGACGAAGCAAAAAATGCAAAATGGGCACCCCCCCCCAAAAAAAGACAATTTTAGAATTAAGGCTACTTTTCAATAAAGGCTCGTAGTTCCCACAGGAAGATAAAATTTAATGTTTATAAGGCATGGCCAATATTAGGATATTAGAGGATGAGTCCATCTACACGAATTGTTATCTTGCAAATCATATCTCGGATCTGATCGTCACAGATTAAGTGAAGGAAGTTAAAATAAAAAATACCATGGATATTTAAAAAATATATATTCTTTGCAATGAACTTTAATTATAAATCTGTAATAACACTAGAAAATTTCTTTCTTAGAAATAAGAGAATCTCTATTCTTTATATCAACGAACGCAGAAAACAAAAGTAATCACTAAAATTAATTTGGAACAAATTGAAATACATTAACAGAAAAACAGGAATACCGGGTAGAAAGCAGCTTAAAGGAATATATTCGAAATTATTTTCAATTTGGTTCATGAAATAAAATATAAGAATCACCACAAATACAAAATAATAAAAATTGCAATCATATGTATTAGTAAAAGAATGAAAGAAATACTATTTTCCACTGCTCCAACAGAATTATTTCAGTTCTTGAAACACCTTTTAGGGATGACTGGAAACTAACACTTTGTTTTTTCTAGAAGATTATTCTGCCAAAAGATTCGAAAAAGAATTCATATACTAATGGAATCTCATGCAGCCTACATTCATTGACCCCTAAAATAAATTCTTTTTTTCTGAATGGATCTATTTTACTGATGCATAATGCAGCTTGTCAATGAATGAAGATGTCAATCTAAACAGCACTTCGCCTTCGATAAATCTGACATTTTCATACACGAATGCAACTTTTGATTAAGTCCTGAGTTCCCTCTAAAAGATGATGATAATACAACTGTTATCAAGATGAGTGGTTAATCGAGACCCATTTGAAAAGGAAACAAAATGTCCATCCATTTCTTTCCACAAATATGCATTCCACCCAATAAGTAGTAGTGTTTATAATCATAAAGTAAAAGTATTAAACACATTCCTTTTCTATTTTCTTTCGTTTGAAAAGTCCATGTGATCAAACTTTTGAATTTCGGATAGAAACATGATGAGATATGAAAATATTTAAGATATGGAGCCCCTATAAATCCAATTAGATAGTACTTTAATATGTATGACATTTATTCAGTCAATTTTTGGTGGGAAATAAAGGGTGGGGATAAGTTGAATAATTTATATATAAATCATGAACTAGGCTTCAGTGAAAAACATAAAAATAAAAATACTTGGCATTGAAGATAAACTGAGATTCATTAATCGCTAACAGCTTTTGCAATAATTCAAAATGCATACACGATATAATATATTACATTAGATTTGATCTAATATAATATAATAAATTAGATTATGATTTAATTTTAGATCTTTCAAAAGTATATAATTCATTTAATAGTTTTAAAGGAGGGTGTTTTATTGTTCAGTTATGAACTTTTCAAATCATGTTAAGAGAATGTCTGTATGTTTGAATAAGATAAAGAATCCCGCTTTGTTTTCCATTCTTTTTTTTCTGACTATGATAAAAAAAAAAGATATATTAAGTAAGCTTCGATACTTCTGATCGCACTCACTAAATATATGATGTACAAGGAAAATCTTTTAAAATTCTGTTTATATCTATTTAAATATATTCCAATTTTACAAAAACTTCAAGCTTATTATTATTAGCTTCCAAACGAAATTATTAGTGAAATTATCAGCTTCCAAAGCTGCATGAGATTCGGGTATGAATTATTGCCCTATTCCAAGTTTATCAATTTAACTTAAGAAAAGATTTAACATAAAAAAACTAATAAACTTAATCAAATGCTAATATTAATTATTTGGGAGGACATAATATTTTTATATAATTATCAAAGTAAACATAGAGAAGAAAGATGTATTTTATATAAAATCAAACATTCTACATATATGAAATTATTTGAAAAAGTAATTCAGAAACTTATCAAAAGTAGCCAAAAGTTGTCTTTCAACGAAGCCTAAATTATTTTTACACATGCATGAAATTTATATCTAAAATATATACAGATAAAAATAGCTCATTGTTTAAGAAATATTCAATAATTCATTTTACAATAAAAATGGAAATATATATATTCTTAGTTATTTTTAAATATATTTTATGTTTCCATTTTCACTTGATGCAAATTGAAAAAGGAAAGGAATAAAACTTTATTTTTCAGCATAAATAACTTTTTAAAAGAAAATAACTTTTTTTCCACGGGATTTCTTATAAAACAACAAATATTATTCAGTGAAAAAAATATGCACCAAATAAAATTCCAAGAAAGAAAATAAATAGGATTTTGTAGGACCGTTGAATTAAAAGGAATTAAACTTCTTCAGTTTAGAATTACCATACAAATGAGAATTCTGCATGTTTCTTTTCTCATGCAAGGTCAGTTGATTTCCTGGTAACGTTTTCTATTTTTCTTACTGACACCGAGATTACTTGGCGGAAGAAATAATGAAAACTAGTGAATGTTTGAAATGAAACGAAAGACTTTAATTTTAAATAGAATCACAAAATAGCCAAGTAGAGCTTCAAATGAATTTTATAGTTGTGCGCCTGAATGAAAATGTTTAAGCATAAAAAATTTGGCAGCTGGTCGTCATATTTATATAATTATTTTAAATGTCGATGTTTAGAATGAAAAAACAAATCCATTAAAACATGTATTGAAATAAAAGGTATAAATTTTTAAAATTAATTATTCATCTACATGCCATAATTGAAGTTAAATTATTTCAAATTTAAGTACCAAGGATAAAAAAAATGTGCTGAAGAAAAGTTATAAAACTAAATTCGAAATTAAATATTCCTAGACATGCCTTGATTGAAGCTAAACTCTTTTCATAAAAATTCAGCATTTATATGGCATCTTAGAGAAGATTACTGAAATTTTCCCACAACTCGAATAAATCACGACATTGAGTGATCTTTTTCTACATGAAATCTGAAATTCATAGCATACATTGCAACTATTGCTCGTAACAATAAGAATTTTTTTCTGTTAAATGTTTATGCTTTGCAATTTCTTTAATACAGCATTGGAACTTCAATTTATTTGGAATAGCATAAATTCATAGGTTTTTCCTAGTTTAATTTAAATATATAAGTACTAGATTATATTAATTCTAGTGCGATGCCACAGGACGTTTTACTTTAATCTCATAAAAAGGCCGTTTTTGATAAAAACTCTTCTCATAATAAGTAAGTGAAAGATTATGGGCAAAATGTTTCAAAGTTAATTTAACTGCAAATATCTATTCAAATTAAGTCAATGGCAAAGAACTCATATTAGCTTATTAATTTTTAAATATTATTTCTAAATAATATAAATATTTTTCAAAAAGGCTACCTCAAAATTTATTTTATAAACGTTTAAAATAAAAATAGGCTATAGCTCTATAGCTTCAACTAAATTTGAGTATTTAAGTTGTTGAAAAATCATATGCCTTTTACAATACAACTAATAACACTAGGCAGAGTTTTTTCTAAAGAATTATTGTAAATATTCTCTTACCTCGAGGTGTAAGGTCAGTGCTCCCGAACGGGCCTTGTCTGGCAATGATCTCATGCAGAATAATTCCGAACGCATACACATCACCTTTCTGCGTGCCATATGGATTCACTGCAGGGAATCTCAGCAATTCAGGTGCTTTCCAAAGCAGGTCTTAACGGAAAAGACACAAAATTATGAAAGGTTGAAGTTCTTCAGTAAAACAAAAATTATAATTCTCGCTAGATACTGTATTATAACACTGGCTATTGCATGTCAGATATCCGGTGTAAGCAAACAAAAACCTTTATCACTTTTTATTAATGTAAAAAATTAAACAATATTTTAGACTTTCAAGTCGTTAAAACAGATAGTGTTAGATTTATTTTTCGTTATTTCGAATCAAAATTATTTTTCACAAACAGTTAAACTAAGTTTTAAGATCGTGCAAAATGATTCCGAAAGATTAAATCCTGCAAATCAAAGCAATGACCAGTATAAAAGTTAAACCTGAAAAAAGTAAGTATCGTAACTATTTTCATACATTAATATACTTCAATAGAAAATGAAAAGCACAATCAATAGTTTTGTCAAATATGAAATTCTGATAAACAAATGTATATACACTGAAGTGACAAAAGTCATGGGATAGCAATATGCAAATATACAGATGGCAGCAGTATCGCAGCGAAAACGTATAAATGCGCAATTCGTTAACGAGAGCTTTCATTTGTGTTCAAGTTATTCATGTGAAAAGGTTTTTCGTGATTTATGGCGGCACGACGAGAATTAACAGACTTTGAACGTGGAATGTTAGTTGGAGCTAGACGCATGGGTCATTCCATTGCGGATATCGTTAGTGAATTCAACATTCCAAGAGTGTGTTGAGAGTATGAAATTTCAGGCATCACATCCCATCATGGACAGCGCAGTGGGCGACAACCTGCACTTAACGACCGAGACCGCCGACGTCTGTGTAGAATGGTCAATGTTAATAGACACGCAACACTTCGTCAAATAACTGCAGGAATCAATGTGGGACGTACGAGGGACGTGTCCGATAGGACTGTGCGGCGAAATTTGTTTTCCTTGGGCTATGACAGCAGAAGGCCGACTCGAGTGCCTTTACTGACAGCACGACATCGCCTGCAGCGACTCTCCTGGGCTCGTTAGCATATCGACTGGTCCCTAGACCAGTGGAAAACCGTGGCGTGGTCAGATGAGTCACGATTTCAGTTGTTACGTGTTCTGATGGTAGAGTTCGAGTGTGGCGCAGACCCCCCGAAGCCATGAACCCAAACTGTCAGCAAGGCACTGTTCAAGCTGGTGGTGGCTGCATAATGGTGTGGGTTGTTTTTACATGGCATGGACTCGGTCCTCTGGTGCAACTGAACCGATCATTGACTGGAAATGGTTATGTTCAGATCAGATTCTGCTTGCAGATCACTTGCAGCCATTCATGGACTTTTATGGATGACAATGCGCCATGTCACCGGGCCAGAACTGTTCGCGATTGGTTTGAAGAACATTCCGGACAATTCCAGCGCATGATCTGACCACCTAGATCGCCCGATATGAATCCCATTGAGCATTTATGGGACATCATCGAAAGGTACGTTCGTGCCCAAACTCCTGCACCATCCACACTTTCACAATTATGGACGTCTATACAGACAGCATGGCTCAATATTCCTGCAGAGGACTTCCAACGACTTGTGGACTCCATGACACGTCGAGTTGTTGCACTTCGCCGGGCAAAATGAGGACCGACACGATATTAACAGTCATCCCATGACTTTTGTCACTTCAGTGTATAAGAAATAACCACAAAACATGCTGCTTGTGTTTAGCCGAATCATTCAAGGTTAAATGATTGACAACGCTGCCTACGACAATACATCATGCACTGAGATAGTCCCCATTACGATAAAGCGTATTAAATTTCCGAAAGCCCCTAATTTTTTGCGAGGGATGTAATATATATTATTATATAATATGTGAAAAAACCACTGGTTGAATTGAGAACAATCATCAATAGATTAAAAACTCACTTCTGTAGTACTGATGTTCAGCCACAGATCCCGTTTCTGCAGCAGCTCTAAGTTCATGGAGACCAAAATCAGTGACTTGCAAAACCCATCGACTACTCACCACGCAGTTTGAAGACTTCAGGTTGCCGTGGAATTTCAGATCACTCTCATGGAGAAAAATCATACCCTGGGAAAGGAATAAAATCGTATATAAAGACTGATCGAAAAAGTATCTTAACTATAAGTAAATAACCATAAAATGTCATTACTGAATTTACAGAGATGAAATAACGAAAGTAAAAAAAAATGGAAAGAAGTGATTGGCTTAATTGTCCATTAAAAAACCATAACATCAGGAAAAATTTTCTTTGAATTATCTGCAAATTTAGTAGAGATGTTCGGAACTAAAAATTAAATCCTTCCATGACTTGAAAAAAGATTCGTTCAAAAATTGAAAAAAAAAAAAAAAAAAAAAAAAAATGCATCTTCAGATTTTTCTCTCTAAGTTCAATCTTATAATTTTTTTTAAAAATAATTTTGTTTATTTTCTCTATCACTTAAATTGCACTCACTTAACTCAAAAAAAATATTCTATGATGATATTGGATAATAACATACTTTTTTTTTCAATTTCAGAAGAATTGAGTATAGTTCCTTTACTATAAATACGGATGACTTGTCCGATAAGTATATATACAATCTTGCATGAAAGTAGATACTTATATGTTTAATTTATATGATATCTATACGCATTCTCCCTGTTTACAAAGAAAAATTAATTAAATTCTACATGATTGTCCTTATTATAATTACACAGAATCGAAATTGAATCATTTCTAGTGGAACTGAACTGCACTATCTCACTAATATTAATACTTATCTTGATGTCCCAAGAGCTTTTATTTAGTATTGTTACCTATTCTCGCCAGATGGTGATGCACTTTCAACTGTTATCGCTTTTCCTATTAGATACTACCAATCAATGGCTTATTACCTTTAATATAAAGGATGACAACCACCTTCTAATTCCCTTTGATTCTTTATATTCGTTCTTGATCACAATGCTTAACATCATCCTTTTAATTTTTAAAAATTAAGTCTCTCACATAAATACACAAAAATATTCCTTTAATGAAGTAAGTTTTGCATTCTTATTTTAAAAATTATAAACATCTGAATAAGTTATTAGAACTTTATAGAAATTTAAAAATCATTAAGGTTTTTCTTGTTTAAATGAATTGAATTTTAAAGATGATTGATTCTTAAATAATATACCGAATAAAATGCTTCACGCATAATTAATCACAATAATTAATTTCTGAAATAGAGTGAAATTTAGAAATACAACAAATCATTTACGCTTTCATAAAAAAGTACTTTACAATCAACTTTAAATTTCAATCTTTACACTAGAAATCTGTAGGATTCACAGTTATTCAGATTATACTCGTTAATAGATATTTTAAGATAGTCTTTCGTTTTAATATTTTCCTAGATCAAGAAATAAATTTTGTTGCAATGAAGCCTTACAGATATTAACTCTAAAAAGTTTTGCAAATCAGAATTTTTTTTTACAAGAAAGTATGTAGAATAATTTCTTACATTGTGAAAGTTCAGCGAAAGAGCGATTTAAAAGTTGAAAAATCCTAAGCACATGAATATTAAAAAGAAACATGCCATTTAAACAATGTATAGCATAATAAAATCTTGCATACAGATGGAAATAGTCAAAGGGATAAAATTTATTTGATACTTAGTAACACAATATTAGTAATAAATTATATATGTGATGTTTTGTTAATGGACCAAAAAGCACTGTGAGATGTTGGTAGACAGCGAGAACACTACAGTTTCTGATGGAAAAAGGTGCCACCAGCAGCATGAAGAGAGTGAAAATTGCACACGCAAAATCGACGTCATGTTTAAAAAAAGTTATGAGATCACGTTACGGCGTTTCAAACAGCGACCTAGAAATGATTCCTTATCAAACTCGAAGATGCCAATATACTTTAGATACCGAAGCGACAATAATTTGTCCAATAGCGTCCACTTTGTCTTGAATGGCGTTTGTAGGCATTGCATAAAAGAGTGGTTTAGGGTCACCAAACAGGAAAAACCTTTCACACGGGCAATACGCTCTAAGCGTGCAGTGCACCTCCATGTAACATCAAGGTAATTATCCAAATGGAGAAAAAATGCAAATGCACTTTGCAACTTTTCCTTGAAGAACTATTGAAAAAAAAAAGCATTGTTCTATTCAGGCGTTCGAGCAGTAAGCGCGTGGTGATTTCCAAGCAATTGGAGATAACCGAGGATTTCTGCCCATAAACCTATATTGAAATGGCATGATATAAAGTCATGGGAAATATCAATCATTCATACATGAGTATTACGTGTACTGACAATGTCTTCGAATCTCACTTTCATTTTTCGCTTTCTATACATTTCCGTCATCATGTTCAATTGCAATTTTTGTTGTTGATGTCTACGAAACCTTGAGAATCCACAAGGTATGGCAGTTCATTAATAGAATATCCTGCATTTTTGATACATTCCGTCTGCAATTCCTTTAGCTTCCAAAGAGATTTTGATTCAAAGCATTGTCACAGTAAAACTATCTTGGTGCATATTGGAAACTTATAAGTTTGTTGTTTTATTATCAGAACCGAATGCATTTTTTATGCATTCCATTTGCAATTTTTTTTAGTTTCCAAAAAGATTTATCTACAATATATTTCTACAATAAAGTATCGTTTCTGAAGAAACTATCAGAAGAGTAGTTTTTTTTAAAAAAACTAATTCTTCGCATTTAATAGTTAATATTTCTAATGACGCCATAAAAAACAAATGCGGAAGCATGTTATTTTCTATGTTCAAATTGAAATTAAAATTAAACTTTCTGCAGAACAACAAAAATTGCAGTATAGTAAACTACCCAATAAGAGTTTTTTGTAATCATTCTATTAAATAAAAATCATAACTCCTTAGGGGCAAAATCAAATTAATTTCTTCTTCTAGGTGAAATTTTAATAAAAATTTCTAGAAAGTGCTTTTTCTCAAGAGACAAGTTGAAGTAAAAAAAAGACATTTAGTAATATTCTTCTTAATTTTATTTATAGTTCTATTTATATCACAGAAGAATTCCATTTTAAATTCTTTTTCATCCTGAGTAAAGTAGCACTCGTATATTTGAAACATCTCTCTATGCTTTCAAATCGCATCAATCGAAGTTCTCACTTGAGACTTACAAAGAATGAATACTTTCGAAGAACTTTTAAGCGAATTAGAAATTCACAACACTTTTTAAGAGCTTTTTTAAATAAAACTCTTAGGGAATTAATTTTATCATTCAAATAAAAAAAAAATTGTTTTAAAAAAAAATTCTGCATGGATGAAATGCACAGAGCTTTGAGTTACACTTAAGTCAGTTAATAAGCCTAACAAATTTCGAAATTTAAATTCACTATCAAATACAAATCTCTCAAATAACTTAGTTCATTTTCTTTCGCTACCCAGTATAAATACAACAGCAATTTTGATATAAAAAAAATTGTTCTTTAATGAAATATTTACATTCTGAATAGTTATAAAGTAGTTTCAAAAATGAATTAATACAAATTTCCTATAAAATTTAATAGCTTTTTACTATCACTACCAAGTAATTATAACTAATTACTTAAAATGAGATACAGAAAGTTTTATTATGCTCACATTAATAAAAAAAGTGTAAAACAAGAATTAAAATATTTTACAGCAGTCAGGAAAAAATATGTAGGAAAAACAGATAATCACTTTCATCTATACTTATAATAAAGCTCAATGTGTGTGTGTGTGTGTGTGTGTGTGTGTGTGTGTGTGTGTGCGTGTGCGTGTGCGTGTGTGTGTGTGTTGGCGCTCTACAGGCCAGACCGTTGGACCTACAGCTACCAAATTTGGTACATGTATACCTTGGAGGTCCGGAATGTGCACCTCGGAGCCCTTTTTTCGAATTTTTAATTAGAATTAGAATTAATTAAAATTTAAGCGAAATTTCGACGTTTTTCCGCTATAACTTCCGAAAATATTATTGCACAAACATGATTTTTATATCAATTTAAAGATTAAAAAAAATAGCTTTCTAATAGTATCAGTTTTTTTTTTAATTTATAACATAGGCTTCTATTTTTAACGAATTTTTAAAGAAATATTTTAACCATTTTTTTATCACGTGACTGGATAAAATAAAAGAATGCCGGAAGTTCAAATAAAAAAAATTATCATCGCAAAATAAATCTACAGAAATGCAACTTTCAGCACGTGACTGGATAAAATAAAAGAAATATAAAATGTGATATTTTCTTTGAAAAATAAATGCAAAGCAAACGTTTCTACAATCGTTTGCAATATCTATATCATTAACTCAATAAATCTTCTTTATTTACGGTAAACCTGGTTGAATTTAGACAGGATATGCATTAAAATCCCGACTTAATGGCATATTTATTTAATCGTTTGCAATATCTGTATCATTAATTCAATACTTTTTTTCCCTTTCTCGCTTTCTTTAAAAAAACATACTTAATATCTTGGCAACATCATCGAAATTTTTTTAAATATTTTGGAAGCATAACCGATGGTTCAAACTGACTAATTTATAAAATTAAAGAATATTATTAGGAAAAGGTGTACTTTTAGAACTTTCCGTCCATCATCTTAAAGAAAATACTAATTTCAGGTCAATCAATGCCCGGAATTACTTCAAGGCTAATGAATATGTGATTTAATTGAAAATTTTAGAACGCTTTACTCATGGCGAACTAGCTGGGCGCCAAAGGCGGCTAGTATTAAATAAATATCGATAATGGATGCCTTAGTATTAAGTTGCTTAATGTTTGAAAAGTAAAAAGAAATATCCACTTTTCCATTCAAAAATATTTTTTTCAAGAAAGAAAAATTTAAATTTCAAATGTCAAAATAAATAAATAAATAATGATATGACAGCGCAGAAAGTTTAAAGTAAAAGAAATTCCTTTTTATTAAAATAAGCCTAACATTTCTTAATGCAACACTAATCCACATAATTAATAAAATTTGAGCCCATTGAAAATTATATAAAACTAGGTTATTTTTCTTTAATGCTTTAATCTAAACCAGATAATAAAA
Source organism: Argiope trifasciata (assembly GCA_026543055.1). NCBI lineage: Eukaryota > Metazoa > Arthropoda > Arachnida > Araneae > Araneidae > Argiope > Argiope trifasciata. The sequence goes on from JAPMOQ010001675.1 coordinate 304,606, forward strand.
ATTGTAAACCTGACATGATGCTTTATTAATTAAATAATCTAATACTGCACACCGTGGTGTCACTAGCTTGCGAAATGATTAAATTTTATTTGCATACTGATGGACAGCTTTCAGAAATTGCTTTCAGATTCCAATAACTTTTTCAAAATTTCTTTTAATGTTTCAAGCTTATTTATGCTGAAGCGTTAAAAACTATAAAAAGAGGAATTGATCAATAAGGAAATAAATGGCTGATAAACTATTTTCTGAGATTGGTCCATTTTATATTTGAACACTTTACTATCAACAACGCGTTCTTTTACTAGTCAATTTTCATTTTTGTTTCTTAATTTTGAATATTTGTCAAGAATATACTTTTTTTCTATAATAAAAATAAATTTATACATAACTAATATTTACAAATTATGTTTATAATTTCTTTTCGTATTGACTTAAATAACAATCATAATCCTCATTTGTATGTTATTGAAGCGATTCTAAAATTTATTATCAAGAAATAAGAAAGAATATATATATATATTCTTAAAAAAACTTTGTTAATAATGCTCAAAGCGAATTTCTAATTGAATATCATGTAAACAATGTAACAGATGAAAGAACTGCATTCGTATAATATGATCAACGACATTTCTTCTTCTTTTTGTTATGTGCAGGATATGGTATGACACTTAGAATATCATACAAGTATATGCAAAAATCTAATAGAAAAATAAAATGATATTTAATGATCATTTTGTACATGAAACGACATTTTCTCAATATTTTAATATCCCAAACTAGTGTCGTATCAGAAAGTAAGTGTGCATCCTTCCAAGTGGCATAATTAAGCAATATAGAATTTGGTTACATAAAGTAACCACACTTTTTATCAATTGCGTAATAAAATATCTACGTCTTTTCAAAAATATAATTCTAAAACATAATGCTATCACTTCATCATAATGAGTCTTGTAAATTTAAAGTACTTTATGAAGAGGAGGGGAGGGGGAGGACTCGGGTTTGCAAAAGCTTTTGTCTGAAAAAAAATGAATTAATGCTAATGAATGAAAAGTTTATTGTGATATTCATCTTAATAAAGAACAATGTACACAAATATAAAATAGATAAGATAGATTTAAACATTTTAATGAAAAATTCGTTTCATAACATGGAAAATCTTCTGAAAAAATTAGATCCGTTATTTTCACAAAAGCAGTTGGAAAAAGTTTAAAAAGTAATCCTTTTTTTCTTAACTAAAAGACTTTTCTTAACTTTTTGCTAAACTAAAAGACTTTTCTTAACTTTTTGCTAAACTAAAAGACTTATAGAATAAAGACTTAAGCATGTTACAGATTAAGTCCTAATACCATACCAAACAAGATTTGTTTCTGAAAATTTGATTGTAATTTATACGAAAGAATATTTCTAAATAAGATTACGACAGCAACATGAGAATGAATCTTTAAAATCAATGTACCTTTATACCAGTTTTATTCCAAGAAACTGATTCCCTTTTGTATAGTAAATATTCTTATTGCATAGTAAAATAAGCTTATGTAATGGCGAATATATTTTAAACAAAAAAGCACATTTTTTACTTTATAAAGAAATTATTTTATGCTCACTAATTAAAAAAAAGGTATAATTACTTGAATTATTTTTTAAAAATTTCATAGTCATAAAAATTTGTTTTTTTCTTAAATCATTAAAACATGCATTTTGTATTCATAAGATGAATTCATTTCCTTCAAAATATAGTTCCTGATATAAATTATATCTCACATTAAAATATGGCACCTGATATAAAGATGCCTAATTTTTCTTTGTCAGAAGTTTACAATGTATATTGAACCATAGAATTATTTACAAAGATTATTTTGTATTTCGAATATTATTCTATTAGTACATATAATCTATGTTTCTCAAAAACCAAGAAAAATCTTTCTTATTCAATAAATTATTTTCATAACAGGAAAATACGAAAACAGATAATAATTATTGGCGCTTTTTGGAGATTATGTACTCTCATTTTTCAAGACACAACTTGAAATGAAACGGTATCTCCTTTATAAAGAATAAAATTGTGCAGTTTAATGAAAATCATAACATGAGAGATGGCTTTTAAATTGAACCTATATTCATAAGATTGAAGAAAAAAATACTTCTTCAGCTTTTATAACGAATGGTCTAATCGAATCTCCGAGAGAAGCATCACAATTTCGAATTCCACTTTTATTTATAAATCAGTTTAAATGATGAAATGTTTAAACATTGAAAGCATTAGGTATGCTCTCAGTGTTTTTAATTTGTATGTTTTTTTGTATGTTTAAAATATAAATGAAAGAAGAAATGCATTGAAACAATCTTAAGATTTCAGTCTCTCCAAAAATGTACTAATACTGGTTTTCTTCTCAAGAATGAAATTAAAATATCAAAAACGAAAAAATAAAACCTTTTGAGAAATTTATTATTAATACAGATATCTTTTATTATATCCAATTTTACCAGAAATTTAAAACCTTATGATGAAAGAGTAATGTCATAGTAGATAGAGTGTTTTTTAAAAAAATTTTAAATGAGTTAAAAATTTATTATTGATAACATTAAGAAATAAATAGGCTCATAAATTGAAAAAAATTACCTTTATAAGATCAAACACCAAAGATGCTATGAACATATTGTCTAATTTCATGTCATCGTTTTCCAGAATGTCCTATTAATAAAAAATATATATATAAATTAAGTAGAATAAACATGGCAACAAAGTATACCATTCAAAAATAATAAATGTAAATTGTATAAATAAAATTAAATATAACTAATATTTGGATTAATTTTTAATAAATAGGTTTAGTATTTTGTTCAAAAAGTATTTAATCAAAACAGCGAAAATTAAAATATTAATTTTAATGAATCATTAAAAATCCATCAGTAACTAGTAATCCCACATTAATGATACTTATTGATTTTAATTTTAAAATATGGTAGAAAAAAAATCTAAAATTAATTTAAATTTTTAATATTTATTTTAAATACTTTTAATATCGTTAAGACAATAAAATAAATGTTTAAGTACACATTTAAGAATAAATATACATATTTTTCTAAATAGTTTCTTAATACATAAAAACAATAATTCCAATTTACAATAACAATTTAAAACATAAAAAAACGATATAAAAATAGCAAAAATATAAGCAAACGTTTTTTCTTGAAAATGTAAGTGATGATACAGGATTAAAAAATGTACAGAATTATTTAAATTGTTAATTCCAGCTTAAACATCATTGCATAACATTACGCAATGATAAAAACTACATGGTTGATGAGAGATTTCAGCATGGAAAAAGCATTATCTTCAAGGAAACATATAAATTGAAATAAATTTAAAAAAATGAAAAACAACAAAATTAAATAATATTTTAAATTCTTTCCAAATTAAAAATACGTATACCTCGTTCATGTATTTAAAAATATTGTTCGATATATATAGAATATGCATGCATTTTACAAAAGAGGGTAAAAAAGGGAAAATTAACTGTCATAATTGTGTTTTTATTTAACTCGAGATATTAAGATGCATCAATTTTAAATTTAAATAAATATTAAATATTTAATCATTTAAGGAATCTGTCTTCCTATTAAAATAAATTTTTCCAACGTGAAGCGACAAGCTTTACACAGTAAATAGTTTTTAGTTGATATAAAAGGATAGAGACTGTGATATAAGAATTAACTTACATAAAGTATTAGCAGAACTAATGCAACAAATATTTAGGATGAACTAAACCTGAATTAATGAATAGTTAGTTATAAAAAAAATTCCATCAAAAAACAAAATTTTGAGAGTGTAAGGAATATTAAATTTAAATTAAATAAACGTAATGCAAATAAATGCTTCTATTAATAATCTACATGTTTATATTAACAAGTACTGCAAACAGATATATCTAAAACATGAATATTTACTAAAATTTCAATAACGAACTTTTGAGATTACAACATAGACTCTTTGTACTAACTATGTACAGAGAGAGAAGAAAATAAATATAACAAAAACATCATAGATCCAAATAGAATGAGCTATAATGCAAAGAGTAAATATATTTGCTGCAATTTTTTTTTAATTTTAATAATTATCCACTATATTTTATAATTAATTAAGAATAAAACATTTATCTCCTTAATTTGTATATGTAAGCTTCGTGTAAGCTTATTAAATCATTATTTTTTAAACCTTTATTTTATTCAAAATCTCTATGAATTTGAGTTTTGTGGACATGTTTCAACTTAAGATTCTTGTGTAAATATATTGCTATTTGTTGTGTCTTTCTTTTTGTGAAATTTATTATACGGTTTTTAAGAGTTTATAATTTTATTTTGATTGTATGTGCTTTCACACCTTTATTTTTATAACAAAAATAAAATTAGTAATATTTTAGTTGATTCTAGCCATTTAATTAAAACATTAATAATTTCTGCTTGAATCATATCAGGTCATCGGATCAAATTATTTAAAACGAAATATAAAACACAAGAATGGAAAAAACAAAAAAGTACTAAAATAAGTCACTAGATTAAGTAAAACATCGTTAATTAAACTTCCAGTAGCAGGAATGAATAACATAATGCACCTATGAATCTGCCTTTCAGGAATCCACGTTCATTCTTTCAAAATAGTTAAGAAACACCGTACAAGTAGAAAACAAAAGCTGAGGAATTTTAATGAAACGATGTTAATAACCTCGCCACCGGTATTTTGTTGCTAGGAATGTATCCTTTAGGTTATTTTGGAAAGGAAAATATCGATTTGGAAACTAAAGTCTTGAAATCGGATGAATTTGAAAAAACAATTCTAAACGAAATGCTCCAGAACAAAAACTTTCAAAGAAATACTTTTGGCATGTTTACTTTGTCTCACTGACACCCGCATTGATTAACTAACTTGTATTTTTGCAGACGATCAAGAGAACACGGCACGTCCACCCCTGCAAGTGACACTAAGAACGAATATTGATTGCCTGCATAAGCATTTTTACTAAAATAAGTAATGCAAAAAAAATGTCCCAACTAAACTTTTTTACCGCTTCATAAGCGTAGACTAAACGTTAAGTCAAGGCAAAATAATCAATGAAATAAGTATATGGTGAGATAAGACAAAAATCTCAGTAAATATATAAAAATTTATATAAAAAAAGCTTACATAAAAAAACCACTTAAAAATGAAATCTGTTTTAGCGAATTTTAAGTAATCATGTGAGAAAAATTTTTTCATCACGTGATTATATTAATGCTCATGCGTCAACTTTTTAAAAAAATGAGATATTTTTTTTCTTTCGAGATTGATGAGAACAAAACTTTTTTGCCAAACAAGAAAGAAATTGAAAATGGAGACTGCTATTTATGCTTTATTCATTTTCCCTAACAAAATTCCCACTAACCGAAACAACATCATGTTCTCACATGATAATAACCAGGAGAGCTTTGGTTTGTGACTTAAAACATTATTTAGTTAAGGATGGGAACTGCAAGAATAAGAACTTAAAATTAAAAACAAAACGCTTCAGAAAGAATTTAATTGTCTAGTACAGATTTTGCATAACTATGGCTTGTAAAATAGTTTGAAAAGGGTTCTAAAGTATTTAAAAATGTTTGATATTCAAGTAATTCGAATTCTCAAAAGTGAAAAAGAAGAAAAACTAAGGTTAAGATCCAATGGGATGTTAAAAGGAATATTACGTTTTACAGAGCTCTTTCCATAACTCTAAGATGAGCAGTAGCATATTTTTTCATCAATAATACGATCACTTGCAGACTATGTACTACCACTGTAATGTTGGGTAGCAGCGTTAATGCTTAGTGGTTCAAAGATATTATTAAACCTTTTCATCATAAATATTCACTCAATAAAACATCTTTAATGCTATTAAGATATCATGGTCCTAATTTGTATTTTATTTTATGATGCTTAAAAATAATTTGTTGAATAAATCTTGAATCCCAATCAATCATAAGAAACCGTGATACTTTAAAGGCCTTGCATTTATTCTTTTAATTGTGCATTGGGACATTTATTACGGAATTGAATCAAATAATGTTATCGCACCATTAAACTTCTAACTATCCAAACAATATACCTTCTAATTGCACCTAGTTTTTTGCCTTCAAATGACTTCACTTACTGATTTCTTATTTAGAATGAAGACAAGACTGTAGACATAATTTTTTTTTTTGCCTTGACTTTCAACAAGAGAAGAAAATCGAGAAATTAAATATTTTATGAAATGATTAAAAATATTTATCTTTTATTCCAACAATAAAATATGTTGCTAAAATTATGAGAATAAATGTTTTATTTTTAATTATGAAAAATATAGGACTAAATGGCAAAGTAACAATCCATACCATTAAAAAGACAATCTTTTGAATTTTAAAATGGTATAAAATTGTTTTTACTCAGCTTTTCAGAATTTAACCTGGGAAAATGCAAAAATTTCGCTTAACTTTTAATTAGTATTCCAAACACATTGCTCCATCTCTAAATTATATTAACCCATTTTATCCCACTGTCCTATCCGGAGGACAGCTGAAAAATAGCATGTAGAAATTAGTAGTTGTTTGTTGCGAATATTTTATCAGCTGGAACATGTAAAGTTATGTCTAAGCTTCTGTTAGCATGAGTTCTGTCTCGCCCGTCCGTCGCCTTCATCTGTTAACTTTGTTTTTTCCTGACATTAATGAGCGTCATATGTATCTGTTCTTTGCGATTGCAGAATTCCCTTTCAGTTTGTTTTAAACACTTGGCTGGTCAGTTTTTATGTGAGAGCAGTCTTCGTTTATAATCCTGCTGGTTGGTTAAAGCTTTATTGTTATTAGGTAAGTTGTAGCGCGTTAGTTTTTAACTGTCCTCCAAAAAGGACAGTGGGACGATAAGCATATAAATGATGAGATATTTCTAAATTTGTAACTAGAAGTTTAGAAAAAAAAATCCTCCCTACGTTTCTGCCCCTAAAGAGTGATGTCTGTGCAAAGGTTTTTGAAGTTAGAGGAAGCACTGGAACTATTAAATAGTTTAGATTCAGATGAGAGCGATGTTGAAATTGCTGTGTTACCACCAGATGCCAGTGAACTAACTGACGAAGATGAAGGGGACGACACGGAAGTAAATACTGGTGAGATTGTTGTAAATGACGTTCCTGGGACTCTGGAAGTCAGAGTTGGAGATAGTATTGAGACTGAAGCGTCCACAAACGCTGGTGTTTCGACAACAAAGCACAGACGAAAAGCTGAAAAGTATCAGTCATCTTGGATAAAGACGAAATCACCACAATATTCAAAATGGAAAACACAGGTTGATTCAACTGCAAATGACTTGCTCAAGCACATGGAAACTACATTGAAAGAAAAATCTCCAGTGGAACTTTTTGAGCAGTTTTATTCTAACGAAGTTTACGATCACATAGTAAAAGAAACTGTGCGATATGCAACAGATGCAAAAAACGAACATGATTTCTTGACCAGTGCTGACGAAATACGTGTTTTTTTAGGAATTTTGCTTCTAACTGGTTATCATTCAAATACCTGTGAACGTGACTACTGGTCAGATGCTGAAGACCTTGGAATTACCCTGGTGAAAAATGCAATGTCACGAAACCGTTTCCAAAAGTTGAAATCTTATTTACACTTTGTGGATAATAGTACCGTAAGTCAGCATCCCGAGGACCGATCGTTCAAGGTAAAACCTTTGTTTGCCATGCTCAATAATAATTTTATGAAGTTCGGACACTTCTCAGCAAATCTAAGCATTGATGAAATGATTATCATGTACTACGGTAGAAATAGTCTGAAACAGTTTATCCGAGGTAAGCCGATACGCTTTGGATATAAACTATGGGCTCTCTGTGGAAGCGAAGGATATTGTTACAACTTTTCCCTGTACTGCGGTAAGGAATTTCATGCAAGAAAAGATACTCCTCTTGGTACCCGTGTTGTGATGAAACTAATAGAGAACATTGGGAATCCTTCAGGTTACACTTTATACTTTGATAATTTTTTTACGAGCATTGATCTTTTGAAAAGTCTTGGTGAAGAGGGTTATCGAGCCACAGGAACCATACGAGAAAATCGGATAAACCGCGAATGCCCCTTAGAGGAACCTAAGTCCATGCGGAAGAAAGAAAGAGGCACGTGTGATTTTGCATATGACAAGAACTCAGAGATTCTCCTGGTGCGATGGAATGACAATAGTATTGTCACTACTGCTACAAATTTCAGCACTTTAGAACCATTCTTTGATGTGAAAAGGCGAGTAAAAGGACACAAAGATAAAATTAACGTGAAGATGCCTAATTTGATAAATTCGTACAACAAACATATGGGCGGGGTGGATCACCACGACTGGTTGGCTGGACTGTATGCCGTCAAGATACGTGGAAAAAAGTGGTACTGGCCACTTTTCATTCGTACACTGGACATGGCAGTGGTAAATGCATGGATAATGCACAAAGCTGTCAACAAAAGTGATGCCCTAAACTTGAAGGAGTTCCGAAGAGCTATAACAACGGTGTACCTAAAAAAGTCTACGAACAGAACAAAAGGTAGACCCAGAATATTTTCTATGCCTTCTAGTGCAGAAGACGACGTCCGCAAGGATGGTGTTGGCCATTTTCTGTTGAAGAGGGAGAAACAGCGCCGTTGTCAAAGAGAGGATTGCAAAGGGAAACCCAAAACATACTGTGGGAAATGTGATAAAACACTTTGTCAGGCTTGTTTTGGGCCTTTCCACCAAGTTTAGTATTATATTCAACTGAAAATTGAAATTTTATGTAAATAATGAAGTATTATTCGGATATTGTAAAAATTTGTAGTCGGAAATTGCTTTTCACTAATGAAAATAACACTGAGACATGTAAGTGCAAATTTTATCCCCTTTATCCCAGTGTCCTATTTAGAGGACGGGTCAGATTTCCTATATAAAAAATTTTTTTTTTTTACATTTTGTTATATTTAGTATATTTAGGTTTAATATACCTCAGAAAATATGATTATTCTCAAATTTGAACAAAATAAATAAATTGGGATAAAATGGGTTAAGCCATGTTTGGTAGCTTTAAGTCAAATGCTTTGACCAACAGAATGCCAAAGGATAGACATTATTATTAGTAGAGACAAATAAAAAATAAAAATATTTTATTTACTCGAATGTCAAATAAATATTAATTATGTAATAAAAAATAATATTTGGCACTTCTGCTTCAAAAAGGAAATTTAAAGAATTAAAAAGTGATATAAAACATTTTGAATTATTAATTCACTGTTAGAAAAAAACGTATGGTTATAATAGAAAACCCCCCGAATTGTAAAGAATTTCATATGAATAAAAGGAAAATAAAAGGATATAAATCTTTCTTTCTCAAGAAAAATAGAAGACCTTATATCTAAAACGAAGGTGTTTCAAACTTTCGGAAAACAGGGGATTTATGGGATCTTTCGAACCCATAATGTTTCAGCTCAGTTTTCTACACATTGGTTTTTAAATTTTAAACTCATACATGTATATAAGCTAGCATACGGCATTCTAGAAGTTAACTGATGTTTTTAGAATCCCTTTCTGCTGTGTGATACTTAAGAACTAAATAATATTTTATTAACAACCCTTATCCAAGGTATTTGTTACAAATGCCATTTAAGGTATTCCAAAAACACATATCATAAACAATTCTTTATTTGTTATATATGTGCTTAAGCACTGGTCTTCCATTTAGTTTTAGGATAAAACTCATCAAAAGAGAGAAAAAATCTGTCAGAATTTCTTGTCATTTTAAATAACTTCAGATAGAGAGAAGCACTAACTCATCATATTTCTGTCTTGCTCTTCGATAAATTATAAAAGATTCTAATATTAAAATTATAAAAACCATTTTCAATAAAACCGAGCAGATTTTGGCATTTTCTAGTGGCATCAGAGGCAGCGTTAGCAGGAGGACAAGGGGGGCAAATGACTCTCCTGTTGGCAATTGCTTGCCGATGATACGATAATATAATCATTTAGAAACCATGCTGTAAACAATCGTAACGATAAGGTTACTATATTACGATAAATAATAATAAGATTTATTCGTTTTGACAACATTTGTCAGTATAAACGCTAAGGTGACAGGTAAATAAGATGACCTATTTTGCCGATACTTTTGATTGTCTCATTAAGCTCAATGCGATGAATGACAGTGATGTTAAGTCCCCAGATTTACTGCAGGAGAGATCAATATATGTATTTAAAAAGTTAAATAATAATTGAATTAAATATAAAATTAATTATTATGAGCTACTTTGTAACTAAATTAGAGTAATTATGTTTGCTTTCGAATCGGATGTGTTTTGTAGTTCTATCGACAGACATCATCTTCTGATTCAGGGCGACATTGAAATGTCAGTGAGACTCCTAAAGCACTTAAACATGACTTCCTTTATTTGGAAACTGATGCAAGCATGATGCATCTTATCATTAATCAAAAGATAACCAAATATATGAAATTTATTAAACCTTAGTTTGAAATAGAAGAGTACAGGTTTGCAAATGTCATATTTTCGTATATTTAGGATCTGCAATTCTGTCTGAATATACTGAATGACTCAAAGCTAAAGGTTTGCAACTGAATCGAATCTGCTAACAAATTTTTTTGGAGACTGAAAAATTATCTAAAATCCGATTTCAGTAGCATTAAAACCAAATTACTTATTTATAAAATTTTGAATAGGCATATTCTTTTATATATTGTTGAAAATGGCAATGATAGAAAAAGATGAAGTGACTCCTATTATATTTGAAAGAGGAATTATAAGAAGTATATTTAGTGGAATTAAATGTGGTAATTATTGAAGGGGAAAAAACAACACTGAAATTTAAAGTTTATTTAAAGAGTCGGATATTATTACACTTACCGTAGTACAATTAATTTAATGGACGAGACACTAAGTTAAATTTCAAACGAGGTATTAAATTATTATTATTAAATAATAATTTATTTTTGGCTAAACATTTTGGTTCCTAAAAAAGAGAGAGACTAAAACTTAAGTCCATTGACTGCCTTGGGAACTAATAAGGTGACAAACTGACAAAAAATAAACAACTTTAACCAAGAATAAGACTAAATTCTAAGGTAGGCCCGAACTTATCCGAATCACCAGATTGCGATTTTATTGGTTCACTCAAATTAAAATCACTTTCATTGCCATCTAGCATAATTTATTTTATGATTTGTCCATCTTTCTTGAATGATAAGGATTAAACCTTTTCTTATGATTTTCACAGTTTACAGGAGGAAACAGGAAGTGAAATAATATCGGACAAATGTTAACGTTCAAATTATAAAAAAAGATTACCAAATACATAGACTTTTAAAGGTGTTATTACCCCCTCCACTGGGGATGTTTTAGGAAACACAATCAGAACAAGTATAATTCAATTAAAATAGCATAGTTTTAATATCAAACACAGTTTCATGCTTATAAATTCTTTGTTGAAGGAACATCAACGATGTCAGCTGGTGACCAAAGGGGATGAGTTAAAAAAACAACAATTAATGCGAATTTAACACGTATAAATTAATTTTTAGATGTAAAATTTCTTTTATAAACCTTAATTCAGCAGCATAATTATTTACGAGCTTTTATGCTAAATTATTATTCAATTTTAGAATAAAAATGAATCTAAACAATAAATGTTTAATGATATTTCAAAAAAAGTTACAGATTACAGTACTATTTCTTAGAAAGCAATACACGAAAATTATTTTCAAACAATAAACAACCATCCCAACAAGAATAAAATACAATTCTAATAAACTGCTCAAAGATATTAGCAGTCATAATATGAGAAAAGCATCCTCCCTTATAATATTAATATTTAGTTTTCGTTTCATTAATCAAAGAACACAAACATGTGTTATAAGATGATTTTTCGTATGATAACATTGAGCCATCTTTATATCCCTTTCAATAATGCCTTAAATATAATATTCATTTATCGAAGAAGTAGCGTCGAGAAGATGATCTATTATAAACCTTTTGCTGGTATCTTTTTCGAGTTTACCCCAGGCACAATGATAAGATTGGATACAGCAATGAATGATTCATTCATAAAATGTAGTTATTTATATCAACGGAATACCGAGTAAGCTTTTTCTGTATCAAAGATTTAAAAGGATTTACTATGAAGATATTTATTCCATAAAGATATATTTCCAGTAAGTTGGGCCTTTTCATAGATTTGTGTTTTTTTCTTTTTTGTGCAAAAATGGAATCTCTAGAAATAGTAATCAAAAACGTAATGCTATAAAATACTTCGTATGATCTGAAAAAATTTCTTTTAAAAATTCTTTATTATTTAACAAGAACTGTAACTGTTGATCATGATAGATATTATCTAAATCAAGATATGTTATTATCTATTAAGATCTATCACTGTAGATTTTGAAAGATATTATCTTAATCAAGACAATTTATTATCAATCAAGATATATTTCTATAGATTTCGAAAGATTATAATTTAGGAATTAAAGAAATATTAATTATCATCAATATTTTAATTAAGAAAGTGTCTCACAAGTTTCTTTCTCTTCTCGCCATGAATGACCTTGTCTGTTTGTGCAAACACGCATACTTATCTATTAGCCGTCTGCGCACTTGGTGTGTAGTCAATAAGCCTTCAAAAGTTGCAAAATTTACATCTCCTTCTTTTGTCCATTTGTTGGGATTGGAAAGGTATAGTTTTCGATGAGTTCCTTCCTCAAGGCGAAATATAAATTCTACAAAATATTGTCATCAACTAGATCAATTAATAGCTGCCCCTCCCCCCGCCAAAAGAAAAGAAGAAGGAAAGAAAGGCCAAAATTAATGAACCAAAGAGGCGCTGCTTTTCTTCTTGACAACGTGCGGCCATATATTGTATTATTCTTAGTAGATAAGTTAATACAGTTTTATTGAGATATTTTGCATATTCTACATTTTCTCCAGATCTCATTCCATCTGATTATTACTTCTTTCTGGCCTTAAAAATTCACGATAAGCGCTTTAAATCCGACAGTGAAATAAAACCGAACCTCGAGGGTTATGTCTTGTACAAAACACAACTATTTTGTGGAAATAAGCCTTAATAAGGCTTCCTCAGAGATGGAAGAAAATAATAGAGCGAAAATATAAATAACAAAATAAATAATATCTTAATCTGTAAACAGTGTGCATTCATTTCATATTAGAAATAAGAAATAAACTTATAGGACACCCTAACATATCAAAATCGCAAATAAAAACAGAGTTGAAACGTTATTTTATTGAAATTTTTTTTAATTAAAATATTAAAAAGATGTAATTATTTAAAACTGGTCGACAGATAAAAGAATGTTCAACAATTTATGTTCTATTTTAGAATAGATCATCATATATATTTTAGAACTTAACCAATTACACAAAAATTTCACAAGAAATTTAGTGTCCATCTTATTAAAAGTTATTGCAATAAATGTAACATTAATTTTCATGGAATAAGCTTAGCCGTTCAAAAATATAGAAAATTGGGTGTTTATTCAAAGAGTTAAGGTGTCAATTCATAATTTCAAATTTCCATAAATTAAATATGCTCTTATCTGAATATTACATTGCATTACATTTATAAATTCTGCTGTCTCTAATCAATGTCTGGCGGAAAGATAAATCTGGTCTGACATTTTCTAAATTGATTGACTCCGTTAATTGGATGATTAATTTATATACAAAAATTATTCATGTAAAATACTAAGTAGCACCTTAATCTCTAAAACCTATAATTTCTATCATAATTTAGTAGCTGCTTTAGCGTTTGTACTACAAAAATTAATACTAATTTTCATATCTGTTTAAAGCCTCTTTTAATGCCAAAATGCTCCAAGTCCTTATCAAATAATATGAATGTTTTGTTCATTTACAGACATGCGAAATGGAGGAGATAGCCACTAATATGTATAATGTGTCTCTAAAGATAATGTTCAAATTTTCAAAGATATTTATGAGTTAATTAAATGGTTTTATTTCATCTAATATTGTGGTTTATTTTCCACTAATTAATGATACTCCAATAATAGTAAATTATTTCAGAAGCTGAACAACTATTCAATCAAATATTCACAATATCCTAAATTTTATGAACGTTTAAAAACAGTGCTAATTATTTCAAAGGGAATATATTTACTTAAAACACTTGTTATTGTATCTTTAAATGCTTATGAATCCTTTTACAAAGAATAGTAATCTCGGAAAATTAAAATTAAAAAATTCAATTCATCTTTATTGAACATTTTGCTTCAACCTTTTTTTTTTAAATTTATAATCAGCTTATTGTTGTTGCATTAAAGTTAAAAAAATATAACAGAAAAATTACAAAGAATCGGCATTTAGTATGTTTTTAAGAAAAAAAATTTAAATGTTTTTACGTGGATACTTTATATTACAATTACAATTTTTTATCAATTCTTTGCATTTCAATTATATTTTTTTCGCATTTTATCCGCTTACTTGACATTATGGTATTTGTTTCCTCCCCCCCTTTTCTAAGCGTTTTCTTTTTTTTCAATTAGCGGCAAAGACAAGTTAATGACGTTAACTTAAAAAAAACAATAAAAACTGTCAATATAATGATTCTCTGAAAGCACTGTCACTTTTCCTACATGTCTCTTCCTACAAGCTAAATCATCAACAAAATATTCTATGTTTAAAATCAAATTTGGAATAGAAGGTGATTGTTAATCAATGCATCGTAAAAGCTATATTGCCAGCAGTTTTGATAGGACATCGTGTGATTGACATGAACTCATTATGTCTAATAGATTTACTCTAGTACCCGACAATGTATTTCGACAACACGTTCAGTAAAATCCAGTAAAAGACAAAGAAATCGAACAATCGCTTGCAACTTCTCGATACTTTGGCCCGAATCATCCTTGATAATATTTAATTTACTACAGCATTAACGACCGAGATGTGGGACTGACAAATCCAGCGAAAACCCTCGCTCTCGCAGACAATGAAAGCCCAAGAAAAAGGAAAAATCTCTGCCGCTTCGTTCGAGATTAATTTACGGCAAGAAAATCCTGGGAAAGCGACCTAATGAAATTCTAGACGAGCGCTTAAGGGCATTTCTTCTCATTTCTGCCTTTATTTTTTATATATTTTACCAAGAAAAATGGTCCGGCAAAGTACATTCTTCTCGCTGGAGTAAGAAATTTTTATAACGTACCTTCATCGGAAGAGGTTATACTTCAAAACACTTTTTTTACGTCTATGCCCACTTTCCGTAAACATTGTGGGTTAATGTAGTATTTTTTATGCTATCAACTAAAGACCATCTTATTCTTGGATATTTTATTAAATGAATAATTAAGTATATATTTAGACACCATCTTAAAAGATGTGAAGAACGACAAGTATTTTATGTATTTAATTAGAAAGACAGTAAATACCTAGAAAAAAATAAATGGAAATTTTTAAAATTAAATTAAAGTTTTATATGCTTTAAAAATGTTAAAATGCTTTCTCTTGAAATAAAAGAATCCTTTGAAAAATTTTTATTGTATTTTTTAAAGTTAATCTACTTTGTGTTTTTAATAATAGGATCATAATCCTGCCATTTTTTGTTTCGATTTTCAAAGAAGAAAATTCCTAATGTAGGTTCAAAAGAAGCCCGTGGACTGTTGTAGAACATTTATAGTTTTCTCAAAACTTTGAATTATTAGAACTGACCATTATTTATTGCATTTTCTATTCCAACTACATCTATCCAAAATATTCAGCAGTTTGATGATCTGATTAAATAGAAAGCAAAGTTTTCGAATTGTAAAAAAATATTTAATTTTTTTTTATTTAAACTGTTTAAGAAAAATGTTTATCAAATTGTCATTTAAAGAAAAATAGCACAAAGATAAAATATTTGGAATTCGAAAAAATATATCTTAATCGTACGGTTAAAAAATATCTTATTAGCTTACAATTTTTCGCTCACAATATTTTTATATTGATTTTATGTATATATTGATTTTCGGTATTAAAAATTTAAACAATTAAATCAAACTCCTTAGTCTTTCATTCTCTTCTTTAAATATAAAATTAAAAAAGTTGTAAATTTGAATTTTATTATTTAAAACAATTAACAGAAAGTTCGAGGAAATCATCAACTGGCAAATATTACTCGAGACGGCTATTAAATAGTCTAAAATAGAATAAGTCATAAGTAATATAACTTGATGAATTTTAGCTGTAGAAAAGTAAATACTCACAAGATTTCAAAATTAAATGAAGCCGGAATGTGCCAGATGCATTTTTACAATGGTATTATAACGTATTGGAGAAATGCTAGTGCATTTAATATCAAATTAAAATCGATCAATATTTGTAGCATATTTTTTACAAATATGTTTCATGCATTTGAAAAATATTAATAATTTAGTTAATTCTTTATTGAAATCTAGATGAATAATTCTTAGTAGACAAAAAATATTAATCTTTAAACTTTACTTAAATAATATTATACTTAAATTTGATTTATAAAAAAATGAGATTACTTGCAATAATATGATAAACCTTCTTTATTGATCCCCAGTATATTAAAATAATAATAGCTTCAAGGAAACAAGTTAAGTGTGATGAAAACACTATCACATTTTTTAAAATTTTTTGGTAGCTCTTAATATGTGAAGAAACAATTAAGCACTCTAGTTTCTTCTTTATAAGCTGGAATCTTATAAAGATATAGTTAGCTGAAACTGTAATTTGGAGGAATTTCTACTTTCAGTTGTGACAGAACAGATCTTTTGAAAAAAAATTATATTTTAACAAAATCGGCACTTTAAAATTATATTTTAACAACAATTTTCTTACAAAAGCTCTTGCTATGTTTTTTTAAGAATAAATAAACAATTAAAAAAGTAAATGCCGCCATAATTTTAAAAATGAAAACGCTTTTAGGTTTTGGTCAGTTATCTAAACCCCTTGGTGGAGCGAAGTCAGAGCAACAATAGTTTAAAAAACATGTTATTCTTAGTCATGCTTAATATTTCAAGGGGCATTTACGCTCTTTCTCTTCTACAATTGTACCAATCTATTTTATTTAAATCATGCACTATTTGCACACCCTAATGAGTACAGGGTAACTACTTTATAATTTTAACAATTTGATTGGCTCTTCAAATTTATATCGGGTTATGGCGGATTATACCATAATATTCACCCCATGAAAAAATTAAAATCTTTTCTTGCAAAGAAATAATTTGGTATATTCCATTGAACTCTAATAAATGGCATTTAAATATTTCAGAACTATAAAAGAAGATTTTCTTTTTCTGTAGCTGAATACCTTATTGACTAATTCTAGATAAATTTTGTGTTTGTTATTTAAAAACAAACTTTAAAATTTGAAAAAAGAACATCAACTATCAAATATTTTTAACAAGGAGACCATAAATTATTTAGAATTTTATTTTTCTAATATAAATGAATTCTCAGTTATTAATGACAATTATTTTAAGTTAAAAATAATTTAAAAATTTTTTTTTGTAATGACACATAAAAATTTATCTATACTTATAATAAAGCTCAATGTGTGTGTGTGTGTGTGTGTGTGTGCGTGCGTGTACGTGTGTGTGTGTGTGTGTGCGTGTGTGTGTGTGTGCGCGCGCGCGTGTGTGTGTGTGTGTGTATGTGTTGGCGCTCTACAGGCCAGACCGTTGGACCTACAGCTACAAAATTTGGTACATGTATACCTTGGAGGTCCGGAATGTGCACCTCGGAGCCCTTTTTTCGAATTTTTAATTAGAATTTGAATTAATTAAAATTTAAGCGAAATTTCAACGTTTTTCCGCTATAACTTTCGAAAATATGATCGCATAAACATGATTTTTACATCAATTTAAAGATTAAAAAATTAGCCTTCTAATGGTATCAGTGTTTTAATGTATAACTTAAGCTTCTATTTTTAACGAATTTTTAAATAAACATTTTAACCATGTTTTTTTTATCACGTGACTGGATAAAATGAAAGAAATTAATGATGGAAGTTAAAAAAAACTATCATCGTAAATCAAATCTAAAGAAATACAACTTTTAGCGCATGACTGGATAAAATAAAAGAAATATAAAATGTGATATTTTCTTTAAAAAATAAATGCAGAGCAAAGGATTCTACAATCGTTTGCAATATCTATATCATTAACTCAATAAATCTTCTTTATTTACGGTAAACCTGGTTGAATTTAGACAGGATATGCATTGAAATCCCGACTTAATGGCATATTTATGTAATCGTTTGCAATATCTGTATCATTAATTTTATACTTTTTTCCCATTCTCGCTTTCTTTAAAAAAACATATTTATTATTTTGGCAACATCATCGAAATTTTTTTTAATATTTTGGAAGCATAACCGATGGTTAAAACTGACTGATTTATAAAATTAAAGAATATTATTAGGAAAACGTGTTCTTTTAGAACTTTCCGTCCATCATCTTAAAGAAAATATTATTTTCAGGCCAATCAATGCCCGGAATTTCTTCAAGACTAATGAATATGTGATTTAATTGAAAATTTTATGACGCTTTACTCTTGGTGAACCAGCTGGTCGGCAAAGGCGGCTAGTATAAAATAAGAAAAGGAGAAGGAACAAAAAGAAAACTAATATATTTCATTCTAAAGCGCATTAAAAAAACCCAAATATATCTGAAAAGCACTTAATTATTTCAGAGCCATAAGAATACGTTTACTTTCTTGAAATGAAATCCCCTTTAACCCAACTCTAGAATCCAGTGCTTATTATTCAAAAACAGACATTGGACGATATAAATAAATAAACATTCTTTCCCAAGAATAAATTGAAAACTGTAAAGCAAAAACTTTTTTCTGAGTGAGAATAACAGAGAAAGCGATATTTAGAATCCTTTGATCTATTCTCTCCTTTCTGCTTAGCGAAGAGTATGAGACTCAATTCTTTATCTCTTTTCTTCAGGTAGCAAAGGCAACCATTAGCAATCGTTGGATCTTGAATTCAAAAGAGTTGATCGGAGCAGTAAAAACTTTACAAAAGAGCATGCTCAAATCTTGAGTCCCAATCTCCTTTTGACTAAATGCTTTAAAAAATTATTACTTTTTAAAATTAACCATGGAAAACTCTCTAATGTTTTATGTAATTACACAAGAAATTATTACGTGGTCTCCATCATTATACAAAAAATAAAGCTTTAACTATTAATTCTTTAAATAATTGAACTCGATAAAAAATTGTTAAAATAGTTTTTAAGAAATGAAATTTCTAGATAACACATTTCTGAATCAAATAATTCATCAATGATAAATAGAGGCAATGCAAATTAAAGGTAAAAATATAAATTTTACACTAAATTAAATGTCAAACTCAAGATATATTTTCATCTACATTTCATATAAACCATATGTTCTTACACCATTTCAAATATTACTTATGTAATAATATTTCAAATGTATTAATAGCGGACCAAATAACAACCACATAAACTTAATAAAGTTTAATACCTTATACGTAAAGGATGAAACAAGCTCAAAAGATTATATTTCAGCGCTTCTTAATTTTTGATAGAATTGCTCTGAAAATTTTAATGTTGATTATTTTCAAAAAAAAATTATTTGTAAAGCAACAAATGTCTCTCGTTGAATGAGGCGTTAATCTTCATGGACAAAAGTTTAAAGGAACGTTTACGTATAAAAATATATTATTAATGCTTTTGAAGAATTTTCAGAAATAATTAAAAGGAGGAATCAGCTTGATTGGTCTTAAATTAGTCAATTCGTTCAGATGGGTTCATAAAAGTATCCACGTGTTGCATAAGGATTTTATAATTATAAATGTACGATTTATAATTCTCATGTTATAAATGAAAGATTTTTATGTTAACTAGACGTTGCATATTTAATTTTGATTGCAATCTTATCGAGAGCTAAAGATCATGAATGTTCGGATTTTAGACACTATTTATCACTAAGACAAAGACATCTAGAGTTTGTGCAAGGATCACGGGGCATCTTGTATTTAAATAATCATTTTAAAATTACCTAATGTCCAGTGCAAATGAATGAAATAATTTCAACCTCAATACACTCCCTTAAAGCATTATATTAAATAAAAATGATCTTTTTTTATAACTTTTAATCAAAATAGATAAAATCATATATAAAAAATTATGAATATTATATATTAAAAGTGTTTTCTTATTCATCTAGTTTCTTTAAAATATACTTTCCAGCGCGAATCATATGTGCTTAAACTATTTCAATTTTCATAATAAAATAATGTGTGGGTTTTTAAAGGTGCGAATAAAATGTCAAGGAATTATTCTATAAACATAACAAAATTTAATTCCTTACGATCGAAGGATGAAATAAGTTCAAAGAAATATATTTCAACGTCGTTTAATTTTTGAATAATTGCTCGAAAAATGTTAACATATTCAAAAAGAAATTTTATTTAAAAGACAATATATGCCACTAATTGCTTGAAGCCTTATCCTTCATAGGCAAAATTTTAAAAGGATCGTTTACGTATAAATTTACATTATTAATGTTTTTAAATAACTGTACAGAAAGAGTGAAAACAAACAATTAATTTAATAAGTTTTTGATAATCAATTCTTTCAAATGGACTCATAAAAAAGCCATATGTTGGATGAAAGTTTTAATTCTAAGTATTCGATATATAATAAATTTTTTATTATAAATGAAGATGTTTTTATGTTAACTGGATAGAATAAATAATTTTAAATACTATTTTCTTGATAGCTAAATATTATGGATGTTCGGATCTTAGACATCTTTATCATGGAGATTGAGACATCCAGCATGACATCCTGATTTTATTTAATGTGACAGGACATCCTATATTGAAATTTTTTCATCATAAAATTGCCATACGATAACACAAATAAAGTATAATAATTTCAATCTCAGTGTGCAATCTTATAGATAGATTATATAAAAATGATTTGCCTATAATTTTTCATCAAAGTAGTTACAGTTATATGTAAAAAGTATGAATATTTCATAGTAAAAATATTTTATTAAATGAAAGAAAATACGAACTTTCTCAGTTTTTTATTAAAGTATAGAAAATATGAAAAGAAGAACAGCAGAAATCGCCATCAAAATTAATATATGTAAATTAGAGTGCGTAATGAAAATTCGAATTTGAAAAATAAAAATTCAACAACATTCAGGCTGCTGGTCATGAGCAGTTTTTACTTCTAAGATCCCCTGAGGAATTCGGATGCCTACCAGAGAATATTTAGATTCGTTTTCTACGATCCTTTCCTGGAAAAGAAATAGATCCCGTGCACCCGCAGAGAAGATAATATTCTCAGGACAAGGCAAAGCGGTGGTGCAGAAAAACTGAAGGATATCAGTTTTTACTATTTTTGTCTCGAAACGATTTTCTTTTATTTTCAAATAGTAAAAATGTCGTATTTCTGAAACTAGAGTAAGTGAACTTTTTATTCCGAAAAAAATGTAACAAACGAAACCATAATCTTGTATTCATAATTAGAGTCAATGGTAAGGATGTATTTTTATCAATTTTAATTATACATATGGATCTGCAGATATTTATCATAATTAATCAATTGCGACGAATTTCCACTCATATTACAACTAATCAATTTCATCGAATGTTTAATCATAATATCGCAGAAAAATGAGCAGGATGCTTAATATCAAATGTAATAAAATATTTACCGATGTTAAGAACATGTTCAACATTTTCAGAAATAAAATATTCTCATCAATAACTTTTTGTCTAGGAAACAGTTTCGCAGAAGGGAATTCAAGCAATCATCTAGGTAGTTTAAGCGCAGCGTCAAAAATAAACTGCCGGTCTGAAAAGAATTCACAACTAGGGCTTGATTTCAGCAATATTATTTTTTACTATGTGATAGTGCAACATTCCATGATGAAATTCGTTATTTTTCCTTATACACTGAAGTGACAAAAGTCATGGGACAGCAATATGCAAATATACAGATGGTAGTAGTATCGCAGCGAAAAAGTATAAATGCGCAATTCTGGACTGGTCCCTAGATATCGACTGGTCCCTAGACCAGTGGAAAACCGTGGAGTGGTCAGATGAGTCACGATTTCAGTTGTTACGAGCTGATGGTAGAGTTCGAGTGTGGCGCAGACCCCACGATGCCATGGAACCAAACTGTCAGCAAGGCACTGTTAAAGCTGGTGGTGGCTGCATAATGGTGTGGGCTGTTTTTACATGGCATGGACTCGGTCCTCTGGTGCAACTGAACCGATCATTGACTGGAAATGGTTATGTTCAGCTGCTTGCAGATCACTTGCAGACATTCATGGACTTCACATACCCACACAACGATGGGATTTTAATGGATGACAATGCGCCATGTCACCGGGCCAGAATTGTTCGCGATTGGTTTGAAGAACATTCCGGACAATTCCAGCGCATGATCTGGCCACCTAGATCACCCGATATGAATCCCATCGAGCATTTATGGGACATCATCGAAAGGTCCGTTCGTGCCCAAACTCCTGCACCATCCACACTTTCACAATTATGGACGTCTATACAGATAGCATGGCTCAATCTTCCTGCAGATGACTTCCAACGACTTGTGGACTCCATGACACGTCGAGTTGTTGCACTTCGCCGGGCAAAAGGAGGACCGACACGATATTAACAGTCCTCCCATGACTTTTGTCACTTCAGTGTATATATCTTTTTAAGGATTGATTATGGTAGGAGATATATTGCTTATTTAAAAAGTTAAATATACATAGGAGAGGGGGAGAATAACATACTTCCATTTTAATGATGGTATGCCAACGACAGGGATATATTTATTTTTATTCTTCATTTCAGAATGATATTCTGAAGCTTTTATACATATTATTTAGAATATTATATATATATATATATATATATATATATATATACTCAAATTATTGTAAAATGTATTAAACTTGAGTAAGCTTTAAGGGATGTAAAATGTAAAATGGCAGTCGTTTTTAAATAAGAAAGAATTATGTACATATTTTAGCGGCATTTGGCAAATAGAAGATTCAAGTTATCTATCGAATAAAGCTCCAATAGACTCGCTAGAATCTGAGGCAAATATTTTGTATCTAACAAGTAGAGCCCTATATTTTAATTATCCAAAATTTTCATGTGAAAAAATAACTTTCTTTTTGTCATCTAATAACAAATATTCTTGAATTTTTTAACGTTTAATGTAAGCATGAGAATTCCTGTTAGCACCAGATATGAAAAGGAAAAAAAGACGTTTCTTCACTTGTTTAAAAAAAATCCAGTTTCAAAAGACTGCATCGCACTTTAGTTCTTGTGCCCGAGATACATTTCAGTTTCTAGAGAAAATTCTATTTCAAGTTAAGTTTCCTGAAGAAAGAAACTGAAATTTTCGGTTTTCTTCTTAAAAAATTAAGATAAATAAATAGTGTTGCATGAGACTTTTTTGAAAGTGAAATTCTGATGCATCAGTTATTTTTAAAATAATCTAATTGTAGATTTGAGATGATTTTTAAAAATAAACTTTTAGTGTTTTCAGTTCGACATACAACGACGGATTGAAAAACTTTGTGGAAGCTTCATTCTTAAATGTGACTGATCCTAAACAATTACTTTAGTAATTAGAAAAAATACGTGACTTACCTAAAGCTGATGATAAATTAAATAAGAAAGAATATTAATTTTACCTATTAATTTTAATGTAAATCCTCAGTAAACATAGGAACTAAACACTAAACATACTTTTTTTACATTGTAACAATAGTAATATAATTAAAACTATGTTTTTATGAAACTAGAATTATGATTTCATTTAAATCAATTTTTTCAAAGGAGCAATAAAATTATGAGGAAAACAAAAAAATCACAATACGCTGGACAGTGATTTGCAAATTGAGCTGAAACATAACTTTATACTTCATTTTGTTTTTCATCAAACATGGGGATAAACTAACTACTACAAACATGCAATAAAAATATAAGTGAATGAATTTGACATTTTGAAGTCTATCATTATTGTAAAACAACAAATGAGGAAATGATGGATAAATGCTGCAATAAGAAAGGTGCCTTATTAATTATAACTTTACCTGAAGGCTCCCTTTTGAACAGTATTCTGTAACTACATGAACACAATTAGGATCCACACAAGCACCGATGAATTGATTTATGTTATCGTGATGCATTTCTCTCATCTATAAATAAACAAGAAAAAAAATAATTTAATAAATTTCAAACAATCAATTACGAAGATTGAATTTATACAAATCTTAAGATCTGCTAATTTTATACAATAAAATAAACACAAGGAAATTGTAATTAAGTTAGTGTATATATAATAACGGTTTTCGCAAGCAGATCGTTTAACTATCTAATTTAATAATTTCTTTTAATCACATGATTTGTCTCATTTGAATTTACTTTATTTAAGTTTGATGGGAACTGAATTCAATGTTATTTAAAACTGTTTACCTGGTGTAAACATGGAATAAAAAGAGGATTTTCGTAATACTTTACTTTTTCGCAGTGGGATCAATGTCGTTAATAAAAAAAGGTTACTTGTAGTTTATGATATTGAAGATTGATAAATCCTATTAAAAACCTGTCTAAGACATTTTTCTTTAAAAGGTTATTATTTTTTCATTTAATCAAATACATGATGATCAATTGGTTTCCATAATAAATTTGAATCTTTATATTCAGTATATGAGATTAGAGAAAAGTTGCAAGTTAATATTTTTAGTCATCAATAAGTAACTGCAAAATTTTAGCGTATTAAAGTTGCCGATATTTAAATTTCACATTAGTTAAAAGAAATCCAAGGAACATAACGTATTATATTTTTTAATATAACAGATGTATTGAAAAGAAATTTATTTTTAATATGAATAGTAAATAGCGATGAAAAATGGTTTGTTGGCGCTAACACCAGCTAAAAATGCAAATAAAATAACATAATGAACCAATACGAGTCATATAGAAGGCCTGAAACATTTCAGTATAATATTGTGCAATTGGTTTCATGGAAATGCATAACTATAATAAAATAGAGAAACATATCAATGAAAAAAATTCCTTCATTATATAGAAATTATATTTTTATTTCGAAGAAAAATAAAGCAATTATTTCTGCATCAGCTTAATAATAAATTCATTTATAGTTTTTCTCATTTGTAGCACTTTTAAATTCCTAAATCATATAATCGGCGATATCTAAATTAAGTTCGAATTATTTATTTTCTAAATAAGACAAATCCTAGAATATTATTTTTTTTTGATTATTACTTGTAAAAAATCCTTTTTTACTAATTAGTATATCTACGAAAAAATCCTAAATTAATTACAAAAACACGTCTTTCTATCTTATAAAAAAGATAGTGTTATAGAAAAAATGTCATTAAGGCCATAAATACAAGGTGAATTACTACATATGACACAAGTATGATTAATAATTTTTCCGGAAAAATTAGATTGCAGTGTCTGAAATAATGTTTTTGTTCTTAGGTAGTGTTTTGTTAAAACTATAATTAATGTTCACAGAAACTGTGCTGGTGACAAAGAAGTTTTGATTAAAGAAAAAAAAATATCACATTTTGTAAATTTGCAGAATTAAAAAAAAATTATGAAAGAAAAGCATATTTATGTGTATTGCCAAACAACATCGTTTTCTTAAACAAAAGCATAAAGTAATAAAATTCATTAATATTGCATGGATGACAAAATTATCTTTGATACATGAAATATATTTTATGTCTATTATTCCTATCACGAGATAAAAAAAATAATTGTTCATTATCGTATATATTTAGCTGTGATATCGATATTTCATTTTTAATATTTTTCTTTTATGATGAAATAACAATTCATCAACATGTAGAATTTTGCTCACTAAATATTGTCCTTTCTCTATTAACCTGGCCATTTTGATATGGATAAATGTAGTGTTGAAGGAAGACCATTGAACAATATATACAATAGATTACTTCTTCTGCTTAGAAGTATTTATTTTGTATACATAATATTTTATGCTGCAAACGCTTATTTTACAATTGAAATGCTTTATTAAATAAATCTGCCAATTCACTGCTTTTGTTAATACACCAGTTTCTAATCTGATATTTGTCAAATCATTTATCGAGATAAATATTTAATTATATAAATTCACCTTTAATTCATATATAAAGAGAAGAAAAAAAATTTCAAAAAATAAATTATGCGACTTGCAAAATCTTTTGTAAATTTTTTAGCTATTTATATATAACTTGCAAAAAACTATTATGTTCATTTATAAATAACATTTTATGTTAATGACTTATATCTACAGCTGCACAAAATATTTTTTATTTTCACCAGAGTGGAAATTCTTCACATGCAAAGACAGAAATGTTTACGCAACAATAAAAGATACGAAAATATATCGCCATAGAGCACCAAAAACTCTAATAAAAAATTATGAAAAGTAAATATTAATTAAATTAATATTAAAATTAATATTTAGGATATTTTCTTACATTAAATTAGAAGATAATTCTTATAAGTTTAATAAAATGGATTTCGGTTTTTCACAAGTAATATTTTGCTTTTCAAAATTGAATTAATTCCAGTATTTGTTCTTATATCAATAATTTTTTTAAAAATTACTAACTGAAAGTACTAAAAATTAGTAATAAAGTAATTAAGAGATGGTTTGTTTTCGATTAAAAGTAAGATTTTACATCAATGTCTCAAATAATAATTGGAGAATTCAAGTTTCTATAGTAAAATTATGGCATCTATCAGTCCGTTGAGATTATTTTGATTAAATATTTATTTTGATGAATAAAATGCTTGCAGAAATGAAGTAGTTCACTTTTTATATTCGATTCAAATATATATTGTATGTTCAAATAGTTTATGTTAAAAATTAAAAAAGTTAGTTTAGGTTAAATGTTACACAGCTTTAAAACCTTCAATAAAATTTATAAAGAAATATAGATAAGACTTTATATGCAATATTAACCATTACAATTGCCATTCTTATTTTGTTTTATAAAATAAAGTTTATTAAAAAATTTCAAGCAGAATAAATTTATACATATATTATTGCTTTTAAAAATAATCAATCCTAATTTATTTTTAAATGCATTATACTGTATTTCAATAAACGTTTATAAGAAAATTTCAATGTTGACAGCAATTTCAATTTAGATTTAAGCAATTAATTCCCTAAAATAAGAAGGTTAATTGCATGCATATGATAATCTACTTGCAGGTAATCAGTATTTTAATAAAATACATGAAAGTTCAGCACTCTAATTTGTGCTCTCTAATGTTAACTTTTATTACGGTCTATAAGTAACTTTCAAGTCATTTTTAATCACTAAAGTTTTTTCATTGTAAGTTACTTTAATTTATAGTTTAATTATCCTAATGGTTGAGCTCGCATCACGATGAGCGTATGTAATAAATTATTCTTAGGCATCGAAAATTCCGAATTTTATCAGTTAGTAAAAAGTTCCTCTATTTAGCTAAAAAAAGTCATTTAATGAGTAAACTTTCAGATGAGGAAGCACTATCCTGTTTTATAATTAACAAATTACATGTATTGATATACATTAGTATCCAAAGTTTGATCTATTACTGAAAACTACATTTGAAATTTCGGAGAAAACCCATTTGCAAATAAATGTCATTGCCAATATTTGTTTAAATGTATTTTTTCCAATTACATTCGAAATATTCTTAAATCACATTCGAATCAATAAACATTTAAATGTTTAGTTAGGTTGTACTATACTTAAGTTGTATTATAAGTTGTACTATACTTTGAAGAAAATACTATTCCAAAATTAAGAAACTACTTAGTAAAAAAAAACACATATATTTTTAAAAAAACAATTTGCACTTTAAAAATGTAAATTCTTTTCCTATTATATTCGAATCAATAAATATTAAAATGTTTTGTATAATTTGTAACTTTGACGAAAATACTATAAAATACGATAAAGTAAATATAAATCTTCAGGTAGTCTTTTTTTAAGAAAATTTCACATTTAATTTGATAGTAATCAGTAAATTTTAAGCAAAGGACACGTCCCAAATTTCATCAATATAGCTTATGTAGACAGTCAGACAGACGGACTACTGTCTTTGGCAATGAGGCATAAGTAACAGTCTATTGCTGGCTATTTATACCATCCAGCTACTGCTGGTTATTTATCTATCGATTAAGTAAAAATTCGTCGTCAAATTTCATCCATTTATGTTGATACGTTTTTGTTTTATCTCTTTCCCGTAATTAAAGAACCGACGAATAATCGTTCAATTGAGGAGCCTCAAATTTTGAAACTAATATATTATTTTAGTGTTTAGTTAACAAACAAACTTTCATTTTTTTATTTTTCTACTTTTTTATGTTATTAACACACACAGTGGGCAGACAAACATTAATATATACAGTGAAACCTCGTTACAACAATATTTTAGGGACCAAATAAATATATTGTTGTAGAAAGGCATATTGTTATATCGAGGGCTCACATATTTTGAGCATTTAATAAGAGTTTTTATTATTATTATTATTATTAGTTTAAGGTGCATGACATACTACTTTTAAGTCTATATTTAGAAGAAATTAAGTTGTAAAATACTAATAATAGTGATTTAAATACTAAAAAAATAAATAAATAAGATAAATTCAGAAAATAAGCACAGAAATATTCACATACCTGAAAACACTTTTTATTGAAAATAATCTAATATTTTTGTTTGCTTATTCATTTTTTAACTGTTAAGTTCACCAATACCAATTTTCGAACTTGTTCGAATAAGTTGTCGATTATGAAACTTGCTTGACCGGTTTTTGAGGGTAGAAACGGAAAAGTGCTGGCGACATTTCACCGTGTGATAAGGCCTTTAGGGAACAATATCGCATGAAAGAAAGAAAAGTTTAAACCAAATGTTTCGCGTAGAACTCAAAATCGTTAAAGACTAAAAACAACCTTTGAACTCACTTTTCAGTACGTCACTTAACAACACCCCGCCTCCATCTCCCCCTGTTCCTCTAACAAAGGGCACTTGTTCTGTGACAAGGTGACCAGACAGGTCTAGATGTCCTTAAACCTTATCAGAATTCCAAAGCTTACTGGGAAATGGGACTAGGCATACATTTACACTTCACCCCCCCTCACCCACTCCAATTCTCAAAAGGGTGGTCTTCATCTGTTTTGAAATCTGAACAATAACTATTTATTCAGGGATAAGTTGAATATCCACAATGAGTCTTAATAGACGGAAAAAATAACAAAAGAAAACGAAAAAAAAGCATTTGAAAATCAAAATAATATTATAAAGGGAGAAAATAATACTGAAATTTAGATTGAAAAAATCGTTTTACAGAGGTTTATTGTTCTAGAGAATATCGCAATATTGAAGGGAGATTAACATTAGTTTATATGCAAAATCACCGGGACCACAAAACATTATTGTAGTAGAGGGAGTTATTGTTGTATCGGGTATCGTTGTAGCGAGAGTTTACTGTATAAGTTAATTTCAAATATGTAATTATAATATTCTCAGATTCATTCAAAACTGGAAACTTAATTTTTCGACTATAATGCTGCTTCATATACAAAATAAAATAAAATAAAGAAATAAAAAATTAGAAATTACAATTTTCATTTCCTTCTTGGTTTTGCGTGAAATATCTACTATCTTTTTGCTGAACCTCAGTTGCTTGAAAGCCACAATGGTTCCCTTGTAGACGGCGGTGCGAGTGAAGATCTGTTCCATCATTTTCGATTCAATAGACACGTGACTCACCAGACTCATCTGAAATAGAAACAAGAGCTTAAATACCAATCCTTATTGCATTTGCGAAATCTGGCCGAGTTATGAAGAGTCTCATTCATTATCTATGGACAATAAAAGTTTCATTATTGCAGGTCATTGAGAATGCGAGAAATTTTGCGCTCAGATTGGTTTATTTTTTTCGAGACGATCATTAGCATGGTATTTACACACATTTTATAAAATGTACTAAAATATTCATTACACAGTGAATTTTAATCTCCAAAAACCATGAGGTTTTTGTTCTTAATATCGATGTGATGCCTGTAAATATATGTTAGATGTATATTAAAGATAATTAACCCTTTAGAAATCAATTGTTTAATCGCAGTTAGGTTGGATATTTTTCACATATAGAGTTGAAAATAGATATTTTAGTTAAGTACATTTTAAAAAAAGATCACAAAAATAAAAAAATCACATAAGATAAATAAAATATATTTAGTACTCTTTTTTCTAAAAATTATCCTTTTTAATTTCATATAGACTTGCTTAAAATATTATTAGTTTTCCAAATATAATTTTCAATGGAAATTAATTTAATCTTTTGTCAACATGGTGACAATATGATGTTTAAAGCTTATCTTTTTCATGCATATGTAAGGCGTTCATTCAGATAAGGTTAAATATTACTGCATATGAATTCATTGTTATTAAACATACTTAAAATAGTTTTTTAACAAAATGGATAAACATCTGTACAACAAATTACAAGATACCATTGAAAAGACAATTTTCTGAGGTATAAGAAGATCCAAAAATCATTTTTGAGTTATTTTCTAAAGTTATCATTGAAAAATGTCAAAGTTTTTAATTTTTAGTAATTAAAAAAATTCGAATTTGAGCATTTTCAGTCCGAATTTGAGCATTTTAATGCATAAAATGTGCTGAGTTTAGTAGTTTAAAATCAAACGATGTGAATAATACAATCCCAAAACTTGTATACAAAAACACACACTCGCATTCTTCCTTGTTATTAATTAAGATAAAACAAATTTATAAATTAATGGACAAAAGAGAGGTAAATCATTAATAAAAAAACGTCTTTATTTGAAAGATTTGAAAAATTCTAGATTCTTTTTTTTAAATAATCATAATAAATCATGGGTGAAAAGAATTTCAATTTACAAGTTACTGATATTAAGAATGCATTGATATACATCCAGAGAAATGATTAATAAAGATTAATATTTAAAAATAAACTCTACTGAATATTGCACTCTAGAGAATTTATGATAAAGTGATCATATCAAATAGCCTGACAAACAATGTACATCCCTTGATATATACCAGACAAAAAAAAATAAGATAACATTATATCAAGAAATTTTTCAAGTAAGGAACAAGATACCATTTTTCTACGATAATACTCTAGAGAATGGCAACAATATTTCAGGAAGATGTAAAAAAAGATAGCATTTTTTCAATATCAAATAAATATCCTCCAACCATTTTTCTTTGGATGTCATTACTGACAAACAAGACAAATGGTTTCAGAAAATTCTTTCAGAAATACAAAATTTGCATGTTGATTAGAAAATATTTTTGTTCTTAAAATTTTTTCAAGGAGATTAAAATTATAATACATTGTCACATCATTATATTAAAGTAAGATTTTAATTATTTATCTTTATATCTTGAATGCCGAATCTGCCAACAAGTCAGCTTTCTCCGAAGAGCGAATTTAATAATAAAAAAAATTAGCGATCTTGATACATAATTAAACACTAATTAAGATATTTTTCATTAAAAATGTTTTCAACGATTTTGAGAATAATATGATAGTATATTAAAGAACACGATGACGATGTTAAATTTTATAAAAATGGAGAAATGTCTTTGATTAAAATAATAAAAAATAATATTCTATTTTAGTGCAATAGTTGGCAATCAGATAAAAAAAATCAAAAGTTTTATTACTCATTTTTAAGGCAATTCTGTTTCTTCGTATTGCAATTTCTATTTCTGTAAACATAATGTATTTATTAGATTCTGAAATAAAAATAATTTTTAATTAAATGAGCAGATCCTTATAGATTTGTTCAGTAATATTGCTTTTATTGTTAATTTAGTTAGATTTAAATTAAATTACAGAAAATTCAATATACAGAGTGTTCCACGAGGAATGCAGTGTTTAATATTTACAAAATCGGATAAAACATGTTAAGGCGAGTACTTTGTCGTATAACATGTAGAGTCTACCTCTTACCAAAGTCTCGTCATAGGCTTTTTACTCATATGTTACATACCACGCCTTAATGCGTTCTATTCAAACTATAAATATTAAACACTGCTTAACTTGTTGAACACCCTGTATAATTCATTAAACAATGTAAAGAGAAAGGTTTTTTACACGAAAAATGACAACGCGATATAATTAGAGATCTGACGTTGATTATTAAAAATAGATTACAATAACTGCAAATCGTGAGTTAGAACTTTAGATCTATATTAAATTATGTATTTTTAAAAAACCGGTTAGATGCAACGTAGATATTTTGGGATAATTGAAATAACTCTGAATCATAAATTACATGAAAATCTAATTTAATTTACCTAAACTGGCATCTTATTTGTTTTTTGTTTTTTTTCATGGAATAAGAATATCACTGGTTTTATATATTTATAATTTTAAAGCAAGGTTAATATATTAAATAAGCCAAAATTGCGTCGGTTTATAATCGATGTCATACAATGACGTTATATTAACTGCAGATAAATTACATTTATACACTGCTTTTAAGTATCATGGGGACTATTTCGGGTTGAATATTTTAAGTCCAGATCAGTGACAAAGAAGATTTCCTATTCAGGATCCCCTCTTGTAACTTTCGAGCATACCAAGAAGAAGACGTTGGATCTCGATGTGTATCATTTAAAGGATCGCAAGAAGGCGGCTGGAATGCATTGCCAATGTAAACTTTTCTTTTAAACAGCAGTCACACGAAGCCGACGATTGTACACAATGGAAGGGCACGCCTACTTAAGGTAGATCATGTGATCACAATGGAACAATGGCAAATAGTTCTCCCGGTGGGACAACCATTCGTCACTATGCCGTAGGGGTCAAGTGATGTTCCTGAGCTAAACGTAACCTTCCATTGAGAGCAATCGTTGGCTTCGGATGAACGCAACAAAATAACGTTTTCAGATAATTTTTATCGTTTTGTTACTCTTGTTCGATTTTTGTTTAAAGGTCATCAACATATGTCATTAGAGATATAAATAAATAAAAAAGATCGTCTTTTGTCAATAAACGAGATTTGCTATTGAATCTTTATTTTCGATATTTTATTTCGTACAAAATAACTCAGCTATTTATGAAGCATCATGAATGCAAAGCATCCGAGGCTTCACAAATAGCAAGCAATTCGATTTCATAAGGTTTCAAGCATTGATCCAGCTGGCTTCAGAGCCCATACATTATTTGCGGCCGGTAGTAATAAAATCAGGTAGCGAAACTTATCTCCAGAACTCTGATTTTTTTCTAATGTATTAATAAAAAACACATTTTTAAGATATGTTTACGTATCGTAAAGTATATATGAGGAATCCAAATCCATGCAAGATATTATTATTTTAAAAATTGTCGATTTCATTAGTAATTCAATACAAAATTCAGTTACGTCGTTGTATGGAAAATAATCAGAGTTTAATTGTGACATTCGGATATTCCAGGTATCAATCTTTTGCATAACTTAGTGGATGTTTCGAAAGGTGTATACACATTCACTAAACAAAAAATGAA
This sequence comes from Argiope trifasciata, assembly GCA_026543055.1. Lineage (NCBI taxonomy): Eukaryota > Metazoa > Arthropoda > Arachnida > Araneae > Araneidae > Argiope > Argiope trifasciata. The sequence goes on from JAPMOQ010001675.1 coordinate 338,244, forward strand.
TGATTAGATAATAATTAATAATTATGACTAATTTTCGAAGCGTTATGACACGGCAAATAAAATTTTTATTTTTAAATATTATATATATATATATATATATATATATATATATATATATATATATATATATATAAACATGCTTTATCACAAAGTATATCGATATTTTTTTTAAGAACTTGATACTTCAGAATTCTTGTATTTACAGAAAATAATTGTAGAAACCAATTTATTTCAGAGTTTGCATCATTATACAGTAAATTCTTAAAACGATAAATAAATTTATTCAAAAAAATTTCATTTACCAAAATAAAATAAAAGTTCTAAAAATTTTCTCCAAATACGTTAAAAGCACATTTTTACTGAAACTAAAACCTCAGCTAAAAATAAAAAAAAATTCTTGATATAAAAAAGTATATTAAATGAAGCTCATTTTCAAAAGAAATGGAATTTTTCAAACTTTGAGCATTTTTATTTTTGAAATAAATAAATGTAGAAAATTTTTTTACGTCAAATTATTTTTTTAAAATAATTTTTCAGAAAACTTGAAATAGATGAAGAAAACTAGACTGAAACTCAATTAGCAAATACAAAATTCAAAAATGGGCTTTTAAGCTTAATGGGTTCAGCAAAAAGATTATTTCAATAAAATGAAAAAAAACATGACCCAAGTCCAAAAGTTTTCTGAAAAATAAATTTAAATAATTTTAGAGAAATATAAAAGAAAAAGAAAAATAATAAGGTATGATTTATATGGAAGGATATTAAATTTGAAAATATTTTTTTTTCAATCCGATTAAATCCCATTTCTTTACATAAAAAAGAAAATAAAGAATTTGCGAATAAATTCGAAATATAAAACTTCTCGACTAAATACACATCAGAAATGCTTTTTATTTCCTTTTCTGGTCTTATACTTATCTAAAGTATTGTTAATACATAGCAATTAAGAATTGCGGCACTTATATGAAACTAGATAACAATAATTTCCAGAACTGAGAATTCATTTTGATTGCCTTAATTAACAAATATTTCTCTAAATAATATATTAATTGATTTTGTGGGTAGAATTTGAAGCCGATGGGAATTATTCGAATTCTTAACCCATATCCTGATTAAACGATTTATAAAATAATTTTCTCGCTAATTCGTGGTCTTTTGAAACAAACCGGTAAGCTTTTAAGAGAAGTAATAAAATAGTTCAGATATATTTAGAAGATATATTAATAGAAAATGGATAAGTATTTTTATATGATTTATTTAAGTAATATCACAATTTTGGAATTCTTCATAGTAGTAATTGAAAGAGATTTGATTCAATTAAATTAAGCCACTATTAGGATACCATCAATTGTGGTGGTGTTAATATTTTTCTATTTAATTGTCTAATAGATAGATAGAAGGATTCTTGATTTAAGTTGCTCTGAAAGATAATATGAATTAATTGTTTAAGGAACTTAAGTTTTTTTTTTTCTATTTGAATTTTCGATAAATTGTATTGAATTATATAAAGTGTAGAATTCTATTAAATATCCCTGCACACTATTACATTACGTTCTAATTTTATTCTAACAAATTAGCTATCATCATTAACACATTGTATTAAGTTTTCCAAATTATTTGGAAAAACAGTGAAATTAAAGTATTGCTCAACTAGATATTTCTAAAACCTTCCAGAAAAAGAGCGTATATGAGAAATACAAAAGAGAACAATTTTATTTTATATTTTTTATCATACAAAACTACGAAAGAATAATTTCGGATCTCCGTATATTTCTATCCGACAAAATTTAGTCAAAATTTGGGATTCGAAGAGTCAATGTATTAAACTCTGAACTTATTATTTTTATTTCAGGGATGAAGGTTTTTTTTCCGCATCTTCATTCCCTTGCTGCTTTAAAAGTAAAAAGTATCCATAATCAACGAATATATGGTTTATTCGACAAACAATAAAGAAGAGCTATTTAAATAAAAATATCTACGACTGCTGGCTAACGCTAGCTGTTATGGCAATTTCCCACAATTAAATTCTATTAATAACGGTTTAAAATTGGTTTCCGAAACACAATTAAAAATTGAAAAAAAAAATTGAGAAATAATTTCAACAATATAAAACCCCTCTTTAGAGATACATAACGCCGAAAAAAGAATATGTAATGTTCAAAGAACGGCAATTTTATACTTTTAATTTTTAAAAAAACTCAAGCTATGCTTTAAAATTTTCAACCGTATACTTTCTTCTAATACAAAGATAAAATATTATTGGATTCTCTTAAGATAGAATTTTATGAGACACAAATGGTTATAAAGTACACAACCATATTTTATTTTAAAGGATTTAAGCAGAAAAATACGGGACCAAAAGCATGGCTTTACCTTTTACTGTCTCTAGGCCATAAAATCTTATTTCATGCTTTTATCTTTTTTTCTTACTAGAGGATAAAACACCACCTTACCTTGCTGGCAGAATGCACGAGGCAAGTCCCTTCCTGCCCACAGCCCTGGATGTCCTCCAGTTCTAATCTCCAGAGTAAACCATCGATTTCTTGTTCGTATTTCCAATTCCTAAAAATAGAAAGGGAAAAACCAGGTAAACATTATGGGAACTGTAGTTGTCTTCAACCGGTTTACAGGCTCTCCTCAATCGAAGAAAGTGAAAGTCGAATATGAATAGAGACAATAGAGGGACTCGAGATAGAAATAAATAATAAAAAAATCATTTTATCTGGAATTTCTTGAGTTTTTACAAAAGCACTCAATAAAAATATTTCATACTTAAACTTATGGAAGTGACTGAAGAAGTTTAACTTGCTCTCAAATCGTTTAACGGTGTTATGTATATATATATATTTAATATATGTTATATTATATTATATATATATATATATATATATATATATATATATATATATATATATAATTTTAAATAATTCATTTCACACCATTAATTTAGCACTACAGCCACCATTTGGATGTTCTTCAAATTTCATAATTAAAAATTGTTAGATAATTTATGCATTGTTCTAGAACTTTAAAATGTTTTTAAATGAAATATAAGAACAAATACATATTTCTATTCAATTTCCCCTCAGTCACTTCAACTTCAATAATCAATATGATCTATACCTACTTATACCAAAACCATCATTTTGATGTTTTTTCAAATTCCCTGATTAAGAATTATAATTTATGTTTAGTACTAGAACTTTATGGCAATTTTTAATGAAATAATCTTTTTAATGAATCTTCCTGTTTAATTTCAAATCAAGTTATTCTAACTTGCATAATCAATATAACTAATCCCCATTTATACCAAGACTGTCAATTTAACGGTTTTAAAATTTTTTGCTTAAAAATTTTGATATAATAAATTTTTATTTAATTTCCATAATCAATGTGGCCTATAATTGTACATATCAAGAGCTATCAAAGTGTTGGCTTTGGTAATTTAAAATGCATTTTATCGATCATCTATAATCTTATGATATCAACATGTATTTACATTCATTTATAAATCACTTTCAGACATTTCCTGATAAAATTTGTAAATCCTTTTTTATATGAAATTATATTGATTAATCCAAAGTGTTAGGCAGTCGTTATAATGGCATCTATTTATTCCGATTATTATTCAGTTCAAAATTAAAAGCTCTAACTGGATGTTCTATAAATACAAATATAAAATGTTTTTCTTTATCTGGTTTTTAATAATTAATTATTAATTATTTTAAATGCTGATTTGGGTAAATTATATTCTTTTATTTACATGAACTAAGCCAAAAATTACAATAAAAGATCTAAAGATAAAAAATTCGTCGATATGAACGGGTTTGGTAAAACTAGGTATATATTTAACATCGATAGTTATAGAGTCAATTTGTAAATAACAGCAAACATCTCTTGGAATTTGTCTCTGATATATTATGGAAATATCATCAATGATGGTTCTAGCATTGTAACCGTGATGATGTAGCGTTTTTTTTTATTTTTAAATAATAAGTTTAATTACTAACCTTTGGAATTATAATAATTAGACTTTTTGCATCATATACATAAGATTAAACAAAACAGTTGTAACTAAGAAATTACTATTTTTTAACTATTTTTATTAAATTATTTAACTTTTAAGACAGTTTTTTTAGATATTTTTATTTTTATTCTATCTATTCTAATTTCATTTCTAATACTGATTTTTTTATTATTAACCATATTTGTATATTAAAACTATAAGTGCAAATTTTATACATACGTAAGGATACTATTTTCTTATTTACAAAAAGTAAAATTTTTTTATTTCTTATATCATTTATTTTCAAATTCAAAATTCATGTACAAATTATCCGCTGCTGAAGAATGCTTTGAATAGCACTATTAAAAACTCTAAAACTGCGTATTTGGTATCACTTCGTTCCAAAATCATGTAAGAAGTAAAAATGTGCTTTATTATAGAGCATGTGCGCTGCAGAAATCGGTACCTAGCAAAACAATTGTATTTTTAAGATATTTTCTCACTTAACCAAGAGATTAATGAAGTTTTTTTAAAGACATTTGGAAAATTACAAAAGCATTTGCATTGTGATGCTGATGAATTTTAAAATTAAATAAAAAATCATTCATATAAATGATCTATTTAAACACTAAAACTTCAGAGAGGAGCTAAATTATGCAGTCATATGCACGAGTCGTCCCAGTAAACATATAAGAGTTAAAAATATGCACATATGAACAATTCCACTTTGTTACTCATAACTTAAACTTCCACATTAAAGCCCTAATGCACATGATTAATGGTTTTTGTCTCAATTTTTAACGTTAAAAATTTTAATAGTAACATTTATAAATGACGCTTTTCACTGTGCAGTTTATTTTATATCTCATGTTAAAAATAATAATTTGAAGTTTTAGTGTTATTTTGTTAATAAGCATTGTTTTAGAAATCACAAAAATGTTAACATACATTTTCCATGGTTTGAGATACAGATGTTAAAAATCGATTTAAACTCTACATTTGCTTAAATATTATTATTAATCTTATTTTGATAAATGTACGTTAAAAGAGCCTTACGCGATCAGCTGTTGAATTATTTTAAAAGTCATTGCTACTCCTTATCAATTTTCTATCAATTTTGATGAATAATACATGCGAATTCATTTCGTATATTTATTTAAAAATCTTCAAGCCAATTTCTCAAGAGTATATTTCTATATCTACCAATAATAAAGATAAATGTGTGTATTGTGGCGTCTTTTTAGGTCATACCATTTGAGCAATAGCTACAAAATTTGGAACGTATATATCTCAGAGAGGAACTTGAGAACCTCAAAATAGTTTTTCAAAAGTTTTAACTAAAATTTCAATTATTAAAAATTAAGCTGAATTTGAGAATAACTTTTTTTAACAAGAATTTCTTCAGCATTATTGCACAAAATTGAATTTTACACCTTTCAACGTTTTCCAATATATTTTTAATGATAACAATTTAATAACTGTGCAGATTTTTTCCTGAATTTCGACAAATAATTTTTAATTATTTTCTAAAAATAAATTGCATTGAACAAAAGTGGTTTTGGTTTCGTCAAATATTTAATCACATTAGGGGTACTATAAATAGAAATAATTTTAAAATAATTTACATATTAGTAAGAACATAAATGCGATTCAATTTATTAGATTCTAGCCGCCTTTTACGACCAACTAGTTCGCCATGAGTAAAGCGTTCTAAAATTTTCAATTAAATCACATATTCATTAGCCTTGAAGTAATTCCGGGCATTGATTGGCCTGAAATCAATATTTTCTTTAAGATGATGGACGGAAAGTTCTAATAGTACACGTTTTTCTAATAATATTCTTCAATTTTATAAATCAGTTTTAACTATCGGTTATGCTTCCAAAATATTAAAAATGTTTTTTTCGGTGGTGTTTCCTAAATATAAATAAAAAAATTATTGAATTAATGATACAGATATTGCAAACGATTACATAAATATGCCATTAAATCGAGATTTCAATGCATATCCTGTCTAAATTCAATCAGGTTTGCCGTAAATAAAGAAGATTTATCGAGTTATTGATATAGATATTGCAAACGATTATAGAAACCTTGGCTTTGCATTAAAAAAAATATCACATTTTATATTTATTTTATTTTATCCAGTCGTGCTAAAAGTTGCATTTCTTTAGATTTATTTGCGATGATAGTTTTTTTTTTTTGAACTTCCGGCATTGTTTTCTTTTATTTTATCCAGTCACGTGATAAAAAAAACATGGCCAAAATTTTTCTTTAAAAATAGAAGCTTGAGTTATACATTAAAACAGTGATACCATTAGACAGCTAATTTTTTAATCTTTAAATTGATGTAAAAATCATGTTTGTGCGGTAATATTTTCGGAAGTTATAGCGGAAAAACGTCGAAATTTCGCTTAAATTTTAATTAATTCAAACTCTAATTAAAAATTCGAAAAAAGGGCTCCAAGGCGCACATTCCGGACTTCCAAGGTATACATGTACCAAATTCGGTAGCTGTCTGTCCATCGGTCTGGCCTGTAGAGCGCCAACACACACACATTGAGCTTTATTATTATAGATTAGAATGAATCTGGTAGCACTGTGTAGCTTATAAATAAAGCTCATATTATCGAGAAGTTTAGAAGAAAATTAAACCACACATCTGTGTTTTTTTTATAGCGCCAAGATATCACGTCTCTATAAAAAAAGTGGTACCTGAAAAGTAATTGTTATTTTTAAATATTTTTTTTTTCTTTTAAGATTGTTTTTTTTAAACTTAACTATTGAAAATCCTCTAGAAGAACAATTTACTCGTATAATACCCTACTCTAACTTAATATAATTCAGATTCAACAATAGCCAATTGATGTTTGTATTCCGCAGATTTCTTTGAAAATAATACCTTAAAATCAATAGAGAGCTTTCTGAATGAATCCAACTTTATGTCAAACTGTTTGATGCGAGTTTGGATGTTAAATAAATTGTTGTCATAAAACCAACTTTTAAAACATCGCATGATAAAATGTAAGCATTTAACAAATGTTCTTTCTACTTAGACAGATGTTACTTTTCAGGTACCGCATGGTTTTATTTATGAAAAATACAGCTATTTTTGGCAAAAATATATTACTTTCACTTTCATACGATAGAAATATTTTTACTTTTAGAATACAATTTCCATAAAGTAGAATAATATGCCCGGATATCTATTTTTTCCTCTCCATTTTTGATTTGAGCTCTGAGAAGAAGTGAGTGGAGAAATATATAAATAACAAACTGATTAACTTCTAAGTATTTTGTTGGGACATAAATATTTCACTATCTTAAACGGATAACTAAATAATTTACTCCAGTATTATGCAAGCAGTTTCTACTTTCTGTTTAAATAAAAAGTATTATTTAAAATATTGAAATCGGCTATGGCAAATTTCAAGTTAACATGTGAGAACATTATTTTTACTTGTCTTGACTGATTTAAATCATTGAACAGTTTAAATTGGTTTGAAAGAATCACCAGACATCTCTATCGGTCTCTATTCTCTACCCCACCCCCAACTCACTTTATATAATGATAATTTATGAAATTTTTATTCCCGGCTTTTCTTGCTGGCACACAAAGTTCTGAATATCAATCAATTTTGTGGCTTTGAAAAAATAATCCATTCACGTATGAGTAATATGGTACTCCCGGGATTGTTTCGAACCCGTTTAACTTTTTCAATGATTGAAATTAATTAAGATAATTCGTAATAATTTATAGAATGAATAATTTGGAAATTAAGTTGAAACTTTAAATCGCATCTCACATCATAGAGAAACATCGTTCTCACATGATGGAGAAACATTTTATTTTTTTTCTAATACATGTGAAATAATACTTGTTGATTAGTAATTTATATTTTTATGTACTACAACCAATAGTTCAATCTGAGCTATCCCTGAGAGTTGAGAGAGAGTTTCAGAGCTGAAATCAGAATATATCGATTCCAATTTTTCTTTTTACTAATACAGTTCAGCTATTGGCCAAATAGAAGAAATAAATTATCGGAATATAATAAACGAGACAGTAAACGCAAATACTGTTATTTTAATGTCAGATTAAGAATGATTAACTTTCTTGTCAATATGCTTTAAATAAAGACAGGAGATTAATTTCTTACTAACTTTGAAAACCAGTTATTTGTGAAAAAAAAGCAAAAATGTAAACATCAAAGAACCTTTAAAGCAATGACTAATATGATGTCAATAATAAACTTTAAGTTCATCAATATAGTATAGTGAATTATAGTTAAACTAAAAGCAATAATAAAACATTTTATTTTTAATCCATATATGGTTATCCATTTTTTAATAAAAAATCAGCGCATAAGCAGCAATTTAACTTTTCCATTTTCTGGCGCTGCTACTTATTTTATTTATAGATGGATCATGAAATAAATTCAAAAATAATACAGTCTCTAGAACAAAATAAATCATTATTTCTTGCTGCAAAACTGATATTTTCAATGCTGATGCTTTCAAAAAATAATAGTCTGGGTAAACAATCTTTTCTTTTACCGGTTATAGATACAACATATGTTGCCTAAACTAAGCTCAAGATATTCTTTTTTTCAGAATGGCTTTCTGCTAAACTATGTAAATGGAAAATAAGAAAAATATTGAATAATCTTTAAACAAGCATTAAATATAAATATTTTCTTTATATATCAAAGAGAAATATGTCGAGAAGATGTAGAATTTTTCATTTTTTAACATTATTTAGTAAAATATTTGCTGAATATGAGGCTTAGCGCATTCGTATAAAAATCTATATTTATAATAAAGCTCAATATGTGTGTGTGAGGGTTGGCTCTCTACAGACCAGACTGTTGGTCCTACAGCTCCAAATTTGGTGCATGTATACCTTGGAGGTCGGGAATGAGCACCTCGGAGCCCCTTTTTTTTCGAATTTTTAATTAGAATTTGAATTAATTAAAATTTAAGCGAAATTTCAACGTTTTTCCGTTATAACTTCCGAAACTACTATTGATTTTTATATCAATTTAAAGATTAAAAAATTAGCTTTCTAATGGTATCAATGTTTTAATTTTTAACTTAACTTCTATTTTTAACGAATTTTTAAAGAAATATTTTAATCATGTTTTTTTAGCACGTGACTGGATAAAATAGAAGAAAAAAATTACGGAAGTTCAAATAAAAAAAAACTATCATCTCAAACTAAATCTAAAGAAATGCAACTTTTAGCACGTAACTGGATAAAATAAAAGAAATATAAAATGTGATATTTTCTAAAAAAATAAATGCAAAGCAAAGGTTTCTATAATCGTTTGCAATATCTAAATAATTAAATCAACAAATATTCTTTATTTACGGTAAGCCTGATTGAATTTAGACAGGATATGCATTGAAATCCCGATTTAATGGCATATTTCTATAATCGTTTGCAATATCTGTCATTAATTCAATAATTTTTTTCCCTTTTTCGCTTTCTTTAAAAAAACATATTTAATATTTTGGCAACATCACCGAAAAAAAACATTTTTAATATTTTGAAGCATAACCGATGATTAAAACTGATTGATTTATAAAATTAAAGAATATTATTAGGAAGACGTGTTCTTTTAGAACTTTCCGCCCATCATCTTAAAGAAAATATTATTTTCATGCCAATCAATGCCCAGAATTACTTCAAGGCTAATGAATATGTGATTTAATTGAAAATTTAAGAACGCGTTACTCATGGCGAACCAGCTGGTCGCCAAAGGCGGCTAGTTATTAATAAAATGATGATGATTTGTTTCAAATGCGTTAAGTATTTGTCTCTCTTTTTTTAAATAATACTTTCTTTTATTAATAAATTCTCAGACAAATTATTGCAAACGATAAAATAACAAGCAAGGAAGGTAAGCAGTGACAAAAATCAAAATTAGAAGATAAAAATACGCATACTAATAATGAAAACCAGAAATTTAATTACTCTCATTGAATTCGCAAACGAATGAAGAATTTCTGATTACTTTTTGAGTTATCATGTAAATACTGAAATTTATTATTAATGGATCAATAAATCAAAACATTATTCATATATTTTAGGAAAATAAATCCCCAAATTGGCTTCAAAGCAAATACTAATGGTAAATTCAACCGTTATTTTGAATTTATAATGTCAATGATGCAAATAACAGCTAGTCACAAATTCAAGTTTAAAAATTGATTAAATTAAGAAAATGTCCTTTTTTTACTGAAGAAATATCGAATTCAAATTTCACGAACAAATAATAAATATAATTTGAAAAAGAAATTTTATAATTCATACGATTCATATGTACGACTTATAATAGAATGTACTTCCTAATTTTGAGCCATGATCAAACGATAATTGCGCAACGAACGAACGAGTCTCAATCCTCATAGTTATACACTATAGTAATATTTTAAATCATCATTCTGAAGACATTTCACTCTTCCGTAATTCTCATCATTCTGAAGATATTTGCATCCTTCATAATATTTCAAGCCATCATTCTGAAGACATTTGTATTCTTCAGTATATTTAAAGCCGTCATTCTGAAGATAATCAATAAATCTCGAGCCATTATTCTGAATACATTCAGTAAATCTCAAGCTGTCATTCTGAATACATTCAGGAAATCGCAGCCGTAATATCTCAAACGGTCATTCTAAGGATATTTGCATTCTTCAGTAATTGCAGTCATGTCAATCATCAATTTTAAAAATCTTCGTTGATATTTATAAATGAAATACAATTGAAAATACGTGCAAATATGAACACATCATTCAAATTGACTTCTCTTCGTTTTCTCAGACAAAAACATCAAATAGAAATTCTCAAAAATGATGCAACTGTAAAATTCATAAATCTAAAATATGATTGGAAAACACATTCTTTAAAAAAAATTCTCAGTAGAATAACAAATTCAAAGAAAAGCTTTCTGTTGTAATTTAAAGCTCACGTTCGTCTATGAAAGAGAAATACATCGTTTCAGAAATGAACTTCCATTTCCCCGTTCCTAAACGAAACAGGAAACGAAAGGGAATTCTTCGGAGCGAAATAATTTCGTTTCATTTCTGAATACAAAAAGCTGCTACATAGAGGCAGCTATTCAGGCTGAAGGAAGAGATGTGCAGCTGAATATTTCTTCTCTTGTTAATAAAGCCAATACGAGAAATGGCGGATATACGATTTTTTTTTCTTTGCACGTAATTTTACTCTCTTTTTGTAACTTTTGCAATCTTCTTCTTACTGGAGTTAATTAAAGTGAACCTGTTGGCGCAGAAATGACAAAAGAACATTTAATTAGAAGAGGAGAGAGCGTTTTTTAAAAATCTGAAACTCGATACCTGGAATTTCAGTCACGAAAGTTTCTTTTTATCTTGCCAGTGTGTACTGAATGTTGAAAGAAATTCACTACTCTTTTAGCTTTGGTGCTTATAAATTGTCACAATATTCTACCAATATTTTACAATGTTGATTTAGATCGATTAATGCTCTGTGTAGAAAAGCTAATGAAGCCAATTTATACAGATTTTTAGTTTTGAAACTAGGTTTAATAACCATGTTTTACAATTCATAATAAAACTTCTGAAAATTTTCCTATTTCAAATTCAATCGAATGTTTAATGCACGCTTAGTGCATTTTAATATATGTATTTATGTGATTAAATATATATAGCTTTTGTGTCTTAAAAATTCATCTAATGATGAGGAAGAAAATAGTCAGCACACACTTTCGATATCTCGGTTAACGAGATCGCATTATTTCGTTGACTAAATCAGTGCAAACAATGGAGAAGACAGGGAATAAGAGCCCGAAATGCAATTTGATTAGAAAAGTGGCACGTTATCATTCATTTCTGATAATAATTTATTTAATTGCATTCACAACTTGTGTCAGCTGGAAAGCTTATTGTATAAGAAGCCTACTCAGAGTGTATTAAAAAGATAAATTGATTAGCATCAACTAAAACTTTAAGAAAACCGTCTTTTTTTTTTAGCTAAAAAAATTGCAACTATTTTTTTCTCATTTGTAATTGTCATCAAAATATATTATTACAATAGTTTATAACACAATTCACTAAAATTACATTAATATTCAATTTTGAAGTCCCAAGGCGTCTATTTTGGTTCTAAGCTTGGTAATTTTGAATCAAGGCCAAGAAAAGAGGATATCTTATGAAACACTCACCACCTATGAAATGGTTTTTCAAGCCCACATGAATTAATAATACAGAAGGTGTTTATTGGCATGTGCATATTAAAAGTAATTAGAAAATAAGATACATGTCTTGATTGAAAATAAAAATGAAAGTGAGCAACGTATGCTCCTTTAAAACTCAATCTCTTAAAAATCATATCGTGAAAAAATATCGCGTCAGATAATAACTTTCAGAACATAATAAAATAAGAGATTTTAATATAACGATAATTTTAAAATAAAACGAGTGTATGAAACACAAATAGAACTTAATGCTCAAAATATTAATTCGTTTTTCCTACAAAACCTACAATTTCGCATACCTAGGAAAATATTGTTCAAACAAAATAGATATACTTAAACTAATCTAGTAATAAATTTCCCAATAAATAACCTAAAAATGCAAACAATGATGTATTTAATACAATTCAAAGAAGGAAAGAACGTATAAATATTTATTTTTATTTTCGAAGTATTAATGCAATTATATCTTCATCAATTTCACGGCAAGCTAGTTTTAAATTCATTTACTAGTAGTCATTTTAAAACATTTCAGAAGGAATGCTTTAAAATTGTATAGAAATGCATGTACCAAACATTAAGTGTTTAAGAGTGGATTTAAATGTTAATTTTAGATTTTGTTAACGTTTAAAAGGATTTCAACAAAGCTATCACATAACTATGTAAATAATAAATAAGCGAAACTTACTTTCATTGTATATTTATGATTGTATTCCGATTAAAGACAAAAAAAATATTTTACAATGGTCTGAGTAAAGTTTGCCTATGCTCAGAATGTTAAGACGTAGAACATAATCATAACATTTCTCTAAATAACCATGCTAAAACATAGGGCACATATTTAACCCTCAACTACAAATTTGGCATGTTGTAGGTTTGCAAATGCGAAAGACAGTCGTAATAACTGCATCTCGAATATGTAATCTATTTTTCACTCAAGACTTCATATAACCAATAGTTTTTATTCATTTTAAACTTTAGAACTAGTCATGAATTTTCAGAAACATACTCTTACATCAGTAACAAAATACATTTTTCATACTTGCACATCAGTAACAAAAAATAACATATTAAAAATGTTATTATATTTTACTCCAAAAATATTTGCAAACGCATTCACGCAAAATATTTCATATCAGCGAGACCCGAAACAAAAGGCACAATTATCGAAATTACATTCGAATAAAAATCTATCGAATTGCTTCCCTGTCAAACATATTATTGATAAACACATCAATATCCAATAATATAAATTTTTATGCCCGCGTCTAGCTCTCCTCTCTGAAGATTTGAAATATGCGACACGCATTTTCATGTATATCAGAAGCTCGAAATTCTTCCGAAATTCGACACATTGTCAAATGCTATCAATCACATACTTTTGAAAACATCCAAGCAGATACAGAACGGGCGACGGATATGTGGGACACATCGAGAATACAAAATCCGATACCACAGTAGGAAAGGGTGGGTAATCCTACTAAATTCTTCGTTTCTGTCTGACTCGTGTCAGGCGCTCCTCTGATTGGATCCATTCTTGGCCAGTCACAGATTTCATTCGATATCTATTTTTGCGAGGCGAAAGAAAAAAGGTATGTTTTTCCTATACTTAAATACTGAATTTATGTACATCCTTATGAGTTTTTCCTTCACAGTATTTTTATAGTAAAGTTTTTCCAAGAAAGAGAGGCTAAAATAAATTATTTTGAAGTTTTTACAAAAAAATAATTAAGAAGATTAGAGGGAAGATTATTAACTTAAATTTTAAAATAACACTAACTTTTCACACTTTTTTTTTCGTTTCTTTTGAAAGCTAGTTGCTTGCTTTCTTACAAATTATTCTAAGATTTTTTTTGCAAGAAAGTTCAGCTTATTTTATCTTGTTGTTTTAATTCCTTAAAGTGACTTCGGCATGAGCCAATAAGAATATGTCAAATTTTTAAATAAAAATATTTCTGCAAAATTGTTGTTTCCCTAAATTAGACTATACTAAATTTCACCTCTAGTCTCGATTTTTCAAACAGACAAAAAAAATCCTTACTTATTTTTGCCAGATAAATTTTACAACAAACTTTAGTTTTTAAAATAAGTGTTTAAAAATAGTTTTTAAATGTAATTATATTAAAGTACAAAGCATCATAAATTTCTTTTTTAACGATTGGATTTTTTAAACTTTAAGATATGTTATTTCTCATACTCAAACAGACGTCACGGAATCAAATTTTAATTTTATAAATCGATTAGGAAACAATATAAAGTTTTCGGATGATTAAAATGATTTAATTATCTCTGATTGAGTCGTCCATGTGAATCTAAAAAAATCGTCTAAATGAATTAATCATCGTCGAGAATATACAAATATTCAAAATTCTACAATCTCACAATTGAAGAAAGAAATGGAAATTTGGTTACAAAAATATAATCTCTCTAGATAACCAAGACAAGGTGTTAAATAAATGTTTTTAACAAGAGAAATCATTAACGAATGAAAAATAAAAATCAATCAAATCAAGATCATTCAAATCATGATCAAATAAGATCATTCAGAAAATATCAATACAGTTATATAAGTCATAGTTGTTGGTATTTTGAGGTTTCCTACAAACTCTGTGGAAATAAATATAAGTGTCCAAATAAAACAATAGCATTAATATTAAATATGGCATTACATTTCAAAACAATTCAAGTTTGCAGTAAGTTTAAATGAGTAGCAGAATCTTAATTCTAGAAAATAATCTAAAATCGAATATTCGAGGTATTTTAATTTAACTTTGGAATGAACCGGCTGAATGGTACCTTGTTGGTTATGTAATTTATATCATATTATACCATTATTTAATACCATTGAAAAAGTTGTAACAGTGCATAAGCCTTCGTGCCATTACTTTGTATTAATTTAAGATGCATGAGAGTGAATCTATATTGCTTTCGATACATTTTTATATTTTCCAATGTAAAATTTGAACTTAATACTCTATAAGTAAATTTTAAAGTGTTTTCATTGATTAAAATCAATATTTCCTATAAAATACTTTTATACTGAAAACATAAATAACCGTCGTAAATAATTCCATGTTTTTTCCAATACATATTTATATGGCTAAACCATTTTCATTTCTTTTCTCTTAAATAATTTTCTTTTATAAACTATTTTTATTTTAGTTTTATCAGTATAAAATACGATTTTTTCCAGAACATCTTCAAAAGAGTTAATTTTAAAATGAAAGCCTTTTCTAACATCTTAAAGCATTATGACCCCTTTTTCTACCAATTCCTTCAAAATTCTTCTACGGAAATTATGGAAATGCGAAGGATGCTATTTCAAGACGGGCCCAGCCCCATAATTTCTCCCGTAATCCTCCTCTTTCTTGTGAAATGCTCTTTTCTCATTCTAGACCTCGACAATCTTTAATCTTTTTTTCCTTTTCCCTTCGATAAAGAACAGAAAATATCCAGATTAGAAATGAACTACATTTCATATATAATTTAAAATTCAGACCAAACTCCATGTCTCAGAAAGGTTTGAAATGTAATTCAAGATTTTAGACATTTTTTTTTTTTTTTTTGCTATTTCAGAGAGTGCTTTAGCAAATGAGCTGTTTTATCAGATTTAACATCTACAAAATTGTTATCAAAATTCTTTCAGACGGTGTATTATTAAGTTTTGAATGTCTTATTTAAAAGCTTATTAATTAAATATTCATATTTACGCGCATTCAAATATTATATTAAGTATAATATTTGAATTATAGTATTTATTATAGTAAATAATAAATATAAGTGCATGTGATGAATATTAAAAAATGTAAATGAATATAAAAAACGTGAATTAAACATAATAATTGAATGACTTAATAAATATATTTCTAAGTGTGAGAGCTAATACTAGGAAATAAAACAAATTTTACTAATAACAGTATTTTCCCTAGACGAAATATCGATAAAAGTTTTATGGCTAAATTCTGCTCTAATTCAATTACATTTAATACCATTATCAATTAAAGCATAATGAACTGGACCTCATGATATAGCTCATAAGTGTGGCATAGAAAAGGGCAAATTGTAGCTAATTGCGGTTATAAATATAAGCATATTTAAAGATTTATTGAATAATTTCATAACAATAATACCTAAATATAATTATAATATTCCAATCAAATAACAAGTTAGTACATCCTAATAGTGTATGGATTGATCTATTCTAAATCCACATGTGAGTTGGCTGTCGTAGATGGTTATGATGGAGATGTGCATAGGCACTGAAAAAAGCTGAGTGCTATTTGCCAGTTCATTTTTTTTTTTTTTTTTTTTTTTTGCGTGCATATGCAATGAATGAAACTTGCTGTACACTTGGAGCAATGCGTTGCCGCAGATGGCTATTATTCTTTTTGTATTCTTAGAATCATTAAAATGAGTATTGAAAAAGAGAATTGTAACTGATGGAGATTCATACAACTAATTGTTATGTGCCAGTGCGACGAGGACGTCTAGAGGTACATTTGAATTAATGAGTTATTGTGGGTAGTTATTATTTTTTCTGCGTTCTCTCAACTACGAAGATGCGTACAAGCACAACGATGAAGATGTTCACAAGCATTGAAAATGCGAAATTCTATTTGATGATTCATGAAATTCCTTCTTGCATGCATGTTCAACGTTCAAGAGTAAAACTTTGTAAACATATGGAATAATGAGTTGTTTCAGAGTTGATTATAACTTTTTCTATGTTCTCACAACGATGAATGTGTGTACAAGCATTGAAAAAGTAAAATGATATTTGTTGATTCATAAAATTCTTTTGTGCATTCACAACGAGGAAGGAATGCTGTACACAAGGATTAAGAACAAATAGCAAGTATAAATTTACCAAATGGTTATTTTAAATTAAAATGCGTCATCCACGTCATCATTCATCCTTCCATGATTTTTGTATAATGATGCATAATGAATCATTATACTTAAGTTCAGCTAATTGACGTTTAAAACATATTTTAAAACACATGGAGATAGTATAAAATCCTCAATAAATGAAAAAAAAAATTCGATTCAACATATTTTAAATTTTGAAAGAATGAGTCATAGTTAAATGTTTAATTTTTGATTGTTTTAAATGGAAAAATTTGTTTGTTTAAAATCTAGGTCTACTAAAATATCTTCATTGTCAGCAGTACTTAATTAATTCAGCACTAGATCTGTATAACAATCAATTAATATCTTCGCTTGAGAATTCTGGATGGAGCCCCTAAGGACATCTCAGTGCAAACACCCATGCTATCCTGAGTGTTTGGTGTGAATGATTCGATTTGCTAGATTGAGGCTCGTATTGTGGCTACACCAAAAGCTTTTCTAGACTTTCTCATAATTTAGAACCCTACCCAAGATGTTAAATGAAAGATTTGCTATACACCAGTTATAAGGGAAGGAAAGGCAATATATTGTAAAAATTATTTGTATTATATATTATTATAAATTATATATTATCACTATTTAGACTAGTTACTAACTTAAAAAAACATATAAGACATTTTTTATGTTATCGTATAAGTGACCTGGGGGTTATGATATTTCTTGAGAAAATTAATAAAAAAAGATTAAAGTTTTGTAATCCGATTTCATTTTTAACTGGTTAGATATAGAACAAGTTAAGAACAGAAAAAGCATAACTCCATAAAATAATGATTTGCACTATATATAAATACCTAGAAATAAAATAGGTAGTATTAGTTGAACAATAAAATGAATACATTTTAAGAAATAGTGTTTAAGATATTACTAATGAATTGATAACTATATTCAGGAATAGCTAAAAAAATTATATCTCTTTTGTCCAAAGAAAAAACAAATGAGAATCAGTAATTCTAGAAGTTTTCCAGGACACCATCATAATACTAAACTTTAGAGCTAAATCATACTTTTACAATAGCCCTAAAGTTGCTAAGGTAATAAAACAGACTTGTTATTAAATCATGAGCTTTTGATTGATGGTCGTGGTTAGATTATGTTACCAATAATGAAATCAGAACTGCATCGGCACCATAATACTAATAAAAATTAAATTCATGTTTAGATATTTTTATTTTACTATACCCCTTCTGCATGAGTAAAAAAATATTTAGGGTTTTTTTTTTTTTTTTTTTGAATACGCAGTAAAAAAAATATTCTAAAAGAAAATTTCACACTAGAAAATTCTGAGGCATATCAAAATATTTTTAATTGAAAATATTAGGCAAAAACCTAAAATAAAAATATATCTTTTTAAATATAATTGTAAAAATGGAAAAGTATCCGTTATATTTAGCATAAACAGAAAAAAAACACCTGGTGACCTGGAAAATGTAAATTTATGAAGTAAGAATATATTAGAAGGTAAGTATTATTTATACTTTTTATTATCTAGTTAGATTCGGAAAATAAATTTCCCAATTCGGAAACATAGTGTCTTATTATATTAAAGTGATAATTATAAGTAATTTTTGTGTCCAATTACGGCATCGATCGTCAGATTATTTTGAGAAGCAATAATTCGATGCACACATATGGCGCATGGGATAAAAACTAAGAGACACTTGGATAAAACCTCTTACACTTTCTTTAAAAGTGTAAGAATTTTATTTCGTTTGAATTTTTTCCTTAAATTATGATGAAATAAATATCATAATAATTTATTTAATTAATCTATAATAATATTCCTTCCATTAAATATGCCCGTTACTAATATTAAGAGCTTCGACTGTTGTAGAATTATTAACCAGAAACAGATGAATAAGATAATGAGTAACTTTAAGGGCAACTTAATACATAACAAACATTAGCTTTTATTTTAACTAGATGACATGAATCCTTCAATTTTCAGTTATCCTTCATTAATGAATGCAAAAACCAAGACACCGATTTTATGTTAGATGCGATACAGAAAAAATTATTAACGGTATGATTTAATAGTACATTTTACCGGTCAATGGTGGGAGGATTAGCATTGATTTTCCATGCTCAAAATGTCGTAAAAAAAGATATAGCGACAATAAAACCCTTTTATGGCTACGTCATCACAAGAGAAGTATATATAAGAACTATTATGAGATCAACAGTGATATCTAGCTCATATGAACAGTGAATTATAGCTAACATTTCATGGCGCTTAATCCGTTTTTTAATGAATTATTATATGATTCCCATAGATATAGCATATAAAAAACTCTTAATATATTATTAATATATGAATTATTATATTATGAATACCAATATATAATTTCGATATAAAGAAGAGTTACGTCTTATATATGCTCAAAAGGAGTACCTTTAAATATAATCTCAAAATAAGTAATAGATTCAAACGTTCTCTGACAAGCGTAATATTGAGTTAATAAAAAATCTTTCAACTCAGACAGTCAATATGTTGTAAAATGCTTAGTTGCAGTGAAAATTCAGCTCCAATATCAGACGCAGAAAAGTCTCTGGAGCTGGTTTTTATTTTTATTTTATTCATCTTAACCTGACTGGTCCGCACTCAAATGGAAGGATTAAAATCTTGATTATTAAATTCAAATACCTTTTTAGAGAAAGGTCAGAGTAAGTAATTTATATAATAAAAATACGAATAAAGAATGACATATGAAATGAGATATGACGGATACTTCAAATCAAAAACATATTTAAAGCGATGGAAATAAATCCAATTTTAAATTGATCATCCTGGCTGATTGGTTAAGAACGTTTTTTTTTAATTCGACAATGTTCATATGCACCATTATAGTAGATTGCTTTGTAAATAAATCCAATTTGAAACGAATTAAGGCAGTTAATTGGTGTAAGATTCTTTGCTTTTGCTAGCTATGTTTATTGTAAAGCCCATTATAGAAAGATATTTTTATTATTTTTATTTAATGTTGGTGATAAATTTGTGGACATTCATTCTGTAAAGATGTCAAAATAATCGAATAATTCTATGTTTTGAAAATATCCTTTGGGTTCTTTAAAAATAAAAGACTACTTTTGCATAAAAAGTTGTAACGCTCTGTCATATTAAATACGTTTTTTTTGTTGTTGTTTGCTTTCATGTTTGATAACGGCATTGTATATACATTTTAAAATTAAAAAAATATATTAGCGATTCCAGATACTCATTTTAATCGAATTAAATTTGTTAAACTGAAATTTTTTTACACATTTACCTGGTTTTATAATAATTAACAATAATTTGAAATACAATATTGAAACACGCTTTAAAAAAATTAATTCATTTAAGGATTTGAGGTTTGAATTTAAATATTAATTATTTTTCAAACAGCTTTTAAATTTCAAAGAAACGTAGCAAATTCTATTATTTATAGTTATAGTTAGCTATATGGATGTTTTGGATTTAAAGACTGATATGATAATTTACGAATAAAAATTTTCGTAATTTCTTCCTGAATTTAATGACCTAATTTTAAAATTTATATGTGTTAAAACATTCAACAACATTAATTTAAATTTTGAAGGTTTTTAGAGACATTACTCCTTATAAATGATATTTAATGTAAATCATTTCACAATAAAACAGTCATAAAATTCTTTCATAATTCAAACAGTCATAATTGCTTTCGTTTCTTAATATTTATCAAAATTTTAGTTTAAAAACCTTCTCTTAAATCGAACTCATAAATATTCAAACATTTTTTTAATTACCAAACATTTTTTAAAAATATACTTGTTTTATTTCAAAATTAATTTTGCTCTATTGTTTTAATTAATTTACTTTAATTTTATTTTTTTAATAAAATCTTTTGTATTAATCTATATATTAATTTTGAGAATTAACTTTAAAATTTCCTACAAATATCTATAAAAGTTTCAGTATTTCATCAAAACGGAAGTTAATTTTTAACTATGCGAATGCTAAGACAGAAACCAATTTTAGAAAAAACAATGCAACAAACATATATATACAAGCGTAAAAATTTTAATTTTATTGAAAAATTCATTTGATGTAAACTTATTTAAATAGCCATAATGCATTATTTTGTGTTGATTCTAAAAAGTTTCTTATGATATTTTTAAAAAATTCATTTGATGTTTTGAAAAAATTTCGGCCAGTCTGTAAGCTTCCGTTTTTATAAGAGTTCTCCAATTTCCTGACTTAGCGAATGGTATAAAAGTTAAACGGAAATTAAAAAAGCCATATAAAGTTTTAGAAGCATTTAGGGCAATGATTGAATGAAAGCAAATTCTGGTTTCTTCGATGAGTTATTTCGCTGATAGATTTATAAAAGATTAGTAACATTTTTTGTTGATCGATTTAAGACTTCGAAACATGCTTCAAAGAGAGAAATTAAGGAAAACGAATATCAGTCGATTTTAGATTAAGCATAGGTAGAGAGGGATAAATATTTACAGATTTTTTTCTGCCGCATTTGTAAAAAAAATATTATAATTAAAAGGTAATTTCAAAGCGCAAATCAAATCAATTTTTAATTAAACTTCATTCAATAATAATTTTACAAAAATGAATATTTTGAAATAAATAATTATTATGAGTTAATATCTTTAATATTTAAACGTGTTTTGCTCAGCCGCAAACATTTTGTCTTGAAAACGAAACTGTCTATTGAAATAAGAAGTTTGGTTCTAAAAATTTAAACTCTATTGCAATAAATGTTTAATATAGTTTCCTAATTAGGAAACCAGCTATATAACATTAGCAGTATTTAAAACTTCTGAATTTTTTCAACGTAAAAGCTAGAGTATAGAAATGTGCAATTTCCTGAAATTGCAATTTTCTGGAATATCGTTATATAAATTCAAAAAAAAAAAAAAAATTCAGCATTCTCAAGCAATTTGATTTGTAGAGAATAGTTTTAAATATTCAACTAGATAATAAAAATATACCACTTTTTCAACACCTATTATGATTATTTATATAATTTGATTAGAGATATTGCTTCAGAAAATAGACATGAATTGATTTTCTTAAGTAAACTGAGGTACATAGAAATCGGAATAAAAATAAAGTTCATATTAATTAACCACACTCAGCTGCAGTGATAACCATTAAAAAGAGTACTTTCCGTTTGGCACAATAAATAATATAAAGAATGTTATATTCTTTTCTATCAAAATATTTTTAGATCGATTACTAAACGGCTTTACTTTTATTATTTTCTTTAAATTTTTCACAAATTAATCAAATAATAGAAATTTTTAACATCACTGCATATGAAATATTTACACAGAAATTCACTTACTTTTGTAAACATAAGTCCATTTTGATTTTGTTTCACATATTTTAGTCCCTTCTAAGGTTAATCAAGCATAGATTTTATCGTTTTTGATTAGCAAAACAAAAGCCATAAATAATGCCAGTCACACATACTCTTCATTCTCGGATTCTAAAATCTGCGCTTTTGAGCATGCATCAGAGGGTGTTTTCTTCATCAAGAAATGAGTGAGAAAATGAAGGGTACATTAAGCAGTAAGGTGAACTGAAATTAATTGCAGAATTCTAAATGTTGTAGTCTCAGGATCCTGATGTGAATACTTTTCAGTTGATATTCAACAGTTTTCATAACCAGATTTAGCTACAAAGCCTTTAACTAGGACAAGGGAAAGCGTAAGGTTCAATTAATATAGCTTCAATGTTTTGGGTATTGCAGAAAACCAAACATTATAGCATATACTTTATTAACTAAAATAAAATGATGGCCGTGTTCAAAAAAATAATATAACGCGTTGTACATCACTGCGGTTACCTTGTTGTCACATTCACATTATTAAGAGTAATTTGCTAAAGTCAATATTAAAATTCGCGATTATTGGATTAAATGATACACAGTGTTGATTGGAACTAAAGATTATTTCATATATTCCCTTCACAAAAGTTTTATGCGGCAGAAAAATAACATTATGCTCCGTACTTTAGATTTATTGCCAAGGTCTCAGTTGTAATTGTAAACTAGTGGGAAAAGGGAAATTAGAGTTTATTTATGCATAGCATTGGTTTCTCTAAACTATTATTTCTCTATTTAAAGCAAATAAAAATTCAAACTAAAAGTTTTATATTTTCGTTTTAAATCCATTCCTTTCTACAACAATCATAACTGTCAAAAATTAAACCAAATATAACCGTTTAGTTTTTACATTAAAATGTTCAAACTCTTTTAGAAGAATATCAGACTCATTTTAACTCTATAGGTAATGAAAAAAATAGAGAGATAAAAAGTTTTACAGGAAATTCCCATCTAAGTTACATGCTGCCTGAAAGGAACGCATCAAGCGGATGAAATTTCTTTCTAGTACATCAACTTTGAATATCGGAAACTCCTCTTCCAAAGATAAATCTCTATTCCTATTTTCTAAGGCATATCTCTGAGTTAAGGGCAATTTATGTTCCGACCTGAAGATAGGGAAGATCCATGAATATTCCGCTGTCGAGATACGGAGTTTTTAGACAGCCGGTCCAAAGCCTAGCACGCTTGATTAGATTCAAAAGAAAAATCTTGAATGTCAAAAGTAGCCATGATGTATTCAAAATATGGTAGAGAGCCGTATATTGAAATTCAATGTGGCAATAAAAATAACAGAAAAGCGACATTTCACGAAATTTTTATAACTCATGACTGAAGGAAAATTATTACACTAAATTAAATTCAAACTAAAGAGACTACTATGCTTCAAACTATCATTCCTATTCTGCAATAAAATGACCAGTTATACGCAATAAGAATGTTCAATATATTTCATTTTCACGAAGAAAATTATTTGTATTATTTATAAATGAAACTCTTAAGATTAGAATTGAGTATATTTATTAAAAAACTGAACAGCTATAGTAGAATTCTATATTATTATTTTTATTTATGTTTATTCTTTAAAATACAAAATTGAATTAATTGACTTATCATGCTTTTTCCTTAGATAAATAATTATCAGTAAAAAATTATCAATTTATCACATTAACCAATTATTATATAGGCTGTTAATTACATCAAACATAGCATATTCATCTTTTTTTCAATGATATAAAAGTTTTATGACTATTATAAAATTTTTAAAAATAAAGATGTACTATTTTATAAAATGGATTTCTTTTAAAAAATATATAAACGAAAAATACGAAACACCTTTATATAGGTAAATAATATGTATAAGATAAATGAAGATGAGAAAATAGCTCCATAAAGCCTGATTATCGAAGCAAATTTTTATCTTTGAAATTTATACATACATATGACTACATGAAAAAAACCATTTATGTTTCTTGTCAATTATTTGCAAGCATACATCCTTTTCACTATTATATTTAAAAGTATATTTCATTTTATTGAAGGCTAACTCCTACGAAAGAATGTACGATTATTATTAAAGGACTTAAAATTTATGATATTATTTGGAATCTTCAGTTTAAAAAGAAGTAAATAGTTGATGTGAAATACCGAATAAAATATTTGTATGAAATAGAACTTATAGTAAAAATCTTTATCAACTCGCTTTGATTACAGAAGCAACAAGTAACATACATGAATTTTTAAAAATTAAGTATTCCTAATTTTTTTAGAATGTACAATGGGAAATTCTGTGAAATATATAGATTAAAGGTTTAAAATGTACGGAAAATTAACAGAAATATTTTTGTTCAAAAAAATGTAATAAACAGCAGATATTTACTAGTTTATATATTTTATCAAATTATTCATTCACAAATGTGCAAATGTTGTTAAAAATATATTGCCCAAGTTCTTGAATTAAGAACTAATTTATCATCCGTCCAATCTTTAAATACTGGGATTCAAAAAAAAAAGAATTTTTTTTTCATTTTCCATCTATTATAAAATCTTTATAGAGTGAATAGATTGCTTACTTTTAATTCGTGAAGTGCAAAATATATTGAGAAATAATGAACTCAAATGTGAACAATAATTATGGATTACATTTTAACTTGAGGATTGGCGAGTATATTTTACAAACACGACATTTAATGGCTTAAAAATTGCATTAAAAATAAACAATTTAAAGATAAAAATGTGAAAAAAATTAAAGAGTGAACATGGGTAAAAAATTTAAAAGGTTTTTTGATACAAAGAAAATTGTTCAGGATTGAAAATTATTCAGGAAAAAAAAATATATTTGATTTTTCAGTTGACAATCGGCTTTTCAATAGATTTACCAGCTTTAAATGAAATGCCGGATTATTTTATTAAAACAGAAAATGATAAGATTGCATTCAAAGTATTAATACTTAAATCCTTTTTAAAATTTGAAGCAAAATATAAAATGCAGGATAATTCTTCCATTTAAATACTTTTTCAAAAAGAAAACTCTTCCGTTTTAAGTGATTTCCTTCGAAAAAAAAAAATACGAACTGCACTTTCTCAAGCATTTTCAATTTCCACGCAAATCTACGGACGAACTGTAACAATTGTTTTGCCATGATATCTCTTTGCAAATCATGCTTTTAAATTCCTAGGAAAGAAGAGTGGGATATTTTTGTTCAGCCTCATGCTTCGTTTTCAAACAAAATTAAATGTTCTATTTATAGAAACTGCAGTAAAGCAATCTGAGAACGTTCGACCAACTGAAGCATCTTTTACTTCTTAGGTATAGATTAAAATATATATATAGTTACCATTTTTAGTAGTACTTCTAGTCTTTCTAGCATTTCGGCATTTAGTTTTATAAATCCTTTAAGTTGCAATCAAAGAGCAAAAGGATTTTAACTACTATGAACTTAAATTATCAATAAATTTTTCACAGTTATATATTTTGTCAATATACTAACCCCTTTTGGAGGATCAACCACTTCATACTTTATATCATATATGCTCAAATGCAATTAAATTAATTTTAAATATGGTATTGTTACTGACATTAAAGTTATGTATTTTAATAGCTTTACACTAACTTTATTCAGTGTATAAATCAATACTTCTAACTGCGAGAAGTCCCACAGCATCACAGTATGATTAAATACTTATCTATATATTTCATCTATCCTGTAAATTTCGAAGTGCTTTAATTTTCCTAAATATGTATTAATCATGTAAACTACTCATATAATGAGTAGAATATACTTTTTTAATTTCTTCCTTGGAAGAAAATCATATTATTAAATATTTGACGAAAACATTGTTTCAGAATAACAATCAAAAATATTGTTGAAATTTACCGAAAAATTACCAAAGTTCAAAAAAATGTCTGCAAAATAAATAAATTTGTATCATTAAAAACAAAATATTTTAATATTTTAAAATGGTGAAAATAATATCTTCATATGGTAATAACTTTGAAACTTATGGTGAGAAATTTTACTTAAATTTGATTTAATTAATCTCAAACCAAATGCACATTTCCTCATGTATATCCTGTTTGGTACCTGGGCCGTAGTGTACCAACTTGTACACATTGATCTTCATTATTAGTAGAGATAGAGATGATATTTATAAAAATGGTACTATTAAATTTAACATCAACTACCCAACTAGCACAATTAATTTCAGAACAGAATACTTGTAAACCATAAAATTCAAATTTCTTAAGTGCGACGATTTGAAATCAAGAGAATGTAGGAATATTTGGTTCTATAGAAAGTACAAATGTGAAAATTAGCAGTTTATTCCTCTGATTTGTTTTTTGCTGTGAATTTTAAATTCGCTAAGAACTAAAAAACAAATTTAAGTTCAGTCCGTCGCTTTAATTTTACTAATAATATAACTTCCCTTATGCAAATTATTAGCCTCATTCACTGATCAATCAGTCCACTGGGATTAAAGTACGGCAAAGAAATTCATAAAATATTTAGTGAAATTGTCGTAATGGCTTCCTGAGAAAATATTTTTAAATATGAAATTCTAACAGATACATAACTCAAATTATTTTAAAAGCATTGTGCCCTTCCATTTGATACGTATTTTTTTTAAATTTCAACCAATTGTTTGATATAGAATTATGAGAACATTCTTGTGATTAAATATAATGGATACATACTCACAGAAATGTACTCAACATACCTATAACCTACAACATATATATTTTCTACAATACGAATAAGTAAGTCTAATAAAATTCGTTCTTCGCCAATTCATAAAATTAAAGTGAACATTTGTATATTTCTAAGAAAAAACACATTTTTATTGTATTAAAATTGTGAAATTTCAATATTTAAGCATATTTAAAATATTTCATAACACAGAGGTTCTAATATTATTCCAAACTAGAATAAAAGTAATGTTAGTTAATAATGTTATTTAAATATTAAGTAAGTAAAAAAAGTTAATTAAAACATTATTCTCTCCTAGAATACTATTTGCAAAATAAAAAGCATTCTTTAAAAGACAATGTCCATGTGCGCTCTAATCTTAATTAACGTAAGCCAAGCGTAAAATTAAGATTTTACGTGTCACATCCTTAAGAGGAGCTAAGAAAACATACAATGACAAACAACTGGATCGATCTGACATTTTGAAAGGCACATGAAACAAAACCTTTCAAATTCTCCTGAATTTTCTAAGAGACAAAAAAAAAATGTGTGCACTTTGAATAAGGAAAAAAAAAGTGAACATTTTATTGTTCGTATTTCTCATTTTATTGAAAAATTCAGATCCTTGTGTGGCAGAGGGATTTTCTCTCTAAATGCCATAAAACAAAGCGTAAATCTTCTTCTGGACGACATTAACTGCTAAATTGAATTAGAATTTACGACGAGAGAATTCCTTTCTAAGAGAAAAAAGCGGAAAATAATGGTTTTCAATTAAAAGTATGTAGTGGAAAATTGTCTCTCAGACTACAATTCTTGCCTCATGAACACTAAGTGATTGAAAATCAAATTAAAGTAAAAAGTAAATAAAAATACATATTCCTTCAGTTTTGTTTAATTTAACTTTTTTTGGTGATGTAAAAAATACTTTAATGATTCGTTTATTTTTTACGTGGATTATTGATTCACTTACCTTTTACGTGAGTTATTGATTTGTTTATTTTTGACCTGAATTATTTTTAATCTAAATTAAATTCACTGTATGTACGTTCAACATTTTCTCCTCGACGCTGATATTTTCAACCAAATTTCTGATAAATATTATTCTATAAATTAGCCCAAATATTGTGATATCATGAGTATGAAACCTGTCTACTACAACCACAACAGGTAAGAAAGAATGATTAACAGTAAAAAGTTAAAAATACTGATTAATAATTTGTTTACTTTTTATGTGGATTATTGATTCGCTTATCTATTACGTAAGTTACTGATTTATTTACTTTTTACGTGATTATTCTTAATCTAAATAAAAAAAAATTATTGTCTCTACGTTCAAGAACTTTTTCCTCGTCGCGAATAATTTCAACTAAATTTAGGATTAATATTATTCAACAAATTAGGCCAAATTTTATGATATAGTGAGTATCAAATCAACAACTGCAACAGTCGAGAAAAAAGATTAACTTTCAAAAATTTAAAACTTGAAATTTCGGAATATTCTGTATTCTAGGAATTAATTTAATTAACACCATTACAAAATTTGGGAATTCTTAGATCTTGTTAGAAGTTTCTAGAATATTTAGTGAGGATTATATATATTCTTGAATATTTTTCAGCATTATTGTAGTTTGGGATAATTTAGAGCATTATGCAGCATTATATAATTTCTGAAGATAATTTCATATATTTCAAAATATTTCCTATTATTCTCGAATAATTTAGAAATATTCAGAAAATTCCAGAACTTTTGAAATTTTTCTAGATCTTTTTCAAAAATATTACATTTCAGGAATTTGTAAGAAAGTTTTGAAAAGATCTGCAATATTTTGAAAAATACAATGTAAACATCATGCCTTTTTTTAGAGTTTTATTAATCTTATAAAAAACGTTTCTGATTAATTTCCTCCTAATAATTTTAAGTTAGCCATTACTATAAGCATACAAAATATTGATTGCAAGCATTTTTTATTATATCCTAGCACTACACAAAAATATTTTGGTTTAGGTTCCAGCAAAATGAATGTTCTTAGTTAATAAGCTAACGAGTGGCTATCTGTATTACTATTAGAAAAGCATGTGTGTGCGCACTCGTGAATGCAGGTGGTTGTGTATGCTTAACGGTTCAAATCATTTTATCTATAGATATATACCTGACACATATATAATTTAGAGGGTGAAAAAGTGCAATTAAGAGTGTGTTTTCTTTAAAAAACTTTTTAATTAGTTAAAAATAAGCTCAATTCGGGCTTTCTTTTGCAATTATATTCAAAATTATTATTGCATAATACATAATTTTTATATCATTCCAAAGGTTAAAAAAATGTTTTTTTAACAATTTTAATTTAATATTCTTTTGAATGTTCGTGAAATTTAGCCTGAAATATTTCCCCCACAGATGCCAAAAAGTCAAGTATATGACTGCATGTGTTCCTTCCATTGTTGAAACTAAAAGAGAAAGCCAATTTGTAAATGTTGTGTCCAGAGCAAATAAAAAGTAAAATTACAATACCAGGGAATTTAAAAGTTAGTAGAATTGGACATTTGCATTTTTAATATCGCCATTATATTATATTATTGTTTCTATTAGAAAAGTTTATGGATATAATAAAGAGAACAAAAATAATTTTGAAAAATCATTGATAAATTAAGAAATAATTTTTTTATAGCCGAAAATAACTGAACTACATGTTCTTGCAATCATTGAAATTATCAGTATGAAATTAATACTTTAATTACTGAATTGATCAGAACAGCATTATTCCTCAAAATATTGAAACTGATTATAGCAAATATTCCTCTGATTACTGAAATTATCAGCAAGACATTTTACTGGAAATACTGGCATGAGCAGATAAGGTTATTATCAAGAGAAAAAAGATTTGACCTGCTTCTTGACGTTGCAAAATTTATCAGTACTCTGATCATTCTATGGATAGCTTTCCTTTCCTTTCCAAATGTGCCATTTGTTCATTAATGATAAATGAACAATGCAAAGAGTAAAGCAGATTACAAGTCTTATTGTTCAATGACTTGGAAAGGACATAATGGGTTTTTATACATTGAATACATAATTTTAAATGTAATTCATTCTTGTTTTCAATATTAAAATAGACTTCTTTCAGAAAATTTAGAAAAATACTAGCTAGAATATATTCCATTAAACTCTGCTTTACATTTTTTTTAATATCGCACTGCGTTTAACTTCATAATGTATTGATGATAACTGAAAGCGTGTTTGGATATTCGTCTCATCGACCTATATGATTGATCCAACATTTGATCTGATCAAAATTACATACCAAAATTACCTAAGAACACATACTTAAATATAAAATGCCTTATTTTTCTAATAAACTATCCTACTAATATACACACCCCAAAAACAATCAAGCATGCAGACATATTTTTACAAAATCTAAATTTGCTATCCACTCTGAAAAATAATTTGATACCAATTTTTTACAAGGATTTGTTTATCACTTTAATAGTATATATATAATATTTTTAGGTTGAATTTCATTAAAAAAATTAGTCTACACTTTATATTATATAACAATGAAAATTTTAAAAAAAGTAATGATGATGAAACAAAACTTCAAAATGATCGACCGTTTAGAATAATGTCTAAGAGGAGCCATTCGACTGAAAACGATCAATAAAGTCTATGTCAAGCTTCATTCATCTAATTCAAAATTGAATGCTCAATATGCTTTTTTATATTAATATAATAATATAAGAGAAATATGCCGTTTCTGATCAAAATACTGCTTATCCAATTTTATTCCTTGGTTCCTTTAACACATCCTATTCACTTAAATTATTATGTCAAAGAAAAACATAATTCAAAATTGATTATTGAGAATGTAAGGAAATCAAAAATAAGAAGATATACTCAAACCTTGACTTTTTTTATACAATTTTATAATTTTACTTTTTAGACCTCATATAAAAGAAAATTAAAGAATTTAAAATTCGAAATACAAATTTTCATCAGAAAATCACAACCTTCTCAGGCAATCGATAGAAGTCTACATTTTTTTTTTCACTTTGAATAATTTTGCTGTCCAGAATTCGTATAAGCGAGAAGTAAAGTTTTTAAAATCCAAAATGAAATCTTTCATAAGAAAATCATAATCATTTCGTGTATTCAATTGATACAAGCTACAATTTAAAATCTATTTTTAATAATTTCACTTACTGTATTTCGTATAGGAGAAGACAAAAATCTTTAAAATTCGAAATAAAAACTTTCGTCAGAAAATCCCAACCATCTCATGTAATTGGTAGAAAACTTTTTTATTTTGTATAGAAAAAGATAAAAAGCTTGAAAATTCGAAATACGAATTTTAATCAGAAAGTCACAATCATTTCATGTAATTGATGGAAGACTACAGTTTTTTTTAATTTCGAAAAAATTCACAGTCTAGATTCTGTGAAGTAGAAAATAAAAATCTTTGAAATTGAAAAAAGGAATTTTCATCAGAAATTCCCAATAATCTCGTAATCTATAAAAGACAAAAAATTTTAATGTTATTTTGAGTAAATTTACTTATTTACTTTCTAGATTCCGTATAGGAGAAAATAAAAAGCTCCAAATTTCGGAAGAAAAACTTTGATCAGAAAATCGCAATGATCTCAAGTAATCGACAGATGAATACATTTTTTACCTTCTAGATTTCTTAAAGGAGAAAATAAAATGCTTTAAAATTCGAAATGCAATCTTTCTTCCTAAAATCACAATCATCTCTTGTAATCGATAGAAGATAACTCAATTCGTTTAATTACCTATTCCTTACTTTTCTTGGAGCAAGCAAATAAAGAAAAGTTGACTCAGTTCACTATTTGAATGCAAAGTTGGCTCTTCTTAGAAAAGTATTCACAGAAGAAAGCAAGAGACTGAAAAACGACACGAAATATGCTTAAAATTAGTTAAGTGAATCCTGGATAATTCGAAGAATTCGTCCTTTTTTCGGCGGACACAATAAGACTTTTTCCGTAATTAATTGTATTGGAATTCAGAATTGATTAGTCGATTCCAAAAGAAGTAAGGGAATGAGTTAAATGAATTAGAAAATAAATAAAATGAGTAGTACGAAATAAGACTTCCTAATTATGGCTGTTACAAATATTTATGTTAAATTAGAGGAATTTATCGAAGTATTGAATAAAATATTAGGTATCAGTATTAGGTATATTATATAAATTAACAAATAAAAAGAATTAACTAATATATTAATAAATGAATAATTAGGAGCATATCTCAGAACAACAAAAACAAGTTATGAATGAAAAAACAAAGAAATTTGCTGTGCTTATTGTTTTAGTTATAAAAAACTACATTAACTATTATTAATAACATATAAACCAATACTGTCATGTATAAAATCAGCACGTATTTATCTGGGAACTTTCTCTTCTACTTTTTTGTTATCTACCCGTTTGCAAAATATTTTTGAACTTGGTCAAGGCCATGAAAGCCATGATTGCTCAGAATTTTATTTTCAGAATTCTGCACATAAATTTATTTTAGTTTAGTTTAATTAAAGTTCCGTTTTAAAGCAACAATAGGGCTATTTTGGGTTGGTTCTCGTAATTTTGAACCACGCTCGGATGACGAGAGCGACACCTGAGCTGGCAACGCTTTTCTAAGCATCCGCACCACACCAGTGAGGGGATCTAACAGATTGAGAGTGTATAAGACCCGCTTACACGACGGTTCTTCGATGGAATCTTGTTCAAAACCTTACCAACATACCACCGTGACCCTTCTGCACAACTTTATGCTCTGCAGTATAGCAAAGAAAACCAAACATGTATCTTGCGAGTTGTTTTCCCGATCGATTACACCCAGAATATAGCAGAGAATTATTACTTTAATATTAACGTTGCATATTATCTAACAAAAAGTCATTTTATCTTTCCTACGGCATATTACAAATGCATAAACATATTCGACTTTAAATTTAACGAAGATCTATAATTTAAATGAAAAAATATATATATTGAATTTATCAGTCCAACCTTTCAAGTTTTTTAGTAACAATATTCGTCTGTATTCGGGCAGTAAAAAACAATTAAACTTTCATTGAACAGATTTTTATCAAAGAATAAATTTGATGCAAGAATCGCATAACAATTTCATCAATTTAGTTTAAAGCCTTTATAAAGTATGGTGATTATACTTAGCGATAATAATAGGCATAATTCCAAAAATATGTTTCTGAACTTGGGGAGAACTCAAACATAGAGATCCTCCAAAATCTCGGGTTCCAATTTTTTGATAATTACACTACTTTTTCCTTTTTAGAATACTTTGAAAGTAAATATGTAAGAATTCTTTAAAAATAGAAATATGCCTTTTGTACGCAAAAAATTAGTTAAAGCTTACTTTTTTTGTAAATTTCAAATATATTTGTATGATTATTTATAGTTTAAATTAAAAGAGTGGAGAAATAATTATATAAGAAACTTATTAATCGGAATAATAGTCAGTTAACATGTCATTTCCATTTAAGGAATCGAGGTGTCGGAATATGAATTAATTTTTTTAAAAATTAATGAAATACTTTTGAATATAATCCTCAGTCATATTTTTTACGTCATTTTTGTTAATCGCATTTCGTTATAATTAAACTATGCAGCCAATGATTTTGGCAAGGTAACAATAAGAAAAGAAACTTCCTTTTTCGCATCTTTTCTATGCAAATAATATTTATTTATTTTTTATGATTTTTTTATTGATTTCCAAATTTTTATAATGTTTCCAAATTGCGTATTACTTGTAAACTGTGTACTTAGTAACTGTGTAAACTGTGTACATTTAATGGCTATGTGAAAAAAGGAAACAACTTTTTTCAATAATTAGCTGCTAAAATTAGAGAAACAAGCATTCTTTCAAAAAATAGTGGGATGTTTGCGCTAAATGCAACGGCTGATGCAATCAAACAAAGAAAAAATAAGAAACAGATGAGTAAAGTCAAAGACATTTATACAAAAAATTCCGAAACTATTTCTCAGAGATTTCTGGATGACCCTTTCATATTATAAATAAATTATAATTTCAACATACTGATAATAAACAGATGGAAATTAATCATTTTTAACATAGCATTAACCCATTTATGCCTACTGTTCCATTTTTTGAATACCCCTCACATAAAAGTTATTTTTACTATATTTTTTTACCTAACATTTAGAAATTTCATGCAAAAATTCCAATTTTTTAACCTTAGGCATAAATGGGTTAAACATTCTGAGATTTAAATAAACCCAGTTTTATTTGTAGCTTTCGAAATATACTGATGATACCATGAAAAGCGGGACATAATATTTGTTATGCAATATATATCTCCTTTAATATGTCTTGAAAATAGATGAACTTTCATAAAATAATTTAAATAAAAACTACATCCATTAAGTATTTTTAATAATCATAGTTTTTTTTAACAGATGTTGAGATTTGATAAAATTGTTTCTTTTATCATTATCTGCAGGTGCGAAGTTGAATACTATCAAGTCACAATATTTTCTCTAATTCAAAAAATTAATTAAGATTTAATAATCATGTAAATAGCAAAAAAAAAAAAGCCTTAAAACTGAGTCTTACTTGTAAACCATAAATATAAGGAAGGTTAGAATGACGAGTATCGAGGATAAACCAGCTAATACATATTCCCTCAGTCGATCTGAAAGAAAGAAGTGTAATATTAGTTACATTCTTTGCATTAATTATAAATCATTTTAATGAAAAGATTTTAAAAACTATTATTTACTATTTATAAAATTAAAAAAAATCCTTTCATTTTTATAATTCATTACTACATA
This sequence comes from Argiope trifasciata, assembly GCA_026543055.1. Taxonomy (NCBI): domain Eukaryota; kingdom Metazoa; phylum Arthropoda; class Arachnida; order Araneae; family Araneidae; genus Argiope; species Argiope trifasciata. Next base: position 373,261 of record JAPMOQ010001675.1, read on the forward strand.
ATTATAAAATCTAAAAAACAATCTTCTTCTAATTATTTATTATAATTTCAGACTAAACATACTATAAATTTAAGCAGCACCTGCTGTTTTCAGTAATGGCCTCACCTGGCGTTACCAACGGAAAAGATCAGAGAAGTTTCATCATTATCAGCATGCTATAGTTATTATCCGGATTCGTCATCACGTCTTGTTCATTGATTCCGTATAAAAATTTAGTTAAATTAAACGATTAACTGATAATTAAGTACTTGAAATATTCATTATTATTATTATCATCATATAGGCACATAGATTTACAACATTTCAAAACTGTTACATTATATTAGTACAAACAATTATGAAATTCCATTTGTATTAACTTGAAACCAGTGAAGTTAAATTAAAATATTAATTCCAAAAAATTTATATTAATCGAAAAGCAGCAGCATCATATTGTCTAGTGCTTTGTCAATTTCAAATTAAATAGCTTTTTTCAAGGTCATAAAATAAATCATTTATCTTAATAATCTTAAACTTATGCCTAAGGATTATAATTACATTTACTCATATTCAATTAAAACACAGTTCTATTTACTGAAATAGACCAAAGCACGGCGGAAGAATAAATTACGAAAATATGGAGAGAAACAATCCTCAAAAATTCGTACTATTAAAAAATTCATTCTACCATACATAAAGAATCAACGCAGAACATTAAAAAATAATTTTAAAATTTAACAAAAAAGATTTTGAATAATATTGAAAAACAGAGAACGTTTATTTTAATATTTTGGTCCTTTTAATATTACAATCTTTCCTTTCATAAACTCGCTACCAGAGAATAGCTAGTACGGATTCAAAACGTAATTTAATTAATAATAACTGATAATTCTGAAAATAACAGGTTTACCAACTTTTCATTGCTTTACATACAATAAAAACAATGTAATATTTAAAAAAAATGTATTTTTAATAATATTTTGTACATGAAATGTAAAACCTATTATTATTTTTTTAATGTTTGGAATGGTTTTGTTTTCAATTAGTACTTCCTTATTATAAATATTGTATGTTTCTGACATACATTTTTCATATTCATAAATTTCGAAAAGATAGTAAAATTAATCGCCTAACTTTTAATTAATTTTTAATGCGTATAGAAAAGAATAGAATCATCAATAACAGATAAATAAATAATATAAATGGATAAAAATTAAAGAATCTAACATATCAGAAAATTAGCGAAAAATCGATTACAGGATTACTATTATTACACCCATGAAACAAATCAAGTTAAATAAAAATATAAAATAAAATAAACAAAAATTCTAAAGAAAACCAATGATTTGAAAATTTATTTAAAGAAGAAAATTACAAACAAGTGTTTAGTTAAGAATAAGCGTTACAAATGAGTGTTTACTAACCGATATGATTTTTTTTTTTTGCTAAAAAAAATATTTTTCATTTGATAGTAATATTCAATGCTCAAATCTCAACAGTACGAGATACATGATGCTCAGACACTGCTGCACTTGTCTTCATTGATAAATTATATTCTGGTACACATTCGAAATACTAAAGCTGAATTTTAAATAAATTATTTTAAAAATAAACGCGTGAACAGATCTCTCTCTCCTCGAAGAAAATTCCTTCAAAACTTTGAGAAACATTACCATTTATCAGCTTTAAACGTATTCTTCGCTAAAACGATTCATTTTCTGTTCAACAAACAAAGCCAATTACTAATTCAAAGCCTTTTAAATAAAACCCAGTCTTCAGAATTAAAGTGCTCTCCAGAAACTCTTTTTAATTTTTCCAAAAAGGCTGAAATTAGGATCTGAGCATTACCGAGCCAATTTTCTATCTTATTGAAATAGGAAATAGCTAGGAAAAGAAAATTGAAAAACCACAACTCAAAACCAAAACAAGGATAAAAGAAAGAACGTTTCATTTTAATGGAATATTGAACCTATAAGAGGATTCAAATGTGTTCCGATTAACCTTGGAAATTGATCATTCCTACCACTCCATATTGCAAGAATAACAAAGCATAAAATTTTGAATGGTTTGCATTCATGATGCTGATACTAGAATAATTACTGGAATGAATGCTTATGTAGTTGAAAAAATATTTAAAAACAATAGAGAATAACTACAGTAGCGGTTTTTTTTATATTCACTGATACCAATAATTTGCAAGATTTAATAAATCCTAACTAACGACAAAGAAAAGAATGCATTATTTTAATATATTATTGATTCTTCAGAGGAATTCGAAGGTGTTGCGATTATCTTTGAAAACTCGTCATCACTAATACTCAATATTGCTAGAATAACATAAAAGTACAAACGATTTGAATTCATGATACTGATACTACAAGAATCAAGGGATTGAATATAGATCTAGTTTGAAAAATATCCATAAACAATTAATGAAAACTACAATTATGTTTTTTTATATATCAGTATTTTGATAAATATATTGATATATAAAAAGCACAATTGTATTATGTATTAATATAAGGCATTTGGTTTTTGTATTAATTTAAGGTATATGAATACCTTATATCAATATTTTGAGATTATCTCATCTGATGATATATTAATTAAAGCAGCACATCTCGTCATTCAAGTAGATTATTATCTACATTTCAATATTATATATATATATATATATATATATAATGCACCTTTTTTTAAGCAATTAGGCGGTATTAATAATTCCCAAATTGCATTATCCTTCAAAATATACCAATTAAGTTAAAGAAGTTACAATATCGCAAACTTCTTGAGAATAATGCTGAAATTTAAAATTTAATAATTCATTTCAGTGGTATAATTAGAGTTTAATATCCTGATTCTCTCTTTCTTATATATATACGAGCCGCCTTTGGCGACCAGCTGGTTCGCCATGAGTAATGCGTTCTAAAATTTTCAATAACATATTTATTAACCTTGAAGTAATTCCGGGCATTGATTGGCCTGAAATTAATATTTTTTTTAAGATGATGGTTGGAAAGTTCTAAAAGTACACCTTTTCCTAATAATATTCTTTAATTTTATAAATCAGTCAGTTTCAATTATCGGTTATGCTTCCAAAATATTTAAATGTGTTTTTTTCGGTTCTGTTGCCAAAATATTAAATGTTTTTTAAAAAAAAAAAAGCGAAAAAGGGGAAAAAATATTGAATAAATGATACAGATATTGCTAATGATTAAAGAAATATGTCATTAGGTCGGGATTTCAATGCATATCCTGTCTAAATTCGATCAGGTCTACCGTAAAGAAGATTTATTGAATTAATCATTTAGATATTGCAAACGATCATAGAATCCTTTGCCTTGCATTTATTTTTTTAGAAAATATCACTTTTTATATTTATGTTATTTTATCCAATCACGTGCTGAAAGTTGTATTTCTTTAGATTTGATTTGCGATGATAGTTTTTTTTTTTAAATCTGAACTTCCGTCATTCTTTTATTTTATCCGGTAACGTGCTAAAAAAAACATGGTTAAAATATTTATTTAAAAATTCGCTAAAAAAAGAAGCTTAAGTTATAAATTACAAAAATTGATATCATTAGAAAGCTAATTTTTTAATTTTTAAATTGATGTAAAAATTATGTTTGTGCGATAATATTTTCGGAATTATAGCGGAAAAACGTCGAAATTTCGCTTAATTTTTAATTAATTCAAATTCTGATTAAAAATTCGAAAAAAGGGCTCCGAGCTGCACATTCTGGACCTCCAAGGTATACATGTACCAAATTTGGTAGCTGTAGGTCCAACGGTCTGGCCTGTAGAGCGCCAACACACACACACGCGCGCACACACACACATTGAGCTTTATTATAAGTATAGATAATTATTAGAATGGATACCGACAAAATTTAATTTAAATATCCTTTAATTTGCCCTTTTAAGACTGAGAATATGAGATACTTACAAATTCTCAGAAACCGAATTTAATTGAGAGGAATATGCTAATAAATACTACCTCGGTTTGGAAAAATACATTAAATCCTAGCATTTACAATCCTAGAATAATATTCATTAGGAAGCCATTTTCACGATTTAATTATTGTTAACGGACGATATAATAAATTACATTTATTCCGGCAATGGAATATTTTCCATCTACAACAAATTTCAGCATTTTGTAACTAAACTAGCTCCAATCAGTTATTATTATCTATTTAGACGAAAAGCATCGGAAGGCTAAAACGTATGTATTGGAATTACAATGAAGCACGTGACAGATATTTAAATGCTAGTCGATTATGTTTTCCAATATTTACTAAAGTCTAATGTTCTGAACACGGTGAAGACTCTGTAATATATCTTTATACCAAATTGAAACATTCTGAATACTGAATGAGTGAAAAAATTAATTAATGTATATCAAACGCAAATTTAATTTTAATTTGCAGTAGTTGGTAAGATATTTACTAGAACTCTATATTTAAAATAATGATTTTATTTCTCATTCTAGAGGTCATACGTCTAAAAGTATGACGTCATTTCATAAACAACATTCTTTCTTTCAGCTTTACAAATTTTCCAAGGGAAATAACTTTTTCAGCCCTTTTTTTATATAAGATTATTTCAGATCGTAAATGTTGTACAAATGAGAGAAAAAAGTATGCAAACTGTCCTTAAAAAACTAAATGATTGAAATGAAAAAATAATAGTAGTAATGAATAAATGAAAATAATGATGAATGAATGAAAATAATAATTACGAAAAAAAAATGAAAATGTAGATTATTGATTGTGAAAGATTTATTCATGAGCCTGAGACAATTCATGATTTAAAAAATTATGTATTAATTGAATGAATAAAGTGAAAAAATTTTAATTTTAAGTTATCATCTTAGAACATTATTATTTTAAGTCATTATTTGTATTAATTAACTTTGAAATAATCATGAGACTTTTCTCTCTCTCTCTCCACACACACACACACAGATATATAACTTTCATTTTTAATTTTTTAAACTGACAATCCAAATTTCGGATCTGAACTGATTTTGAGATGAAAAAAACATCGTTTTTCTATATAATCGATAGTTTGGGGATTGTTTCAAATCGTTTTAAACTGGTTGATGACTTAAATTAATTAACACAATTCGTAAGAATTCAGAGAATGAATAATTTGGAAATCAAGTTGTAACTTTAAATCGCCAAATATGACAACCTTTTAAATTATTTTCGAATAACCCTAAAAGTGAAATATGGATGCCTCGAAAGCGATAAATCGCCAATCTGTTGCCTTACTCGTTTTGATGTTTCAAAACCGCAAACCAAAGTAATATCTTATTCTCACCTGATAATAAAACATTTTACTGTTTTTCTAATATATGTAAAGTAATACTTGTTGGTTAGTAATTGACATTTTTATGCACCACAACTAAAAATAATAAATAATTTACTATTTCAACTTTAATAGGCGATTAATCGCCAAATGTGCCAACCTTCTGCAATATTTTCTAATAGCCCTAAGAGCAAAGCACCAATTTATTGCTAACGGATTTTGATTCTTCAAAAATCTCAAACCAAAACAGCATCGCGTTCTCACATGATTTTTTTAAAAAAACGGGAAAATATAAAAAAAATAGCCTCGGTGTTCGTTAGTAGTTCCGAAATTAAAATTTTTTTTTCACTCTTACAAAATTTGGAAGACAGAGATGGGGTTATAAATTGTTGATATATCCAGCATAAATTCCTTTGTAACATTTTATATAGGTATATTTCAGGTGACACCGATCAATTACGTAGAATATTTATCATTATTCTTAATAGAAAATTATTTTATTCTACAATTGCATAGAATCATTTCCTGCTATAGGAATCTCAATATCTTGTATTGTAAATCATTACAAAAAAACCTGTTTTGTCATTGTATGCAGGTTTTTCCTTGGTCGAAGCGAATTAATGATTTTGTTAAGATAGTTTTGAGAGCATTCAAATGCTATATTATAAAGAGAAAAATATTTCAGTACTATTACAGCTATTTTCTCTGTATTTATCTGTATATTAAGAAGTAAATATAGAAATGAATTATTGCTATTTGTTATCCATTCTCTTGATATATTAGCTTACTAGTTTTCAGAACAGCTAACAAATGTTATAAAAACAGAATATTAATGCCCGACGAGGAACCATAACCGGAAATTAAAAGACAGATTATTACTGATCCATTAACTCGAATAAGGTCATTCTTGGACAAAAACATCTCTTTATCAATATTGTATTTTTTGTAACGGATAGTCTGAGTAGGATAAAGCGAAAGGCATTAGTATAGACAATAAAGAATCCTACTTTATTCGCAAAATAAATTTTTCTGTATGATTTAACGGAATATATGGAAATATAGGAGAATAATAAGTGACTAAAAAACCAAAACGGAACTTGTATCTCATGATAACTGAGAAAAAATAAGCACAGATCATCATAAAAAATAAATAACGAGTAATTTATAACAGGAAAAGATTTTTTTCTTCTAAGAATGACTATCAAAAAATGATTACTCAGTCTATAGTAGTTCTTCCTTGATTTTTTTTATTTAATATGTTGTATTTTTATTAAGTCGTTTTCAAAACTTTATACTGAAAATGATTAATTTTATAGCAACAATCTAATAAATGCAAGTTCATTTCTTTTTGTTCCTTTCACGGAATGAAATAGAAATGAATTTTTCGAATTAAACACGATTTCACACATCTTCTCTTTCATTAGGTATATAAAGTAAACTGTCAGATAGATTTGAAACAAAAAAAAATTTCTTACTCGATTTTTTTTTCGAAAAAAATAGCACTTTTATAAATAAGGCGAGATATAAGAGTAATGGTATCGACAAGTTTAAAAAAAACGTTAGAGCAAAGATTTAATAATATAGAATTTTTTATTTCGTATGTAGAATTTTATTTACTCCATTGTGTCTCTGAATTTGTCATAAGTTTCTTTTATAATAATAATAATTTTTTACTTTAAAACTGTTTCAGAAAATAACTTTGAGACACAGTTTAATGCTGAATAAACCAGTTAAAGGGAATTATTAAATACAGATATTTTTTCTTGTTGTTAATATATAATATAATAATATCATTCAATAGATTTATAATAATAAAATTTGTATAATAGATATAATTCTGAAAAAAAAATTTCTTTTTGCTGTATAATAGATATTGTACTAAAAAAATAATTGTTTTTGGTATAGATAATTGTCTAGTCTTGTTAAGACCTCGTCTTCTGTATATATATTTTTTATATTTACTGTTTAAAAAAATTATAAATTTTCTTTGAATATAAATGAAATGTGAATCCCGAGTTTCAAGAATGATCTTCAGAGTTTCAACATTTATTTTTTTCTTGTACGTAGAAAGTGTAAATTTTTAGAATGTAAAAAGTGTAGAATTTTTAGATTTTTTCCTTTTTATTTATATTTGAAACTAGCCGCCTTTGGCGACCAGCTGGTTCGCCATGAGTAAAGTGTTCTAAAATTTTCAATTAAATCACATATTCATTAGCTTTGAAGTAATTCTGGGCATTGATTGACCTGAAATTAATATTTTCTTTAAGATGATGGACGGAAAGTTCTAAAAGTACACCTTTTCCTAATAATTTTCTTTAATTTTATAAATCAGTCAGTTTTAATTATCGGTTATGCTTCCAAAATATCAAAAATGTTTTTTTCGGAGATGTTGCCAAAATATTAAATATTATGTTTTTTTTTAAAAAAGCGAGAAAGGGAAAAAAGTATTGAATTAATATATTGCAAACGATTACATAAATATGCCATTAAGTCGGGATTTCAATGCATATCCTGTCTAAATTCAATCAGGTTTACCGTAAATAAAGAAGATTTATTGAGTTAATGAATTAGATATTGCAATCGATTGTAGAAACCTTTGCTTTGCATTTATTTTTTAAAGAAAATATCTCATTTTATATTTCTTTAATTTTATCCAGTCATGTGCTGAAAGTTCCATTTCTTTAGATTTATTTTGCAATAATTTTTTTTATTCGAACTTGCGGCATTCTTTTATTTTATCCAGTCACGTGCTAAAAAAACATGGTTAAAATATTTCTTTAAAAATTCGTTAAAAATAGATACTTAAGTTATACATTAAAACACTGATACCATTAGAAAGCTAATTTTTTAATCTTTAAATGGATGTAAAAATCATGTTTATGCGATCATATTTTCGGAAGTTATAGCAGAAAAACGTAGAAATTTCGCTTAAATTTTAATTAATCCAAATTCTAATTAAAAATTTGAAAAAAAGGGCTCCGAGGTGCACATTCTGGACCTCCAAGTTATACATGTACCAAATTTGGTAGCTGTAGGTCCAATGGTCTGGCCTGTAGAGCGCCAACACACACACAGAGACACACACACACACATTGAGCTTTATTATAAGTATAGACTACTATTCAAAATAGAGAATTTTTCGAAAAAATACATCTATATCAAATTAAACTGTCTTGATTTATTACATTCTGAATAATACAGTAACTAGCAGAAAAATGGAAGAAAACTTCGTTTAAAAAACAAAACAAAATAGGTGGGCAAACAAAAATTCATAAAATAAATCGAACAGTGGAAAAAAAATTAGAGGTTTATTCAAGAAAAAGAAATTAATTAGTTACTTACCAGGTGTCGCAGAGCAACCTGTTCCATCGAAGCCGCAAGGAGGTTCGTCAGCTGGAGGTTTATCTTGGTTTACCCATAGAATATCCTTCTCCAGTTTAAACCTCTTGCAAAAAACAAAATTTAGTTTAAGTACATATGTAAACATAATTTCTAATATGATTAAGAATAGATTATTTACAACGTTAATACCAGATTATTGCAGTTGAGCTTGCCTTATTCTAAGCGCATAGTAACTAAAATGGAAATAGAACTTGACCTACTTATAGTTGGAGTTTGTCTATAAGTATACATTATTCAACTTGTAAGTCATTAAGGAGAACTGTACAGGAGGCCACGAATTAGTATGAGCAAAACAATAAATAAATATCTATTCCATTTGGAAACAATCTTTCCAAGATTTTGTGTATTTTAAGTTTTTTTTTAATTGTAATAAAATTTTAAATTATCGTCTTAACTGAGAGGAAAAAGTTTTGATGATCCAATATTTTAAATAATTTTTCTGATTTTCTAAATGTTTGTTCTTAAATTTCCCTACTAAATTTATTTGTACCTAAATTTCCCTAAATTAAAGAACTGGTTATAAACACAGTTTTAGTACTACCACTTCGATTACGAACAGAGAAAGGGGCTATCTTTAGAAAGAAAAAAAAAAAGGGGGGGGGGGGGGATCCAAAACGGCCTGTTGGTAAGGTTGGCTTCAGGTCATCTGACCGAGATTCAAAATTGTGAGTTTTGTTCCATATTAGCCCCAATTTGCTTAAAAACGAAACATTAATAAAATCACACAAAAAATTATGAATTTTTGCTTTCCTAGTTATAAAAACACATATTTGAATCTCATTTCTTTAAACTGCATATATTGATATAGAACAGATTAAATGTTGAGTAGGAAAAAAATGCCACTTCCTTTATAGCAGAATTGTTATAAGTGCTGTACGACGAAGATATGATACAACTAAATCTCTTTTTATCTTTTTATCTCTTTGGATCAAAGAATTGAAGAAAAAAAGCTTCAGCTAAAGTTTTCAGCTAAAAAAGCTGCAGTAGCTTTCGATTTTCATTTTCATTGAATGAAACAAATAAATGGAACTGAAAATCGATAAAATAGTTCTCTAAAAACACCGAAAAAATATGTTATGACGAGAAAATTCCTTTAAATAAATATTTTAAAGTTATCACAAATATTTCTCTTTTTTTATTTATTCTCAAACGTATTTTTTTTTAAAGATTTTGAACACCAATAAAAGTGTCTTTACAACTTACCGTTTCATTTCTTGACGCACTTTAATGTTGGCTGTTTTTAAGTAAATTTATGATATCGTTTATTTGAAAACTTGCTAGTGTTTAAATCTTTAGAAATGAATTTCAATAATCGCATATACAGTATTTATAACCAATAGTAAAACCGATATTTGTAAAATCCCGCAGAATTATTTTGCTTACTGTTGAATTCAATAGTGAATAAATTAGAACATTGACCAAACTATGATAAGCATACATTTATTTTTCAATATTGTGAAAATGATTCAAATGTTTTAAAAGATGCAATTATAAATATCGTTATTGTAAATATCTTAATATAGATTAATTAATTTTAAAAACAGTGAAAGAGCAGCTTTTCGATTTCTATGAAGCGACATTAGTAAGCTTTACAAATGAAAAAATAATATATGAAACATAATTAAATACAGTACTAAATATGAAAAGTTGTTAAATAAATAATAATAAATAAAGCCGTAATTTTAATTATATATATATTATTTATTTAATATTGTAATTAAATAAATATAAAAATATTTATTTACTGCTAAAATATGAAATCACATTAGTAACTGAAACGTATAAAATTTATAAAAGCTTCATTTAATTTTTTTAAAATAATAGAATATTGAATTCCGTTAAAAAATGTGGGCGTGTAGAGATTTGGAGAGATTTCATATTATATATATATATATATATATATATATATATATATATATATATATATAATAAAGTGTTATAAATCGTAATTTGAGTGTCTTCAATCATTAATAGTTGTCTCATTTTACTAAAAGTGTTTAAATTTTATTTTAATTTCCTATCCCTATTAAAATCCCAATACAAATTGTATATTACTTTTCAGTGAAAAATTTCAGACAGATTTAATAATAAATAAATTTAATCTAGTTTAGCTAACATACAAAAATAATAGGAGGTAACATATTTCTCAATTATGATGTAAAGCTAAAAAGAGTCTTTGCATGCCACACCATAAAAAAATAACTTAAAAGCAAGAATAAATCTTCGTGTTGGCAAAGAATTTACATTTAACTGCTATTTTTATGAATGCCTCCTACTGTTCGCAGTTTTCAAGTCATAAAAACAGCATTCAGAATGTTTGTTTATTCGATTGTAAACATCAGGGATTTATCTCAAATTATCTCTCGTGTATCTGTTTCAAGTCGTAAATCTCACACAGTACTTCAATAAATAACTCATCTCTAGGAAAGATTATAAAGAATCTGGTAAGACAGATAGGCTTATAAATATGTAACACCCATTTAGCATTTCAACGGATACTATAACTTTCTCCTTTCCCATTCCTGATAATTTGCATTTCCATTACGCTGTGTCACCACCTACTAAAACCCGAAATTATTGAATGCATCCAGATGGTCATATGGGGGATCTTTACCCGAGTGGTTATCGCATCTAGTCATTAGTGATATTCAGCTGAAAAACTACACGAGGGTTTTCATCGTTTAGGAGAAATTTATTGCACCTTGAAGGGGAAGGAATGTCAAACCATATGGATACTAAATGTTTCACATTGTGAAGGGAGTGTAACTAACACGTGTTCCAGAATGGTCAGTAAGGAGGACGCATCATTAACGGATTCTCATGATCGACTGGTGACCACTAAAGAAGGCATTATGCTGAACAACTATTGGGCGATAGACAGCTCAAGTGTATCAATGTGAATTGGGAGGTGGAGATTGGGCAGAAATAAAATGTGAGTAGGGGGGGGGGTGAAAGAGAGGAGAAAGAAATTTCTAGGATTGCGGACTGCTGATTTACGCCCTACAAGTTGAATTTCAGTGGATTTCTACCCCTGGAGTAGTCGTGTCAACTTGCTAGTTTCTTGTGGTATTATTTCTCTGAAATGATGGTGAACTTATTTCGCAATAAACATTCAACCTTCGACTGCTGTGTTAATATCATTGATTTCCAAATGGTATAAATATCAAATATTTTAATCCAGATTAGAATAAGTTGTTCTTATGTACATATAAATAAGCGACTGTAAATAAGCGAATTGTCTGAAATTATACTCTGTTATTTAATCAGCAAAGATCAAGACATTGCAATACATTTAATTTCATTTTAAGTTTTATTTGCAGGATAAATTTTCATGAAGATATGTTATTGTACTCATTACGAGTCTAAGCTGAAAAGATGAAATTTTTTTGAACTTCAACCTGAGACTGAACTTTTTCTTAAGAAAATTTCAACACAGCTAAAAGAAATTATTTTTTAAATCAGTAACCATGAAAGGATCAATTACACATCAACAAGAATGTTCTCTCCAAAACATTCTAGCATACTCTCTAATCCACTTGTCATGGCAAAGAACGCATTTCATGACAATACGAAATATTAAATTTTGATGTGACTAAAATTTTGCTGAATCTATCTTGTAATTCTTGGTGAATTATTTGGCGATTGACCTCCTACATGTGATTATATCTGAAAACAGTGCTTCAGAAATATTTTCATAATCTATTAAAAATTGGCGCAGAGTTACAATTGTTGTCACAAAATCACATATCAAATCTGGTTAGTACATAAATCAGTGGATTTCTAAACTATCGCGTTTACATATTTCTGAATGTCCAAGCCGATGATGACCATCCCTGGCGTACATTAATTGTATACAAACATCAAATTTGTAATTTTAATAAGTTGTTCTCAACTTATCGAAACAAACATTTCACACAAAAATGCGATTGTAATCACAAAAGTCTATACCAAATTTGATATTTAAATTATCACGTTCACATATTTCTGTGAGTAGAGACCTACAGATAGTTAATCCATTCTTGGTTTTGACGCAAACTTTGTAGGTATCTGCGCTATAGATGTTAAAATTTATGTACCGAATTTTATCCCTTAATTTTATCCATTTTTTGTAATAATCATGATAATTTATATTCGAACAGATGGATACCCATCTTATAAGTCTTTACGCGTAATTAATTTGATACGGCAAACACTGACGTTTATTGGGAGAAATTCATACCAGTTCTCTATTATCGACAGCATAGAATCTTCCCACAGGTAGCATGCAGTATGGAGGTGTTGGGTATCCTGAAGGCATTTTCAATTTCAAATTTTCGGGTGTCGGTTGCCAGGCAAGGATGGTGTAATTACCTTCAGCTCCACCTTCTTTATCTATACGCATGATAGCACCCGTTACACCTGAAAAAACACACACAATAAACTTTCATTAGATAATTGAAATAATGAAAAAATCTAATTAAAAAACTAAGTAATGCATATTTGCCTGAAATGAACTGCTTGGAAAAATGAATTTTCGATATTTACGTGCAGAAAAGCATTGTTTATACGTTTTATGTTAATTCATGGCCATTCTAATGATGCGACGCAAAACATCGGTTAACCCACCCACCCTACTGTCGTTTTATCTGAGTCATAATTTATCAGTTTCCATTAATGGAAAAATTTTCTTAAAAACAGGGGATTTTGAGTTCGTTTACCACTGTGTCATTTCCAAATAATGGAGGAAATGTATAATATTCTACATTTGACAGGGGAGGGTGTGAAAAACGAATAATTGGAAAGGCAATCAAGACCCTTAGTCTGATAAGTTATCAGTGCTTTACGTGTTTTCTTTAAGCGTCGGTAATTCTCACGTCTTTAAGCTCCTATGTATTTGTAATTCTTGTGTTGTTCGACATGTTTTTTTAAAGCATAAATTGTTTCGTAAGTCGGATACACTTACATTGAAATATTGAACTGCAATTTAAAAATAATTTGAGAACAATACAAGATTGCCGAAACTATATATTTTGTTTATTTATTTTGAAAAAATAGGTAGTTTAGTTTCAATAGTAAGAAGCCATTATCTATGACATAATAAAAATCGAAGAAATGACAGAATTTCGCCGAAACTTCGGGTTCAAAATTAAATGCGAGTACAAAAGGGTAATTTTTTTTTTTGAAATAGAGGTCATTTGATTAAGATTTTAGCACAATGTAATAGATCATATATTCTTTTGAACACCTGCATACAAAATTGCATGGCTTAGAAATTGAAAGTAAAATAATATTTTTTAAATGGATTTTTAATTATATTCAAAAATCAGCACGGAATTTCAAGTCCATTAATAAGCCAAAAATCTTAAAATGTGGCAACTGAAAAAATTTACAAAACATTTCATAATCTGCCCTAAAATGAATTATTGAATTCAGTTAGAGAACATTAATAGTGTCGATGGCAAAACAATTATATTATTATCATTTTATATTCCTAAGAATCATGGAATTTAAAGGCATCACTTGCTAACTTTCTTTTAAGTCCAAGATCCATGCCTCTGAGAATAGGAGAATAAAGACAATATTAATTTGTATAAACGTCAAAATGTTGCCAGTAATTTAATAAAAGAAAATAAAAAGCCTAATGTCAGCTAACAGTTTTTATTGAGCAATTCAAACAATATATAAAAATTAAAAATTGCAAAATTTTGATTTTTTTTATATTAATGTCTTGTTCATTTAACAGCAAAAACTGGCATTTTACAAAATATAAAAATGAAATTATTTCCACCGAATTTCACGAGCTAACGACAACCTATAGATACAAAGATCACAGGAAAAAACAATCAGCTACAGAAAGCGTTTACATCAATATTCACTTCAAAGTGCCATAACAGGAAATACTCAAGGAAAGATAAAAATACTTCACGCGATAAATTATATCTCCCTAGTGTGGAAGGAAGACAAATTTTAAACAATAAAACGTTGTTTCATTAAAGCAGAGGTGTCCAAACTACGGCCCGCGGGCCAAACCCGGCCCGCCAAGTGATTTTATCCGGCCCGCGGAGGGTTTCAAAATATAATGATGTTTTCACCCAAACCTTTTCATTTTCATAAAGGTATATCAAAAAACTACGTGGCCAACAAAACAGAGTTGCTGTACTTGACCAAACACAAATGTCTATCGCGCTGTTAAGTTATAAGACTAAATAAAAAAATATATTTCGGTAACTCAAACATAAAAGAAATTTTATACGCATGTGAATTTTGACGATAAGCAGAGTCTTATTGTTTTGTTGTAAATAAAGCATCAGCAATTTCGAGTAGTTCGCTTAAAGAAGCACTTAAGTATAAATAACGTGTGCGAACAAACTTTTTCTCGAATGAAGTATCTCAAATCAAAATATAGAGCAAATTTATCTGATGATCATTTGCAGTCATTGCATATGATTGGTGTAACAAATTTTGGTCCCAACTATAAAGACATTCTTCAACAAAAAAAAACAGTTTCATCATTCGCATTAGAAGTTGCATGAAAATATTTCAATTTATATAAAATAATTATATAATTATACTTTGTTTGTTTAGTATTTTGTATTTTCAAGTTACAATAAAATAGTATTAATTAATAGTATTTAATGCTACTTTACTCATAATGATATTTTTCAATTTGTATATGCATGTGGCCCGTATAACATGGATCTAATTTCGATCCGGCCCGTGCCGCGAAAAGTTTGGACACCTCTGCATTAAAGGAAAGGTTTCTAATCCCAAAACTAGATGAATGTGATATCAGTAATGGAAATGGTGTTGATTAAAGACATGAAGAAGCAGTGATCATAGGTGAAGATAGTAATCTCAAGTAATAACCTCTAACGAGTAAATGAATTTTAATGCCATTGTAAAGAATTTTTAACAGATTATGAATGAACAAAAGTGAAATTGTCTGCTGCTATGAATGCTATTTTAATGAGTAATAAAGAAAGAAAATATGTATTCCATCTTCTTTTAAAAAGACAAAGGGCAATATAAAATATTAAAATTATTTTGTTTGCAAACAGTACAAAACATTCAATGAATTTCATTTGATTCATAATGCTATACATAATAGGCAATAAATACTCAGAATCACATCAGACAACAATTAAAGAAGTTTTAATTAAATGCATATTAGCTTGCATATAAATCCCATAAATATAATATGTGTGATCAATGCTCAATATAAAAACATAAGTGCGATTTTTCATTTTTACAAAAATCTTTAATTTTAAATTTTCATTATAGCTTCAAATGCTATGCAGAAAATTACAAGAACATAAAAAAAACTGTAAAATCTTTACTTTTGAATGAATTTGCATTAGCAGGACAAATTATGTTAAAATAATAAATGTTAATTAAAATTCTGATGACAATCTTTTCATTTACACACTACTTTACGTCAGCTTATGGAAAGCATATAAAAGTTTCAGACTATTCTTACTCAGATCCGAAATAAACATTGAATGCTTTCAACTTAATAAGTTGCGTGGGAAAAAATTAATTCATCTAAGATAGAAGATATTTTTTTTTTGTTACATGGTGGATAAAATTGATAGGAGATTTTTCAAAACAGGAAGTATTAAATTAAGTGCAACATCCATTAGTAAAATAATAGCATTGAATTGATATTCTTAGTGGTTTCAAGTCCACTCTCAGATAAGAGGTAATTAACAGTTCATTATCATCATATTTTTGTGTTCTGTTATAAATATGTATTATAGCATTGACCTAGCGAAAAACTGCATAATTTTTATAAAACTATTTCCATTACATAATCCAATAAATATTCAATTGAGAATGTCAGGAAGTAGTTATTATTTGCACTGAAGGTTGTTCGATGCGAACATGCCTACAAATGCATCTCAAAAGCTATTTGCCGAAGCGACATGTTGAGATTAACAAAAGCGGCATCGAATATTTGAGAGGAAAACATTCGCGTCATACGAATTAATTATCATTTGCAAACTTATAATCAGTTAAAACCTGAATACAATAACATTCAATTTGTCAGTTAATTTGTGTACATATAGATTACTATATAATCTACACAAACAAAATTATTTTGTCAACACGAGTGCATTCCATTTCATGTTAAGGAATATAAGAAAGAGAGAAAGAAAGAAAGAGAGAGAGAGAGAGACAGACAGACAGATAGACAGATAGATAGATAGATAGATGAAGCATTTTATAATTACAAAATTCTATTTATAAAAAATTCTTTTCATAAATATTTTTCCCTGAAAATCTTCGCTTTGGAAACACTCAAGACTTTTTAAAATATAATAATTCAATTGCATTTCATTATTTAGCCCTTATACAAGCAAAAACATACATGATCAAATAATAAAGCAATAACTTTTGACAAAATTGAAAAGAAAAAATAATTTTTGAAATTTGTAAAATTTTGTAAAGCATAAGCTGAAAATAACATATTTCACATATTTTCCAACTGCTTTTAACTGAGGTAAAAGTCAGTATATTATTTCATGTCTAAAAACTATTTTTAAAACTACTTATTTCATGCATAAGTTGAAAGTTCTAATGTTATGCAGGATTCATAACGAAATTTCAATGGGAAAAGATTCCTGTTTGGATAAATATTTGATGAAATATGTCTAGATTAACGCATTCGAACGCTTCGATACTTCGATTGAAATATTAATAGTAAAAATTATTCTTATAAAAGGAATCATGCATTAAAATACAATTACAATTTCAGTTAACTTAAAATTTATAAGAAAAAACAAGAAATAAAATGTTTCAGGGAATTCTTTCAAAAATTTTAAAAATTTTAAAAAATAGTATTAAACATTTTTGAAAATATGAGCTAATTGAAATAATCAAGAAGCTATTTTATTGAATAAATATTAATAATAGTAAGTAAATGATAATTCGGAAATGAAAGGAAATTCTGAATATTAACAACTGATTTAACAGTGTAAGCTAGTTTTACTAATTGCATGTGTTAGGCATCGATTCAGTTACATCGTTTAAAGTCGACACCAGCCACTTTTATTAAAAAGATTAACTGAAGTCTTTAAGAGGGAGATTGGAAATCTGACGAGGGAACGGATAAAATAGTAGAGAATAAATCGATTGCAGAAGATAGAACCGAGTTTGTTAATTAGGGAGAGGAGAAATTCGAAACAAATGCACAGAATTAGCCGCAGCGGATAATTTCAATAGAAGCAGCTCTGGTCAATCTCGGTAATTCGTAACTTTGAAAGAGTCCAGTTTCAGAAAGTTTCAAATTAAAGAATTGTGTTGTGATTAATATATCAGATGATAATAGTGCTCTTAAGTTGGATATTATTAAGAAAAAAAATCAAAGAAACATAAATGTCAACAAATCAGGCAATAAATACCTAAAATGACTATGTATAAATTTCTTGCCCAGGCATAATCAATTCATCTTTGAATAAAAATTAACTTTCAGGCTTGAAACAAACTATTTTCGAATTGTTGAAGATATAAGAAGGCAATAAATGTCGATAATTGCTATAAACATCCGTCTGGAAAATTTAACTTATGAAATGTATCGATGAAGAAGAAAAAGAAGAAATATATCGATGCCAAAAGAAATAGAAATTTTCTCCAGGTACTTTTATATATCTAAATTTATTTATTCATTTTGCAAATGATTGTGTAGGTATATATTCGTTATTTTGTATTTCTTCGTAACATATGAATTTGTTTACGATCTATGCGTTACTCGAATTCAGTAATTTTTCTTCAAAGTATTTGCAAATTTGACTCACTTTCAGATTTGAATAGCAAAATCTATGTTATCCGATTAATAAGTTTGTACGCAAAGAGGTTAAATTAATTTGAATTTACTACTATATTTTAATTCTATCCACATTCTATTTCTCTTCTTTGAGCAAAGTTATAAACACAATAGCTACAGTTTAATGTAAACATTTGGGCTTAAAGAAATTTTTAAAATATTAATTAATTGTTAACCATAGTTGAATTAAGTACAGTCAACTATAATTTTATCATATCAAGGGAAAGTATTAAATATCATTACTCAAGAATATCTATGATTTAAATTCACATTTAATTAATTATTACTTAAATAAAAGCTTGCTAATATTGTACTTAAATCATTTTTAATTGTTGAATGATGTAGCCATTTTCCGTCTCTAAATGTACAATGCACTGATTACAGCAAAAAATTGCTGAAAGATGCTGCACTACTAAAATATGTCAAGCATCAAGAGTTTGACACATTTTAGTGTTCATTGGAGGATGTCCTACAACAATTTCGTCCACAGCAGAATCAAGAATGTTTATTGTTTGGTTGCGTTCATGAAAAACTAACGATTAATTCCAAAATTTTAAAAAGAGCGAAGCCAGAAGAATCTGATTTGATTAAAAAGATAAAATTTTTAAGAATTTCAATTTTATCTTTTTAATCAAGTTAGATTCTTTTGGCTGTAGCAATTTATTCGCGGGTTGCATAGTTGTTCATGTTTTCAAAATTTTAAGCCTGGCATTATAATTATCCTTTTAAACTTATACAGACCTCTTTAGTATCCAGATAAAGAATTATAACCTCATATCGTCGAAAAATGCCAAAACTGCTTTGTAAATATCAATCTTTAAAACAAAAAATCTTCTTGTTAAAAATGAAAGGTTGATAATTTTATTTGAAAACCTATAACAGTAAGCGATGTCTTGATAAAATTAAACAAATACTTATAATACATTAAATAAATGTACATTTGAATACGTTGGTTTGTAACCAGTGGATTTTAAACAAATCGAATGATAGCATTATCCGCGACCCTAGTCAATTGCAGCAAAATAATTATAATAAATTCAATTTTAATTAAGGTTCAAAAATTCAGAAAACAATGATGGAGTGATTTGAATTATATTATATATATATATATATATATATATATAATTGATTATCAGGCATATTGATTTCTGAGAGTATTTAATATTTAATTATTGACTGATCCGATTTTACAAGGGGAGGTGATATTATTCTCAAATCCCTATTTTAATTCTTTTTCCTTATACTTAGAAAAATACTTAAAATATTTTCGCATAATGAGTTTTGACTTTTCAATTAGAGCATGAAGAATGCATGATAACAAGTGATCGAAATAAATTTTTAACAGAATGGAAATGGTAGAGAGAATGTAAAGAATTTTGTTAAGTTTCATAACAAAGCAATAAATTATCCGTAAAATCATGAATAATAAATTCATCATAGAATATTCAGTTCTAAATAACTTATATGTGTTTTCCTTGGCGAGAATAATATTTTATACCATATAGACAATTAAAGATATTATTTATTGAGAAGTTACCGATTTTTTTCATAATCTCAGACATGTAATCAATCTATATTTTTTTAACAAAAACTGTACTTATCAAAAATCTGGAAATATTTAAATCGAGGGAGTAACTAATTCGGGATTCCGGCTACATCCGGATATCAATCATTCCTCATAAATATTTAAATTTATATTTCATAAAAAATTCGAGCAGTTATTCAAAGGCATTTTTTAATAATAAATTTTCTGTGCTTATATTGGGAGACAAAAGGGAAGAAAGATAGTTAAGTAATGCATAGTTCTTGAAATTAAATTAACTATGCAATAGTACAATTAATTAATAATAAATATGTATATGATATATCAAAATGCAAATTGATATAATTAAAAGTTTCATTTAAATTTCATTATTTATGCATTATATATTCTTTATTCTGTAGTAAGTTTTATTGAGTTTATGAAGCAACATTCATGCATTAATTTATTAGTAAATATTTATCTGCAATAGTGGGCAGCAATTTATTCCAGTTTAACAAATAGTTTTGGAGAACTTAAAACATACATATATGTGCCGATTGAAAGTGTCGCGACACATATGCATAAAAAAGTGTGGAATGAATTATTACACCACTTCAGAATCCTTCAAGGTTCTGGATAGAGTAACATTTATAACTGAGTTTTATTTAAACTTTAAATTGTTATTTTTGATTCCAATGAACAAAAGTCTGTACTTCATTCTATATTTTAATGTATATGCAAAGTTTGCATATACATTTACGTTTTCCCTATTTAATGGAAATTGAATATCAATGAAGCGATAGTTTTATCTAATATAAGTTACTTTTTTGCATTTATTTATAAGAAATTTATGTGGAAATAAAATTTCAAGCCCTTATGTCACCATTCCTTCCTCTGTTTAGCCAGATCGTCTTTCAATGAATCAATCTGAATTTCAATCAACACTACAATAGATGATCCGGCATCAAAATTAGTTCCTGTGTCTCCAAAATTATTTGGTTTTACATACAAATTTTCGTGGGGTTTTTTCTAAAGGCTAAGTATGTAATTCGTGCTAAACAATTTTCACTGGAAAATGCCTAGAAAGTCACCGTAATATGCAGTCCTATTAGGAAATTATATTATATTATTTCTACTTTTCTTGAATTGCTCCAAAAACATTGAAAGCCGTGAATTTTTATTCTCTTTGAAAATAAAAGCTGAAATGGAGAGTTTTTTAAATTTTGTATAAACCTTTTTAACTTTTCACATCGAAGAATAATTTATACTTTTTAGATGTGCAACTTCGCTTCCGTCATTTTTTAGCGGATAATTACAGCGTAAACTGTTGGTCGAATCAAAAATGCCACACAGTAAACATGGATATCTGTCTTTATAATGATGGCACAGCATTAATGAATTTGCATTTACGTCAAATTTATTTTCGATCGAAGATTTCAGTTTTCTAACCCGATTCTCGTCAGTAAAAGCAAGTTTTTTTTTCGCTTCCATTGAAGAAATTTGAAGCTGAAGAGCATCGAATGCTCTTAAATACTTCGAGTCTGTTATATGAAAGAACATGTATGGTTCGAGTACTTTCAATGCTTTAAGAGAGGTAGTTTGGATTTCAAGGATCAAGATGGTGGTCAAATCTGGATGAACACTCATGAAGCTAAAGTCTAGAAGAATTGGTGGAGTCAAGCCAGAGAATTTGGAGAATAAATGGGAGTTAATTATTTCGAAACACTTCAAAGTCATGAGAATTATTCGGTATCAAGCAAATCGGGTTCCCGACGATTTGAAGCCGAGTGATATTCAGCGACGTTTCTTTGCTAGAGGACAGCAACTCCAAAAATAGAACCGAAAGGGATTTATGCATCTTATTGTGACTGCCGACCGAAAACTATGAAATTACAATATTTCCAAGTGCACAAAATCACAGAGAATGAAAGGGTATGCATCCACGCCAAGACCAAATGTTTACGCTCCCAAGATTATGCTTTGTAATTGTGAGACTAGATTGGTTGCAATATTATAAGCTATTGAAACTAAATGAAACCATCATAGGCGATCGGTATAGAACACAATTGACTCATCTGAGTCGAGCATTGTAGAAGAAAAGGCAACAATGTCAAGAGAGACAACCAACATCACAATGCTTATCTGTTTGCCTCTAGATAAGTCATGATATCCTTGGAAGACGTTGAATGCAGAAATCTTAGCCAACTGATCTATTTTCTGGACGTTGCTAATTCCTATTACTATTTATTTCATACAATGCCACACGACCTGGTTGACCAACATTTCCACTCTTATGAAGAAGTCCGAAACTAGATCAATACGTCGATCATTTAAACGGACGCCTTGCTTTTCCGAATTAGTATCTGAGACTGGACAAAAATACGGGAGAAAATAGTAGCTGGAAACGGACAGTACTTTGAACAATCAATACACAGAAACTTTTAAAAAATAAACCCTCAAATTAAGGGAGAAGGGAAAATGAGGAAGAAAAGATGTAACTCTAATAAATTTCTAAGAAATTACTGGAATTAGTTTTAAAAATAATATTCAATAATTTCACAAATTTTCATTAAATATTAAAATTGAATTACATTTAATATATTTAAAATACACTTAATATACCATATATACTTAACTACTGATAATAACTTTTCATGACGTTGTTCCTTAACAATTTCATAGATTCTAAGTTAAAAACAAAATAGAAGAATAATTAAAAATTATTAATTAATAAACAAAAATAATTTACATTCTTAGGAAATAAATATTGAAGCTAAATCACTACTTATTATAAAAGTTAGTAAGTATAAATTGTAACTTTTTTAATCAGTCTTCTATTTCTCAAAATGAAACTATTCATCATTATCTCATTAAATTAGAAAAGTATACGTTATTAAGATAAGACTTAATTAGTATTTATAGTAAACAATTTTACAGCTATTTTTTAGAGTATGCAATTTTTTAAAAACTAATGAACCAAAAAAGAAAAAACTCATCTCATAAAATTGCAAGAAAACTGATTGGGAGTGAAATTCAAAACAGCCTCAAAAGAAAAATAGCAAAAATATAATCTAAGGAAAAAAAAATTCTCAACTTTTATTCAGCTTGTTATTCAGTTTACTGAAAGTTCGAATTTTCAGTTTGGTTTGAGGAAAGAAATTTAAAATTGTTAGACCGTGAATTAGTATTAATTAAATTATATGGTACAGTAGTGAAATAAGGCTTTTCCATTTAGAAGGAAATTAAAAAAAAGAATTAAGAAGCAATATGAAAGGAAGTCAAATTTAGAAGCAAAAAGTTGTAATTTAGTTCCAAAGAAAGCAGTTACATTCTCTTTTATACTTTAAAGTGAAGTGATAGAAAAAAAACGTTCGAAATGCAGCTGTTGCCTTGTTAAAACTGTCTGACTTCTCAAAAATGTCTATCACGTTTTTCATTACTGCAAAAATTTTTCAATTTATCTTAGCTTCGGGGAATAAAAAAAGATGTTACTCCCGAAAATTTCGCATTTAATATAAACTGGTAAGAATTATTGCTAAAGTAAAATGTTTCATAAAAATAAAACAAAAGTCACATAAGTTTAAAATTGAACTCCTCATAAAAAAACTTGGTTGCGAACAACATCCAATTTAAATTTTAGATTTATTGTAACTAAATTCAAAAATAGAAGAAAAGAGACATGGGCTATATAGTCCTTTCTATTTTATTTCACTTCACTTTTATTCATATTTTAGAAAAGTCACAAAGTTTTACTAAAATCTGAAGTAATATCATTGACATGTGCAAAATATTAAGCTCTATGATGTCACCATCTCAGATACTTAAAATATTTTTAAGATTGTTTTTATTTTTAAGACTGAATTTATGAGATTGTTCAATGTTGAAAATAATAGCAAAAATATATGTCAAGCTAAAAAACTAAATGCTGAATACCTATGTGCTGAAATGCTGCAGTTTTTTTTCAATATTTTTCTCTTTCTAAGAAAACTGTTGTACTTACTAGGATTCGATATCGATCTGTTAAGGATTTTATTCATATTTTATATTTTAACTACATTTTAATTTGTTGATTATTTTAATATTGTAGTTTATGGAGATTTGGTTTATTTTTTCAGAACTTGGTTAAGGAGTTATAAATAAAATTGCATCAAATTGCCATATTTTATTTTTAGGAATATGGCGATCCGTTCAGCCGTTATATCAAATGCATAATGCACTTCAAACTTTAATGTACGGATTACCGAATTTGAATTCTGTGCATTTTCATGATTTCTAACAAAAAAATGTAACGAAGTTCTTTTAAACTACCTAAATTCAAATGGTAAGTATATTTATCAGTGAATCTTACACGATATTTTTATCCTTAACGTTCAGTGACAAGTATACGCTTACCAATTTCAGTTTCATTTGAAACATCTCTGTTAGATACATTTACCACCCCATATTTCCTAAATTAAACGAGAAAGTAGTGAACTTTCGAGGTTCAGGACCTTACATAATCAATTCATCATGAAATAACCCCCAAAAATGTATTCGTCGATGTTTTGAAGTTATGCTCTATAAAGAGAAGAAAATTAATCCTTTATAGGGTTATAAAAGACTAACTTCCTTATATATACAATCAATGGTATTTATCTCATTATTTATACTAATTTTAGAAAATAATTTGGAACAAAAATATGAATAGCATATTTATTATTTTATACTCACTTGTGTACTGTGTTCTTTCTCGAAATATTCTCATGATTTCTTTTCCATTTCTAGGATCAGTTCCGTTCCTCAAGGCTTTTGCAAGGGCATCAGCGTACAAAGTTACAGCATCGTATAAGTACGAAGCATAAGGAGTGATGTGCTGCAATGATTGTTTTAGATAATTAACTTATTTAATTAATAATTTAATATAAATTGCCAAAATGAATTCAATGTGATAAAAATTTAAAATTGCTTGAAACAAAACAATAAATTTCAACTGATATCGCGAAGAATTGGTGAAATATATATTTTTAACGCATTTCTATTTTATACACTGCAAATACAACTATATTCTGAAAATTAAATAAATGTTATTTATATATTATATTTAAAACATGAAATCCATTATTTCAGGTTCATAATTTATCAGTTATTTCTTTGAATATACAGTTCCGTCACGACACTACTGTTTTTGTTTCTTCATTAACTGTTCCATAAAATAATAAAGATCATACATTAATGTTAATAGATATAAAAGAAATGGATTATAAATCATGAATGTAATAGAATATTTAAACTCTTAATAATAAATATTCGGTAATAACACAGACTAATTAATACACTGCACATTACAAGTTAATAATAATATTAAGACTTACAGCTAAAAATTCCCATGTTTATCTCAATAACTTTGGAGATTTACTTTACGTATACTATTCAGCGCTAAAAATATATTTGGTGCATCTAAAAGTTCAGATTCATTCTCTCTCTTTCTCTCTCTCTGTATATTATATAATACTATGCATAGAAGAACAGAAAGCATGTATTCTATATTTCGATTCTTTTTTCTAAGAGTTAATTGTTCTTTCGACACATTTGAAATTAATTTGAAAATTTAACTAAACAGATTTATCACATTTGAAGCATTCTACTTTTGGTTTGATTTTTATACTGTAATGAAATACCATACATAAATATGTAATTTAAAAATTACAATAATGATCAGTTATATCTTTTTGTCCTTTTTATGACAGTCTTATGCACTTTTTATAGAAATGATTCCATTGATCATCTTATAACGATATCCTTCTTCAAAAATATCAAATAATTTCAAAAGAAAACATAATTTTGATATAATTATAATGTTGTATAACTTTTTGTGCATATGCACAACTTATCCAACTAAAAATGTCAAAAATATTGGCAGTTAATTGTTCTGTTTACTTTATATTATAAGAATACTGCTCAATTCTAATATTTAATGTCCAATATAATTTCTACCCTAGACAAAAGAATTTTAAAAAAGGAGCGAACAAGGTTTTAGTCGGAACTTTCCAGTCTAAAAACAGCATCAAAATATTTTATTCGATATTGACAGAAATACATACTGCAACATAGCCTTCATCGAAGATTTCAGAGGCCTTGAACTTGAAAGGCTCTTCGGCATTGTACTCCCTCACTTTGTCCTGGAATTCCTGGTACTTGTCGCCACGAGGGGGAGTTGAGACCAGAACTAGTAGAGATTGGGCAGCCATCATCACTGTTTCATCTCCGCCAATTTCGTCTGGAATTTAAAGAAAAATGTTAAAGATTAAAACATATTTGTAAAAGAATTCTTATGATAATATAGTAAAAGTGTCCATCTTATAATACATTTGTAAAATATCCATATTATAACACGTTATATCTTTATTAGCATCAAATGCCCAGCACACATTATTACTATACTCTAATGATATTATCCTATATTCAGAATATCGAATAACAAATAAAAGCCATCATCTTGTGTTAAAAAGAACACTAGGGGTATAAATGGGGCAACATTTAAAAATGTTTCCTGAAAATAATCACGTAGCCATTTTTACTATTGCGGTCATGGTAACGACATGAAAAAAATAAAACTTCCATTAAAAAATATTCATATAAGAAGAACTTTTATTTTTTTTTTAATTTTAATTATACACTATACAAAATTATCTAATTTAAAATCTACTTTTTATATAAATATTTCCTTCTAAATTTATAGTTATTTCCATAATAATAATTTTAAAAAATTAATACGTTTATTTTTAAACAAAAATAAGCATATAATATGGTTTTTAAAATATTTTTTAAAACAATCTCGGGCATTTAGTTTAAAACATCGTAAACATGTGATGATTTGAAGGATGTGATTGTCATTTGTGATGATGATTGAAGGTTTAGATTTGATAACACTTATGAAGTTTCAAACTTGATTCATTTGTCTTTAAATCACTCATAAAAGAATGTTATTCTTCAAGCTTCCATATTGTCACGTAAGTACTTTAGAGTGGAGCTCAATGACAAACAGGAAGTGAAGGTAAAATAATTTATTAACTCAACACGATGAGCGAAGTACAAATACAAGCTCTGAACAACTCTGAACTCAAAAACCGTGACTCAGAGATCTTCGGCTTTTCTGCAGACAATAAGAGAAGGCCAGATCACTTATCACGTAAACTAAAGAAAAGTTCAGAGTCTACTGAAACAGGAAATAAATTAGAACATAATTTGTGTAAATGCATATTTGCACAAATTTTGAATATTATTTTAGTCCGGCAGGATTCGCACTCACAATCTCTTGATTTTAAGACCAGTGTGGTGAGCATTCGGTTATGGAGAGTTGTCTGCTTCTTTTCGATACGGAAATAAAGTGGAAGCAATGAAGTAACAAAAATGGTGAAAAATGTCATTGAAAAAATATTTAAAATATTTTGGAAGAGAAAAATAAGCAGAGAATTAAACCAATATGGCATTTTTTAAAAAAATTAAAGGTAGTTTAAAAAAGTAAAAATATAGTTTTTTTAAAAAAAAACTTAATTTTTTGAGAAAGTATTAAAACTTTAACCATTTTTAACTAAAAATCTTCTACTAAGATTTTTGGTAACTCTAGATTTGCCAGTCAGATCTATAAAATTCATCTTTCATATCAGCAGCCTATAAATCAGCAGCCAATCAATGCTCATGCCTGCTGACATGAAAGTCATTGTCTGATACATGTATCTATAAAAAATAGCGAATTTAATTTGATTTTTTTCTATAGGATGATTTAGATTCAATACTCCCGAACCTCATACATTAGTTCTTAGATTACATTCGAAACATGCTAAACAATGCAACAATACAAATGTAAGCAGACCCAGATACATTTGAAACACTATAAGGTTTTCATAAAAATATCTTCTTCTTAATTTATGAAATTGATTTTCGACCATTAATTTACAGTAGAAATAAATAATCACCTTAAAAATTTTCTCAATAATTTTTACTATATTAATTGTGAAATTTATAAAAGTTTGATTATTGTGAACAAACACTCAATAAAAGGTCAAAATATGGAAATTACAAAAATTAGTACAATGATATTTGATAATAAGTTAAACAATTTTCGAGATTAAACTATATAAAATGACTAAATTCATCCGAAATTCTTGCAAAATTTACATAGAATTTAATTGATATTTTGCTAATTTAGGACACAAAAACAAGAAGAGCTAACGGAAGAAAGAAAAAAATAAAAGGAAGAAAAAAGTATACGTTTTATGAAATAAGTAGATTATAAAATAATAGATCAAAGAATAAAAACTGAACTGTGATTTAATATTTTTTCATACGATTATTAAGTCGATCATTTTTGTCCCCAATTTGGTTTTTTTTAAAAATCAAAAGGGAATTTTCATGACGTTTTAGGACTAATGTCTGATTCTCGTTTTTCTAAATAATTTCTGGACTTTTTATAATGGTAGTTTGTAATAATTATGTTTAAGAACTTCCCTTTCCTAAATTTTTTCCAATTAGTATTCATGATTCTTTTTATTACCAAATGATCGATCTAATTTAGATGATTTCTTATTAGGGTTTGTTTGAAAAAAGAATTGGTATAAAAAAATATATCTACTTTATTTTATTTTTTGGGAGGGGAGGGACATCCGTTTGAGGAACATTATTCCAATAAAAGAAAAGATTTTTTTTTTTTTTTTTTTTTTTTTGCGTCGTTGAATAAAAATTTCCAAAAAAAAATACAGAGTGAATAAGAGAGAAAAAGGAAATTTCACTCTAATTAGGAAATACAAGCACAGCAGATTAAAAAAAGTTGGAAAGAATCTTTTTCATAATAGTAATTAGTACGCATTTCCATAATTCTTCGCTAATTACAAAACTTGGTTTTTATCGTGGATGGATAGAACTTCATTTAGCTAATGGATAATAAGATTTCAAATAAACCACTTTTCATATTTCTGAACTTTCATTGCCATACGCAATATTTTTTTATCAGCAAGTTAAGTTGGCTTTGAATTTATTGTAATTTACTGAGTATTCTCTAAAAATTGAAGTTTTTTAATCATGCGAGAACATGATGTTGTTTTGAACTGAGGCTTTTGAGGCCTCAAAATGTATAAGCAACAATTTAGCGATTTATTACTTTTGATGCATTCATTTCTCGCTTTTAGGGTTATTAAAAAATAATGCAGAAGGTTGATCCATTTGGCGATTTATAGCCAACGAAAGTTACAACTTGATTTACAAATTATTCCTTCTCTGAATTCTTACGGGTAGTTTTACTTAATTTAAGTCATTAACCGGTTTAAACCGGTTTGAAGCAATTACAAGACTATTATATTACGCATGCGTATTTATAAAAAACAATGCGTTTATAGAGTTTAGAATTCGTATTTAGCTAAACATATGTTTCTATTGTAAGTAAATGCAATGTAAGTCTTTCTATGAGGTGAGAGAAAGTTTTAGGGAAACCAATCCTATAAGTATGAAATTTTAACTAAAAATTTATAAAATTTAAGCGTTTTTTTTCAGTCACTTGCGAAAATATTAGATTACAAATAATTTTGTACCATTTTAATTTTCAAAGAATTGTCTTTTCAGCTTTATTAAAGATTTTATGGTATAAATATATTTCTATATTTAATCAATTTTAAAAGAAAGTATTTTAACCACATAATCTAATATTAAACTTCAGAATACTGAACGAATATTAAACGAATCCCGAGATACAATAAATAGTTTCTTTCATTACCATTCTGAAAGAACACCAAGCTTTACAATCCTAAAAGAATACATAAATCTAATACCTAAAAATGAATATTTGTTTGTAGAATAGAATAATAAAAATAGAATAAATACTATTTATGCTTCCCCTTTATACATCCGTCAATTTCAATAAATGTATTCATTGCCGACAAAAAATAAATATCATTCTTAACTAAACAAGATAACTATTTCAAATTCTAAACGATATATCCAAGATTATTTCTTTTGCGGCAGCAACGCACCGGGTACCAGTTAGTCTATACTTATAATAAAGCTCAATGTGTGTGTGTGTGTGTGTGTGTGTTGGCGCTCTACAGACCAGATCGTTGGACCTACAACTACCAAATTTGGTACATGTATACCTTGGAAGTCGGGAATGTGCACCTCGGAGCCCTTTTTTCGAATTTTTAATTAGAATTTGAATTAATTAAAATTTAAGCGAAATTTCGACGATTTTCCGCTATAACTTCCGAAAATATTATCACACAAACATGCTTTTTACATCAGTTTAAAGATTAAAAAATTAGCTTTCTAATCGTATCCGTGTTTTAATGTATAACTTAGGCTTCTATTTTTAACGAATTTTTGAAGAAATATGTTAACCATGTTTTACAACAATATATTTCGGACAAAACAATAAAATTTAATCTGCACGAGCACGTCAAGGGGGAAAAGTTAGGTTTTATCAGCATGTTGCCATCCTATTGACGGAAGTTCAAACTAAAAAAAAAAAAACTAGCATTACAAATTAAATCTAAAGAAATGCAACTTTTAGCACGTGACTGGATAAAATAAAAGAAATATAATATGTGACATTTTCTAAAATAAATAATGAACGAGCAAAGGGAAAAAAATAGCTTTTATTAAACTGTTGAAATCATACTGACAGAAGTTCAAATTAAAAAATAAATTAACTATGACTGCAAATTAAATCGAAAAAAAAAAAATGTAACATTCACCACGTGATTGGATGAAATTAAATAAATATTAAAGGTTATGTTTTCTAAAAAAGAAATACAAGACAAAGGTTTCTATGATCGTTTGCAACATCTATATCATTAATTTAGTAAATCAGTGTTACGTGACTTTCGAAGTTTAAATATATCTGGCAGAGAAATTATAAAGAGAGCAAGGCACATAAGTATTTAATTGAAAATCTTAGACCCCATTACTCTTGGCGAACCAGCTGGTCGCCAAAGGCGTCTAGTACCTAATAAATGTAGTTTGTAAATAAGAGGAAATAATCTGTTTCTCAAATAGTTCGAGTGAGATAATCTATATTTGATCAGACAATTCTTATGTAAATGATGCTAAATAAGCTGTTAAAATTAAATACGCCCTCGTTATAGAATATTATTCTTGAAAACTTTTATTAAGGCAATATTTAAACATTTTAACACTAATTAAGGCAATATTTAAACATTTTTAACACCTGTAATTGGAAGTACCTGAAAGACGAGATATCTCGTCTTTCAGATACTTCCAATTACAGGTTTCTACGGGCTAAAATTTGTCTCTTATGCCAGTTTATATCGGTAGAACTTTTTAATACATATCTGAAGAAAAAGTTTTACTTTTTTTCATTTATTTTTAGCCTCAAATTTTAGTCCACAAAGACCTGTAATTGGAAGCATCTGACAGACGGGTTCTCTCATCGGTATGAAGTCTTAATATTAACAGCTACTCTCTAAAAAAATCGAGTTTTTAGAGGAGGAGAGGAATTTAAGGAATAGTAATTGAGTATTAAATAATTTATGGTATAACAATGACATTCTTTTAACAACACGAATACATTTTAAGCAATTTCGAACTTTAGATAATATGTTTTACGTAATTGTTTTAATGTAGTTTATAAAACTCATTCCTCGACATCTTTACAAACACCTATAAACAAGAACAGCCGATCATCCAGTCGAAATTTAATTATCTTCTCAATCGATTTGCAAAGGAATACAATATTTTCCATTGCCCAAAAGGAAAATTGAATAACAATTTAAATTTAGCATTTTACCTAACCTATTGTATTGAATTTAACTAGAATCTGAATTCTGTATAAATCTGAAAATCGTATCCTATTATTTCATTCTGAAAAGTTAACAAAGCTGTTTTTAATCAATTATGACAAATAAAATATGTTCCGCTTGTACAAACATATGCAAAATGTGATAGACACATATACAGGAACTAAAGCAATGATACTTTACATTCTTTATAAACATTTGTTTCCTTTATATTTTAATCAAACAGAGAAAAATTCTTAAAACGAATTTTCAATTAATATTTATTTTGAAAACTATTATATTAGCATTTCATTCAGAATGTCTGCTGGAATATATATATATACTAAAATTTTGATGGCGCATTTCAAATTTTAGAAATTATGTTTTAATATATCTATCTGAAGAAATAAGCCTGAATTAATTCTAAACATTATTAATTTTTTATTTTTTATTTCACATACAATAATATTCCGAAGGTTTTATTTGAAAGATATAAGATTCAAAAACACAGGTTTCATGCAGCTTAATTTTAAAAGAATCTAGGTTTAAAATCCTTTCTTCTCATAGCATTCTTATCGTTCTACTAAGTTTATAAAAGTGTAATATTTATCCCGAATTAATTTCTCTCAAGTGCTTTAAATTTATTGCTGCTTCAATACACAAAATAAAATAGTTCAAAATAATTTTATTCTTTTAACATATTTTTGTCATTATGTAATATATTAAAAGTGCTGTAATGCACAAAAAAAATACTATACCACTTAATTTTATCCATAAGTTAAAAAAAACTTTAAAATATAAACAGTTCATATTTTATTGTTAGCTATAGTAAAATAAAAATAGATTTGTCTCAATATGGTATTGATAAATAAAAATAAATAAGGTAAACCTCTGGAAATATTTATCTTATAGTAATTATAATGGTGTTAAGTATGAAAAATTACTGTTAGAACTTGTTTGAATTTAGACGAGATCTAAAATAATACGATAAATAAATTTTTAAATGAGTATAACGTTCGTTAAGCGAAACATTCTATCTTTGTTTTAAACAATAAATGATGTCAAATAACTTCGTTCCCTAGGATCAACTAGAAGGTAGATGAATACTGTATTTCGTAAGAAAATGATATGTGCTTCCGTCACATTCAATTATATCAAAACTTAACTAAAAAAAGTAATTTATTAAATATTTGGGAATGACATCTTGAAAATTAAATAAAAGCAAGAGCACAATAAAAGGAGAATTTGCACAATACAAAAAGAAATCAATTAACGGATGAAAGGAAAATTCGATAATGGTGACATAAATTTTTGCTTAATTTTATGTTGTATAATTGTTAATGTCATGCAAAATACATTTCTCACTTTTTTTTCAATATTTTCTCTTCTTAAATTTAGCTCACTACCATTAGATATATTAAAGTGACAATATTTCTATATAGTTAAACTGAAGAGGACAATTGTTTCAAATATAACATATGCAAGTATTTAAAGCTCACTAATTTTTTAAGAATAAAAAATTGGGACGATCCAGAATATTCAATTCAAAATGGAGACATTTTTAAAATAAAGAGACAGAATTGTAATATCGGGGCAAAAGGTATTCTCTATTAGAGAAACATGTAACTCTTTTAGAGAAAACTTGAAATTTAAAATTCATAATTGCCTGTTCAGGAATTAATTTTTTAGTATACTTATTTACAAATATTTGCAGTAGTCCATTAAAATAAGATTCGGAAAGAATTTAGATTATCATTTTCAATAAGGACAAACAAAGGGGTAAAAAGAAAAGCTATATAAGACTAGACGTCTGATTACTACTGTTCTTACAATTAATTTAAAACTAATAACTATAAATACATTATTGCTATTAATATATTAATAATTAATGCTTTATTAATGTTTCACTCTTAACTTAGAAGTAAATTGATTTAATACTGACTTTAAATAATCATAAATTAATCTCAAAATATTATCGGAAGAAGAGGATTTTTGCATCAAATTAAAGATTAAAAAATAAGTTTTCCAATAATATTAATATTTGAACACATAACTTAATCTCTTATTTTCAACAAATTTTTAAAAAATATTTTAACTATATTTTTCAACAATGTATTTCGCTCAAAACAATAAAATTTAATTTACTTGAGCTTGTTACGTGTGAAAGGGAAAAAATTATCTTTCACCAATATGTTGCCATCAGATGGACAAAAACTCAAATTGAAATGTAAATATTTATAGCAAATCAAACATAAATATGTAATTTTCAGCACGTATCTGCATGAATATAAATAAATATGCTTTTTTTTTTCTAAAAAGAAGATGTAAAGAATTTTTTTTGTCTTTTACAATATTATTAATTAAATAAATCAACATTACTTATGATAAACAAGGTTTTATATATATATATATATATATATATATATATATATATATTCAATTCAAGGTCCAACTGCTAATTTCTAAAACTTTAATAATAGAAAAGCATCTATAAAAAGCGTTTAAATGAAGTAAATAACTATATATTATGTAACATGAATCTATAAATGTTTTAAAAAATGAAAAAAAGTTTAGCTTTTAAATAAAAAAAAGAGAAAATTTAATCAACTCAGTCTCTAAAACTGACTGATTTATGAATATTTGAAGATCACTCTTCAACAAAAACGGGTAATTTTAAACCACTTCAACGACCATTCCAAAGATGATACTTAAATCAACGTACAGGATTTCTGACAGGTCTAAAAATAAAAATGTTGAATGTTCTAGATATTTCTATTCAAAACTTCATAAGTAGATCAAATTTGATACCAGAAGATAGAAACCTTCATTAATTTATATGAAAGTTGGAATGACAAAAATATTTCATAGAATATGATACCTTATAACTAAAAGATGTATCAAATTTAGACTTAATAGTTTTTTTAATCATGTTTATAGACAAAAATAAAATAAAATTTTATTATTTGCATCATTTAAATGTTTTTGAAAGTAAAACTAAAACCTGAATTTTATGATGAATCAAAGTAACTGTTGTTGAATATTTCTTGAAATATTACATATATTATTGTAATTAATCAGCAGCACGCATAATGATTCTCTTTTATTTATTTTTTTAAAAGCTTGGTTTCGGTAAAAAAAACTGTTTTTATATCAATTTGCAATTTAATCCTTTCTATTTTAATTTGAAGTTGAAATTTTATGAGATCTGCTAGATAATTAAAGAGAAATATAGTACATTCCTGCTTAAGATCATTATAACTGTATGAGTAAATTATATGACTATCAAGATTTGAACCTTATAAATATTTTGATGAAGTAGCTATTAAAAGACAAGTTAGAAAACGTATTTAATTGACAATGGCAATCACATAAAGGATTTAATTGGCAATGAAATTACATAAAGTATTTAATTGATAATTTTAAATAGTATTAAAACTGGCGAACCAGCTGGTCGCCAAAGGCTGCTAGCTATCAATAATCCCTTCACTTGAATGAACGATTAATATTTTTCAAAAAAGCTGACACTATTGTTGA
Organism: Argiope trifasciata; assembly: GCA_026543055.1. Lineage (NCBI taxonomy): Eukaryota > Metazoa > Arthropoda > Arachnida > Araneae > Araneidae > Argiope > Argiope trifasciata. The sequence continues at coordinate 408,572 of JAPMOQ010001675.1, forward strand.
AGATTTAACCGATAAATATAATTGACCAAGAAATCATAAACTAATATTTAGATAAAATAGTCAGACATATGCGCATTGGAAATTCTTCCAAATACAAGAAAATTACACTCATTTATAAGGATTTTTCAAGAACATTTAATATTTCTCAAACTTCTCACCTAAAGAACTTTTTAGTTTCATTTATTAAAAAAAAATCCTTTTCTACTTACGCAGTCTGAAATATTTATGAGCCATGTCTTCTGTATAACTTTCTATATCTATGTATAAAACCATATAATTCCCCGTGACTAGAAGACCACGAACTTGAAGGGCAGTAAGAAATTTGCCGAGATCCGTCTTGTCTCCCAAAAATACATAAACTAAAATAGAAATTGATACATTGATATAAAAATTAAAATAATATATATAATTTACAGTCATATACAAAAAAAAAGCATGAACCTTATCATATGATATATATCAAGTTAAAAGTTAATTTGAATTCAAGTTGATTCGTATCGAAATTTATAAGCGACGGTCTCACGATTGTATTATGCAATTAATGCTTTTATGTATTTGACAGTTATAAAAAGTAAGCAATGATATAAAATAAACTAATACTAATTATTGTAACTAAAATTATGCCTCCACTGATAATAGCAATAATTCTGAATTATATTATTATCATAGTCAGGATATTTAACGGGGCATAAAGAGGTTTATCACAATTTCCCTTACTGTCAACTTCAGTTGCTAATGAGATAAATGAAGCATAAATTTCTAATTTTCTGAACTAATACTGAAAATGTAATATAATCATCACCCATAAAATATAATGCTCGTATTTAATATGAATATTAATTTTCCAATTGTTTTATTAAGCCAGTCTATCTTGGGTATATTCCATAGTAGTTTCATCCGAAGAAAATTGCTAAAATTGCAAATTAAATAATTATTAATAAAATGCTATCTTTATGCACATCAACGACCGAGATGCTTAGGTAATTATTTATTCGCAATGTCTCTATATCACAGGAGTCATTTAAATAATTTTTCATTCGCCTTCATAGGAGTTTACAAATTCGAAATCGTATTCCACATACAATACATCTCAACAAAGTAAGTTTAAAGTAAGAAGTACAGTATCAGATGGCATCCTTGTCATTTGATACCTTTTCAAAATTACGACAAAATTAAAAAAAGCATAGCATCAAATTTGCACTTGAATATAGCCAAACGAAATTATGCTTCAAATATTGAAATTACAAATCTTCCCAGTTCATTCTTTTTTTTATTTTTTTTAACTTCTGGTACTTGTTGTTGACAAGCCCGCTTAGCCGAAGTCAACGATTTTTAGGGCGTCTCTTGCTTTCAAGTCGTTAAGTAAGTGTCTCTTGTTTTTCGGTAGAGCCATCTAGGACTAAGAGTAAGACATAGCTACTCTGGAGCACATTCGCTTGTACAACCTTTTTACTGGGGGGGGGGGGCATCCACACATATTAAGAACAACAGCCATGCTCGAATAGGGACGCGAATCGTTTAAGATAACATTTCTCATTTTCTGTTTTATAATACATTTATTTATGACTACGCAATGTGATAGGCAAATAGTTAAAATTTCGGAAGTATGACAGTATGGATTTTTTTTTTTTTTTTTTTTGCATTTTTAAATATACAACTAAGGTGAAACACCATGGAACATAAGTATTCTTGTATTTAATTTAGGAGATTATTCTTCTTTTGTATGCCAGTTGATAAATGTTTTTAATAACTACTAAAGAAAGCTTATCTAAAAATACCGTTCATTGTTTGTGGTAATCAAATATTAAAAACATCTGCTTAAAAACAAATCCAATTCTCTCAATGCGAGACTAATCCATACCAATTTATGAGAAGTTCAGTACACTGGTGTACGAAGGAATCCCGTTATTTTAGAAAAGCACAGCATTCAACTGAGAATAACCTTAATTTAATTTTAAAGACTACAATGTGGAAAATAGGATAATCGGAAAAGCTTTATTGGAGAATTTCTTCAAGGTAAGAAACAATCACATAAAAGGACTCTACTGGAAACAAAAATGTTCGTTATTTGAATCCGCTTAATGTGATTGCTAAAACAATTTAAAAGAGCGTTTCAAATAGCTTTTCATCATTTGTTTGAAAACACTTAAAGAATCAAATAGAAAGACACAGTAATGTCTTTTATGTGAACCATTTATCGATTAATCCATCCAAAGGTGACTCAGACAAGTAATTATGCAACTAAATGATCTTTACATAACGGCTTTTGATAAATTAACATTCATTCAAAAAGAAAAGGCGCAAAGCTTTGTTAGCTATCAAACACCAAAGTTAGAAAAGTTTGTTAAATTAAAGTAAGTTAGCAGAAACATCTATGAAAAGGTAAATTACTGTTTGACCTGATTGTTGGATTTAATCTAAAGTTGATTCACGCGTCGCAATTACATGGTAGGCGTAATTGAACATGTGGTCTAGCATTGAATTGCAAAAATATTAATACAGTACAGATGAGGCTTATTGCAAATTAGAATTCCAGGCAAGAAAAAACTTTTCAAAAATTAGATTTTTAGAAATATAAAAACTTTATATTATATATATATATATATATATATATATATATATATATATGCAACTTTTAAATAAATTTGATCCTAAAACTAGAAAAAAATCATCTAAAAATTATGTCTGAAGAAATCCTTATAAACTTTCTTCAATGGAACGATTATCCATAATTATTAATCGTCCTATTTTGAGAAACAAAGATATCTATTAAATACCCTGAAAGAAACTTTTAAACATATAACCCAGAAAAAAATGCCGAAATCTAATGCTATCACGTGGTTTACGAAACAAGTTTTTTTTTTTTTTTTAAGATTTTAATACATAAAGAATCTTTCCTATGTTGAATGTGTTTCATGATGTGCTTAATCTTATGAAGTGGGAATGATTTCCTACATATTTAATATCCTGATTGGTTAAGAGAATACATTTCTATAACAATTATTTCATCTCTGTCATAAACAGCATAAGTTCTGTGAGCAAATGAGTTGACGCAGGAACTGCAGATACTGAACAGCATTATTTGGTTAAAAGATTACTAACAACTGTTTAAATCCTCCTTAACTTATAAAGCTCCTATTATAATGTTAAATATATCTGAAAATTAAATCTTTTTTTTCATTGTAACCCCTTAACAAACAGGGTTAGCAAGAAATGTGCCCCATTTCAGAGGGCTCAAAAATGCATTCTATTAGTCCTAATGAGATAAAAATTCAACTACAATAATGATTTACTTTATTACCAAAATCCACAAATAAGTAACACAAACAGTACTTCTAAATATCTCATTACATTGAAAATATAAAATATCATTCGTACCACAGCGCTTGTCCATTAAAATTATTCTATGGATAGAAAAAAAGTTCATCCTACGCGAGAAATAATTATTTCTCCACGCATCTTAAATATGATGCAAGAAAATACCCTACGATTTCAGTACTAGCAGGATTTCGGTGTAACTATAAAGAATCTATCGTATGGATACAAAAATGTTCCATGCCTCCATGTATCCTATACGAGATGATATAGAAATTATAAGCAACTAATCATTTTGGCCTTTTTTCAAGTAAAGAATGAATAAACACCAGTACTTTAACGTTCAAAACCTATATATTTATCACGGTCGTAGAAGTCGTCAATCACCGCAAGTGAAAGGGTGCCAGTTGTTTCCCATTTATTGGCTATACCATATTACACTGTGCAAAAAAATGTGATGGCTAATTTTCTATTTTTATCTCAAGAATGCCCAATCACATTTGCACTTTAAAATGAACTCAAACATTCATACAATTTCATACACTCAATTTGAATATCTAAATTATTATTTCTTCTGTGCCGTCACATTCTGTCTTACTCATGAGTAAAAGGAGTGACAGACAAACATTTCAAAGTAATTTGGTCCAAAATTTGCTAAAGATCAACAATTCTATTTTAAAAACTTTATATTTGAATTATATATTTTTTAATTCATTCCATTTATGAATTTCGCCATTCATACTATAACGTTCCCCGTTTCCCATATCTGATAATTGGCAGATCGGTCAGGTGCAATGCAACCTGTTTACCCCACACATTGTTACGTGACACCGGACTGCCAGATGGGAGATCCTCTTCTCCAGCGGTACGAATGTGTGGCGTCATTAGCAGTATCCAAATAAAGGAGATGACCATCAAAGAATAAGATTGAGGAAAAAGACTGTCAAACATGATGGTAAAAGGTTAATAACGTTTAACGAATATTAACCGTTGAAGGACTTCTGTGGACCGTATCTGACATTTATGGCGCATATTTTCCTTCAGCATGCTTAATAATCATTTTTCTCAGCTCAATTCTCGGTTGCCCTGATATTTTAAAAAATTAATATTTAATTCTACAGTAAATGAAAATTATACAATTAGGAAATTCGCTTGGACAATTATAGCATTAACCAAAACGATGACTGTAATTTTTACCCAATCGATGCTTAATAGTGAGATGTCCGAGTTTGGCTTGTTTACTCTTTTTCACAATTTTTATTTTTTCTCTAAATTTTTAATTATAATTTATAAATTGTCACTATTTAGTTTTGTTTTTACCTGTACAATAAATTCTCTGTAAAAAAAACCCTTTTCACGTTTTTCTAAATCCCTTTAGTAAAAACATTTTGGCAAAGCAAATTTTTTTCCTAAGGTGTCCGAGTTTGGCTTGTAGCGACTGCATATAGGGCAATAAATAAAGGATTTTTTGTAACGCTACTTTATTATTTGATTGGTCAGGACCAAGACATTACAATACCGCTGGACGAACAGATAAATTTCCAATGAACGGTTCCAAAAACCGAAAAGAATTCACAAGTTTCTCAAAAGTACATGGAAAATTTCACCCTTGCAGTTTATTGTGTTTTTTTAATATCTGAGTTTATATACAAAAAAGTACTTTTAGGAGGAGGTCTGAAACAGATAAACTAATTAAGATCCCTAATTTATTCCTACAGGAATATTCATCAACTTTCTTTATTACTTTTTTTCTCCCCCTCCCTATATATTTCGCAAATAGAGCATTAAAAATAATCCAATGAAATACTTTCACATGAAACTTAAAATTGTATTAAAAATGATGCTTCTAATTTTAATCGGTTCTTAATCAAAGAAATGCAAAATGCATACTCACTTCTGGTGCTGGTAGAGGTATTTTGCACAATTTTAACAAAGGGATCAAAGCAACAATTCTGCTCCATTTTGTTGTAACAACAGATCCGGGTGTTCTGAAAACTTGCCCTGTTTGTGATGACAAAGGGCTCGCGGAGGCCTCGCTCCAGGCTCCGATATACGGCGTCGTACAGTTCAGAGCTGTCGAAAATGATGGAGAATTTGTACCATTTGTAATAACGAAGTAGCTCGTAGACGGAACTGGTAACCTGAAAATAAGGAAACGTGTCACAATCATCAGTTTTTCGTGTACAAAAGTTGCTTACTATCTTCTAAAATAAAAGTAATTATAAAAAAGTTGCTCTTATTGAAGCACACAAATATGCTACCACTAAAATGTAAAGAAATATAAACAAAATTACAGCAAATGATGAACTTATGGTGAGGCCGATAATTGCATGCATTTTCACATTTGAGCATGCTCAAGCAATTCAGTCTTGAAGCGAAAGTATAAAGAACTCGCTTTTAAGCAAGTACGCTTGAGTGTAAAAAAGCGAAGTGCGAATAAAATTATGGATTCAGTCTGAATGAATCCTTTTTGCTATTGTTTCTGAAGTTATATATTTAGCAATTAAACAAAGGACAGTAAACAAACTTCTGGTTACTGCAATGATTTTCCCAGTTTTCTGTTCCAGATATTAATAATCCTAGCATTGTTTGATCAATATCATAAATGTGTATGAATTAAATCTTCCTCTAAATTATGAAGCATGATAATAAACGATTAAAAAGAATGACCTTCATCTGTCGTATGAGTAATATTCTCTCACAAAAACACAAGAATAAGAAGAAGCCTGAGAGGTCATTTACAAATATGACCTTCAATAAATAAAATAACTGTAGTAATTTTTTTTAATTATTTTTTTCCCATAATGAAATACTTTTTTGCATAAAATGTGCATTGAGACTAACTTATGCATCTTAATTTTTTTTTCTTGGTGATTTATTATCTAAATCTGAACTGTAAAAGATTTTCTAAAGAAACATTAGATCTTTTATGAAATTGTAAGCTAAAATAGTTTTTTTTTTATAACAGTCTTTTTATACAATTTTATAAAATAATTTTTGTTTGGAGAATTCAAGGTCTTGATAAATTTTAAATTTATGAGAAAATTCGGAACTGAATATGTTATTCTTAATATTTTTCATCCTATTTTATTCTTAGATGTTATAAAAATAAACGTGTTTTTTCAGTAGAGAATTACATTTTGGTTTTCTTTAAAAAAATACAGTTTAAAGAAATACACGCTAGTTTTTTTAACGAAATATGAGACCGCTTATTAGAAAAATGCATAAAGAAAAAAAAGTAAACTAAAACGGAGAACTAAGACACTTTTAGTCCTTTTTATTTTATTTATTCATTTATTTTTGGTTTGGGGAAATAAGAAAAATTTATTATTCAACATAAATGGGAAAAAACAATTATATTTACAGAAAGCTGATTTTGTTTAGAATAGGTTATTGACATAGCAAGAAATTGCTTTACTTTGTTTTCTGTTGACATTTAAAATAGTTTTTATCGTCGTTTGCAGTTTAATTAGTTTTAATTTTTAATGTTAAGAATATTTAAAAAAATCAGTCCTCATGAGATACATAAAAGAACCTGTTAGTACCACTAAATAAATTCGAATGCGATGAATACAATACAAATTCATAATATAGTAAATTTTTTGAAGCGATAAAAATGTTAAGAATATGAAATGAATAATATTTATTATGAAAGACAGAAATAATATCAGAGAAAATGAAATTTCACCCAAGATAATTCTGAAAAATAATTTAAACGACATAAATTACCTTTTAAACTTTATAACAGTGTTCGAGAATTTTGATCTATTAGATGCGTGTTGCTTAATGTTGAAGAAAGTGATTTGTTAGAGAATAAAGTAAATAAATACAGCCTCACAGTTAAAACCACAATAAAAATATCTTCATTGCATTTATACATGATATCTTATATGGAAGAAATTTTGTTTGCAATTGAGTATTGCTGTCAAATTAAAAAAGAAAACATTTCCAAAATAAAAATTTTATAACAGTAATAACTTGTGAAAATGGTAAAGAGACACTTTATAGGGTTTACAACATTGAACAAGAAATAAATTTTCCAATTCAGAAGGGTCTTGAATATGTTTTATAATTCCATACGAGACAAAGTTAGAACTAAAGTTCAGTTAAATAAGTTTGATATTTATTGAATAAAAATTTTATTACCAAAATCTACTCATAAGTGAATATATTAAATAAATCAAAATAGTTTATATATTTTAGTTAAATGATATTAAAAAGTATCATTAAAACTGCTCAATATGTCCACCTTAACATTCAATAATATACTCTAATCTGAGAACCTTATTTTCTACAGCTCACTGGAGTAAATTCTGCCGGAATGTTAAGAACATAGAGCCGAAAACTTCCTTCAAGATCTAGCACAGCTTTTGCCAGTAAATATTGTTCTTTAGGAAATTCTTCATTGGAAAGTCGCGGTGGCTGGTGTTCGAAAAACGGGAAGATTATGCTATATGAAAATGAGAGCAGCTGAGCCGTGCATCCGCGAATTTCTGTTTTAACCGCAACTGGGCCAGGTTGCTTAAAAAAGATGTTCTGAAGGTAGCCACGCTATTGAAATGCTAGGATTATAAAGTTTCTCCCATATTGCGATTTTGTCCTGTGGCAGAATAGATTTGGATTAATTTGGCAATGATATATCCTTTTTAAAAAAATGAACCGTAGAATGATAAAGATAGTAGTAAAACCACGCCATACTATATAATGGATGGGGTTGTAGACTGAATGCAGTTGTTGCTTCTGAATAGTTGAGAGTTTTCTGCAGTCCTACTTCTAAAATTGCACCTATTAACTGATCCCAATAAGGCAAAAGTTGTCTTTGTTGATCCACACATTGTCTCAAAGACAAGTGACGTCTACCACCATTCTAGCAAGGAACTGGAGAGAAAAAAAAACAAATTTCTGATTTCTCATCATACAACAGGCTTACAGGCTTGATTTTGTCGGGATAGAAAAGCAAAATCAACCGTAAAATGTTTCTTAGAGTTCAAGACGACATATTCAATACATGGAAAGCAAATAGGATGCTTACACTACAGATCCAGTTCCAACGTCTGCGACACAATTTAGAAAGTGGAAAAATAGCAAGTTGCCCCATACGTTCATATTTCTGTATGAATTTTATTCAGTACATTTTTACAAAATTTAATACACTGGAATCTTTATATTCACATGAAGGAATTCTTTCGTTCTGTAGGTTCTGGAAGAACATTTTTACCAAATCTGCGTTTTCTTGCAACATGATGCGCAAATAAGTAAATATTGCTTGTGCAGGATCTGCTTTCTTTCTATCCCAAGAAAAATGCTGATACGCATGATCTGTAATGTGAATGATGTTTTTCATTTCCAATATATGCAATTAAATATCATTTGAGCCACCAAACAGTGAATTTAGGTAATAATATTCATCGTTTGAATTATGAATAGCTGAAATTTTATCTAATTTGAACCAATAGACTACATTCTAGAGCTGTCTGAAATTGGATATTCATTCTTGCTAACATTGCATAGTGAAATATTACTATTACTTGCTCAAGACATTTATGATTTTGGGATATATTTAAAAATATTCTTTGCAAAAATAGAGGCTTTATAAGTGTATGGAAAATTAACAGATGTAAATAACCCTTTTAATAAATAACGAATTTTACCTTTTTAATTATTGACATGAAATCAAGCATTCACAAAAACTTATACCGTTCGTGAAAGGTATTAAATAAACTCAAAAGATTTATTTGCGAATACGTTTCATTTCCAATCACTTAACTTGAGTATGCACATGCTTCTAAGTCTATTTAGTGTTTCCTTTGAAGGAAATGTTGGACGTTTTACGTATATGTATCATTTTTACAGCATATGTAAATAAATTATTTTAAGCTTTCAATTAATATACAAATAAGACATCAACTGGCAAACCTGAAACAGTATTGTCATTAGCTTCATGATCCGCTGATAAATCATTCTTTTTCTGACACGTTTTCCCACCTATTATCAATCAGTGCGAATGCCAACTACCAGATGAGATATTTAAGACATTTCATTTCCAATCCCCAACTTTAGTATCCGCATGTTTGCACACCCGTCACCTCATTGTCCTGCAGCTGCCCAGGAATTTCATCAATAATGGATGCTTTCCCTCGAGCTCCGCTGACCAGAAGCCGATGTCAGACGCATTCTTGGAACTCGGACTAACGCAATAACTGAGCAGCAATCCGCTCCTAGCATCTAGGAATCATAAATAATTCTGTCCGGACGTTGAATTATAATCCGAAGGATTGTTGAGCAAGTGGGAAATAAAAAGGACTTGAAGTGATTTATAGATAATCAGGTAATATAAGTGAAATTCCTAATATGCAATAAATATTTTTCAATGGTAAAATAATGCCTTGATCATAATAATATAGTCTTATAAATATTTTTTAGAATAGAAAAGGATTCTAAATGTGATTTAGTAATTGTTATTAGCCCTTTAAGTGTATATTGATTTTATTTTAGTTTATTTAGTTGTATTAACGTCCATTTTAAAGCAACGCCATGTTTATTTGGGGTCGGACCACATAATTTTGAACAGAGGACAGATGAAGAACAAGAATACTGAGCTAGATTATTCCACGTCAAATTTCCCCACCACATTAGGAAGAGGACATTTGAACCAAATGGATTTAAATTGCACCAGACCCACAGTTATTCGGTGAAATCTGGTCACGAACGTAAAACCCTTCGATTTTGAAGCCGAGGAGGCTTTAACAACAGCCCACCGCAGCTCGTCAATTGATTTGATAGCTTTTTACAATTTGGAACGTATTTCATTTAGAGGTACATGAAAGATTCGTTTAGAGATCAAAAACAAAAAAAAATATTTTTGCGCATTTTTTTTCATATTATTACTTATTTATGCTCCTGTATGATACTGGTGCAACTTAAAGCAATTTAAATTGCTAAAACAAAACAAATTTTCAGAGTTCTTGTGCTTTATACGCATCAACATATATTTAAAAATCAATTTATTATAAAGAATCATAAAGAAAATTATAGTATCCACACAGATTGTATTTTTATATTCTTCTTTATTTCATAAAAGTCATTTTAATCAAAAAACAGTTTGCCTTTTTCAAACTGTTTCCTTCATACCATATAATCAAGACCTTTGCATGTATTAAATTTTCATCATTGCATTAAATTACGATTTTCACATCAAAACCTATTAATGCCCCCCCCCCCAGCTAATACTTTCTCCGTTTTACATTTCTCCATATCTTGTTTAATGTTAAAACTAGAATATGATCAGATGCAAATGAGGTAATTACCACAAGAAAAGGGGACCATATCTAGCACTATAAAAATGAATTTACGATATAAAGTTACCTTTACTTCTATCCAAGACTTCGCTAATGTACCAAGTCATCATTTGTCGCATTTGCGTCTATCGAAATGAAAATCGTAGAATGTACGATAATGATTTCGCATGATAAAATCATACAAAAGCAGAGAATTAATGATCGCACATATGCCCAAAAATGTTGCTTCTATAAGCATTCTAAAGTCTTTTAGCTCTTTTAAAATGAACTAAGATAAATGTTTTATTTAACATGACAAATAAACTTCTGTATAAAATGTTATAGAATAGAAAGTGGAGAAATAGTTAAATAGTATACATTTTTCTACCTCAAGTGAAAGCATGTTTTAACAATTTAATTAAGAGATCGAAGAGAAACTCTCTTTACGAATAAAAGTTGTTCTCTATTTTAAATTACAACAATTGATGTTCTAATATATCTAATAAAAAGTGAACTATAAGTCAGCAATATAATAATGAGGAATTATTTAGTTATTATATTTTACGGTTATATTTTCTCAAGTATAGGAAATATTGCTTTTAAAAATCATTGATAAAAAGTTACTATATCGGATTAAAAATAAATTATAATTGCATTTAGATTCAAATTTTTTTTGTAATTTTATTACCTGTCAATAAATTGTCATAATTACTGAAATTTGAGATATAATATCAGCAGTAATAAAATGGCTCATTCAGAAGAAGAAATTATTTAAATTTTACCTTTTTAAAATAAATCCATTTTTACAATTTATCTGCATTTGTTTATTATTTCAAAGATTATGTACACTTCAAGATTGAGTTATGGACTTTAAAATTCCTTTTTCTTCAGTCACGCTTTTATGAAAAATTACAATATTATATATAATACAAATAGCAACAAAAAATGGAAGCATAAGGCCTTTTTGAAAACTACTTTGTGATCTACAAATTTAATTTCACAAGAGTAACAACATCCAAACACATCAAAAGTAATTAAAAAATCTTTTGTTTCGTGAGCAGACACAATCTGACTGTTAAATATTAAAATAAGCATAAGCTGAATACAGATAGAAAGATATTGCTTATGTAGGTATTAAAGAGGTATTTAAATTCTTTTAACTATTAAAAGGTTTAGAGCGTGGCCAATTAAATGATTTTAATGCTTTGATTGATTATTTTCAAAAATTAATATCATGTTTTAAAACAAAATAATGAGGTGAACAGCTTAACAAGATTAGGTCAGTTAAAATTTCAAACAGTTACTAGATTAATCATACGACAGCTGACAAGGTATAAGTATTCAGTGAATACAAATGTAAAGCAGCGATTCTCCAATTAGATGATGTAAATTGACACAATATGTTCATCATCTCGAAATTTAATGAGGTCTTTTAAATCTAAACGAGATTCGAACAAACGTTTACATTAATATCGGGGCATCTCCGAGATTATCATCGCATCTTCACAAAATTCCTGTCAATGGAAATGACTTGAGGCAATGAGTTTATTCAGATCAACAAACTGATTAAACTAAGATATTTCGAGATTGCCTTTAATTAACTGCAATCTCGAAATTTCTCCATTAAGAAACCCAGATATTTCAAAAAATTCAATCTGACATGCATTTTTTTTTTCATTAATAAAAAAAGCGTATCATTATTTTCTGATGAGAAGGTTGAATACAGAATTCACGTTTATATATAATTATTTTTACTCAGGTAAAATATAATTTAAAGTCTTTAACCGAGCAGAATTTCTCATTAGGAAAGAAACGCATTGCCAAATTGCGATGAAATAATGACTAATGAAAAAAAGTAGCGAAAGGTATATTTATAGAATTATTTGTTTATTTTTTTACTATGAAATGGTGAAGAAAATGTTGATATGAAACCATTTTCTTTCTAAAAATAAAATTTAATAACCAATAATATAGTTTAATCATTAGGGATTTCGTGTGATGGATCAAACGAAGAAGAACGAAAAAAAAAGTGCTCTCTATAAATATAAATTATAGTTTATAAATTTTGTGTCGTTCAATTAATAGATTTTTTTAAATTTAAAATTAGAGCAAATGCTAATATATATTTATTTAAAGTTCTCAAAACATTAAAAGTTATTTGTTCTTCGAATAAAATTAAATATTATTGCAAAATTATTGAATATTTCATATTAAAAGAAGCGCGTTATTGCAATTTTTAATGGCCAATCAATTGCTATGGAAAATAAAGTGGAAAACAATGTATGATTCTTCTTTTGTAACAATATTTGCCATAGGTTGGAACTGATTCAAACTCTTAGATAACTTGTTACTAGAATTTTTTTATAAAAAATATCTAAATTTTTTAATAAAAATATCTAAATAAAAATGGTATTTATGATAACTATTACTGGCAAATAAACTGTCGTATTGATTTTTGAAACAAATGCGGACACATTTATTTTTTTAAGCATATCGTTGCATTTTCCATTACGTGCGTTGGAACACAAACTATCCTAACATATTTAACCTAAACCTAATTACGTGTTTTTGCTCAATGTGATTAACAATAACAAAACGAAATACAGCTTTGACAAACAAAATAAATAGTATTAGTATTTATTCTAAGCCTAACATTCGTTGTTTTTGCTCATTGTGATTAACAAATAAAACACAATACAAATTACTTATATTGTATATATCAACGGAAAGCAGACAATGAAAACAAATATTCCTCTACAATCGCAGCAACTTGGTAAAATCCTAGATATAGAGGTACTGCATTCAAAGCATAATAACTTTTCAGATCATATTAAAATCCTTTAAACTTTTCTTAAATACCCCACAACATATAATTATGCATGATTTTAGATTTCATTAACTATCTTTACAAAAATTTGATGCATTTTCAATCTTTATTGCAGCAAATATAAATAATTTTATTACTGTTTAATCAATTATTAATTTAAAAAACATTTGTATTATAATCTAATTAAAATAGTGTATGTATAGGGTGCGCCAGAGAAACATATTTGAAAAAATTCCAAGTGATGACTTGTGTGGGTAGAGGGCTGATAGGTAGCGCTACAGGAGGGGGAATTCCACAAGTTTTTCCCCCCTCTAGTCAGCTTCTTCATGCTCTTATCTAGAGAACATCGGCCCTTCGCCGTCGAGAGCTTCTTTTCTAACGGTCGCTCACTTGTTACGCAACGTGCCTTCCTTGCTCGCTTTGAAATTCCTCCTCACAGATATGTTCCTGGCCATAATTCAATTCTGTCGTGAGTTAACTCATTTCGGGAGAGTCGCTAAACCCAGAAATGGACATCAGCAGACCACCATAACTCCGGGAAATGTCGAAAGAGGGAGGCAGTCAGTTCTGCGTTTACCCCGGCATTCGCTTCGCAAACACGCAGCTTTTCTGGGATTTTCTGACACCATTCTTCGACGAATTCTCTATCCAGACCTTCAATCTCCTCCCTATAAATTGGCTGTTGTGCAAGATTTAACTGAACGCGATTTTATTGCCCGTTAAAATGCATGTGAAATGCTGCTTGACAACCTGCCTGATGACGCGGTCGTTTTTTTCAGTGACGAGGCTCACTTTGCAATCCCTGGTTTATGTTGATCGACCACTGACAATAGCTCACTTCAAGAACAACATTCCCCAGCATACCGATTAATATGCTTCAAAGAGTGGACACGAACTTCAAAAATCGATTTAATCATTGTATGCGCGATGGGGGTCGCCATTTAACCGGTTATTTTCAAAACTGTGTGAAAAACAGTGGGATATTGTATTCTCAAATAAAAAAAGAATTAAAACAATAAATGAAGTACTTTTGTGTTTATTGACCTTTCAAATAAGTTAGTTTCTCCGGCTGTAAAATTCATTGCATTGTTACAAGCAAAAAAAAAAAATAAAAATAAATAAATAAAAGTTCCCACATCTTAATTAATCCACATTAGCTTAAAAAAAGTCATTGTAGTATTTCTGTCTCATCAGCCAACTAAGTTCTTGCTGAATTAAACAAAAATAATTCTTTGGGGGATAGCAATTAAAAAGACTATCTATAAACAAATTTGAAAAATAAAGACATTTTTCTCAAATTGTAAGAAGTTGTAAAAACCTTGCTAAACGAACGAACTGTCATTGTTCAAAAATTCAGTTTTTATTGGATATAATCTCAAACTAAAATATTTTAAATTTATCATTTAGTTCATGCAGTTTTCTCAATACAAATGTTTTGTTATTTCTCTTCGCACTCAAATTTAGATTGATGCCACTCATTTGGGAGTGGTTAATACTTCCAGTTAAATTCAATCCAGATCCGTCACCTGGCTCATGAGTGGAAACGTGTTATTTATTTTTGCATTATATTATTCTTAATAAATATTCTTTTATAAATGTAGCAGTTCAAATATCAGGTTAGTTTTAGAAGTCGCATTAGGAAAATTAATTACATATCTGAAGTTTTCTTTAACAAAACAATTAATTACAGTCAAATAATTAATTTCTAAAGAAATGAAGGAACAAAAGTTTGAAGATCGTTTCCCTTTCATTAAACAACACATACAAGATAGATAAAACTTTTCAGACACTTCAAAAGCAAGACTTCATCGAATTGTTTTAAGAGCCTCAGTCGATGAATTCCCAGGAAATAACATAAAAACTCCTTTCTTGACTTTCTTCAGAATACGTTAGTGAAATAAGTGTACCGTATTGATTCTGTGACAAAGTGAAAGACCATCCTTTATTCAATTGATTCCAGTCAGAAAGACATTCTTTCAACAATTAAGGCTTTTCTAATATACAGTTTTGAATAAAATTGAAAATTCCGTTTCCCAAGAAGATACATTAGAATTTTAAGCTGACGATCGAATTCTACGACTTTATTTATAAAAGCTACATAAATGAAATATGTTCACTACATCAGTATATTGAAGGGATAATTTCAAATAAGTTATCAATATGGCAGAAGATTATGGTTCTCAAAATCACAATTTGATATTAATTACACAAAATAGATACATGTTATTTCAACTTAAAGAATGTAAAAATGTACAAATTTTACAAGTTGCATAAGCTAACTTAAAATACTTAGTTAGATTTATAGAGCAAAATTATCTAAAGTTTTCTAAACATTGAAATCGTCCTCATAATAGTGAAAATAAGATAGATAAGAAAATAACAAAACTCGGAAATCAATATTTCTAACCTTTTCAAAATATTTCGTAATTGTTTTCATTTCTTAGCAAAACAATGCTTAAAATAGAAAAAAAAATTATTTTGTGAAATCTAATTGTAAATACTATTTTCAACCAACAATTTTAAATACTTTGCAATTCCGCTTTTGCGTGCCCTTAAATAGAAAACAACTGCTACTACAAGACGCTTGTAGACAGCTGCTTCCCAAGCATTGTTTAAATCTGTTCCCATACTCTAATTTGTATCATGTAGATGTAGATCACGCTTTCAGATGGAATTCAGAGAAAACTTTCGACTGCATGTATAATTCGCCTCTTTTCAATTATATTTTTTGCTTACTAACTCTTCAGAGAAGAAAATCTAGCCGATCCATCTTGTTTTCTAAACCATTGTTGCAACAGCTCAAGCGGTAACTATTATTTTGGATTATAGTTAGTGACAACACAGATGTATGTGTGTGTTTCAACTTTTCCAATGTGCGTGATAAACATTGGAATGATGTAATGAGTTTTAATGAAATGCTCCTTGGGAAAGATTTTTCCATTTTACTATTAATCTCGATGCAGTATTAGGATATGGCATTCAAATTTCTATGACGGTTGTACAATAGTGTGTGTGTGAGTGTGCATGCGACCATGAATTTTGAAGCAGAATCGTTGTCGAAGACCGGGAAGACACTTTGAATTTTATACTTCATTTTATTACAACCCGGGAGGTATGACTTATGTATAAGTGGCATGGACAAAATACGTCTGTTCAGAGCGTGACACAAGGGCAGAAGAAACATAAAATGGTGGCAAAATTATTTATCCCTGGTCTTATAAACCATGAGATTTTGATAGGGATTTCTCAACACCTGTCAATATACCAAAGGAATGATAGGGATATTTTAGAGTAATTCGTTCAGGTCAGCCTTTTTTTTAATCCCTTTACTCGGGGTGTGGGAACAGATGATGAAAATATTTTTACAGAGCTTTCTGTTGCATTAATTAAATAGAAAAAGTGGAAAGGGATCAGAAAATAAGATAATATTAAAGAAATTAACGTGTGCTGAATTCAGTTAAAAACTAGTAAATATTTAAATTTAAATTAATTATTACATATTATATACATATATATAATTATATTTTATAAATATATTATACATAATTTTAGGATAATCTAATATACATTTTGATTTTATAAAATGTTATTACTGAGATGCAAATTTTTAACAGCGGGACAGTTATTTAACCGGCCACCAGCACAAACCACACAAAATAAACAAACCGCTTTGGTGTCCCCATTTGCAAACTGTATCTAAAAAATTATTGAATAATATGACGCACAAAATAAAAAAAATTCAAATTATTGTAGAATATATTACATGTAGTAAGATAATTTAATCTAAATAAAACCAAGGCACAATTTTTACATGTAGATTTACCATAATACTTTTTATTCAGAATATATATTAAGTGCGCGCTTATTGTATAAAATTTTCCTTATAGACGGAACAACGGCGTATCTGTTTAGCATAATCATCAGCAAAAAGTGCTGATTTATGTAAACAAATTTTCGATATTTTAATTTAAGAATATCATATTTTTCAAATATGAATTGAAAAGAAAATAAATAAATTTCAGTTTTACTCAGTTTTGAAATAAATTTAATCTTTAATATTATCATGTATTGAGTTTATTGCTCAAACTCAGCAGGGATGCAAAAAAGGCCTGAATAGCACGGTTGGTAAGAGGTTGGATTCGCATACTTTGGGAACCTCGCCAGCCGACTACTCTCCATCTACTTGCATCTACCTGGTAGCTGGTGCATGTATTAATCTGTCGTAGTCACTAAATACTCCATGTCGGGACAATACGACTGATATTACTGGTTCAGAGATCTCTAAGGCAAGTCAAAATTATTGGATAGTTGAATAAGCTCTTGCTGTTTTCAAACAGATAGCGTTACCGGAACTGATTGTGTTAATTTATGATAGTGATATAAATATTTACTAGTACTATTAGCAAGCTTGAAATTCAGTGTATGTTATTTCACGGAAGTGCAAATGACACTATTTTCCATATTGCTAAATATGTCAAATTTCTTGTCAAAAAAGAGTATTTGCGGGTAATTTTATTGAACTATTTTATTTTAAAAAATGCAGTTAGAGCTTAGAGAATTCTTGTTGTGTGTTACGGTTACCATATTCTGTTTGGAAAAACTGGTAGAGATTGGTTTAGACGCTTTAAAAATAAGAATTTTGATCTTGAAGATAAAGGACTCTCAAGCGCGCCGAAAAAATTTGAAGGTGAACAATTTTAAGCATTACTTCATGAAGGCTCATATCGAACGCTGGCTGAACTTACAGATTCATTAGAAGCTGATCATATAACAGTTTCGAAATGTTTGAAAGCATAAGTAATGATTAAAAAACAAGGCCATACGAGTTGAAGCGTGATCTCCGAGTGTAGCAGAGACACGTCAAATGGCGTCTTTTTAAATGAGAGCAATTGCTTCAAAGGCAGAAAAGGAAAATGTTTTTGCATCTTATCATAACTGACGATGAAAAATGGATACACTTCGATAACCCTAAGAGTAGAATCCCGGTTATGCATCAATATTTTCAACAAAACCGAATATCCACGGTTCCAAGTTTATGTTCTGTATTTGATGGAATCAGCTGGTCACAGCTTATAATGAGCTGTTCAAACCAAATGAAACAACCATAGGAAATCGTAACAGATTACAACTGGAGCGATTAAGCCGAGCATTCAAGAGAAAACAGCTGCTATACGAGAAGAGACACGACAAGGACATTTTGCAGCTTGAAAGTGTTCGACAATATCTTGCAAAACCTGTAAAAATCTACTAGAAAACTCTTTAGTGGGAAGTTATGCTACACCCGCTGTATTCACCGGTCGTTTCCCCTTCCGATTACCACTTGTTCCGGTCGATAGCACATGGCCCGTTTGAGAAGCACTTCCGTTCTTATGAAGATGCCAAAATTTTGAGTCGACTTTTGGATATCCTCAAAAATATCGTTTTTTAAGTGGAAAGTAGTAGCTATTGATGGACAATACTTTAAATAACATGTTTTTTAAAGACTTTTTTTAAAAAATAAAGCAATTATTTTCACACAAAAAAATACAGCGAGAACTTATTCAACATCCCAATACGATCTGTGGATGAGTAAATAAAACGAATGATTCCTCTCCATAAAAAGTAGCTAAGACGTACTCTTGGCGCTAAATGTCTCAATTGAAACATGAGAAGTTATTGCTTGGCTTAAAATCGATGAATTAGTCAGCGGACTAGTATATGAAAAGTGCCATAAGCAACAGCAGCAACAGACATAATAACAAAACCGTAAATTAACTGTTATTCTGTATTAAAAAATTAAAGTATACATTTATACTTGCTAAGTTTTCTTTATATATCATTGTCAGTGAATGGACGCATGGTTTTGAATAAATAGATTTTTTATTACAATAACTTAAAGAAAGTAAACCAAAGAACAGAAAATTTTGTTATTTCTGACTTTTAAAAGGTAATTCTAGAAATGTTGAAGAATGAAGAAGAACAGTTTTCGGTTAACTATAATAATAAAAACAGCTAACATTATTTATGAACGGAAGTAAATTTGCATTTGATACAAAATGCAGAATAATGAATGAAATAAAAAAAAATATATTTCAATGTTTAACTTTTTATTTTTCTAAGCATTTAACAGATAGCCATCATCATTAGTTACATAAATAATATGTTTTTATGGGCTTTATAACTAACTTCCTAGAATCCCACTTATTTGTTTCAAGCAGTATGGCGAAGCAATTTCCCAAATACTTCATCAGTCATGGCACCAAACTTTTTAAAACTCACACCCACACACAGGCTGTTGGTATAAAAACAGACTCTTGGGATGACGTGACATTAAATCGATACTTAAAGTGTTTATTGTTCATTGCGGGCTGTGGCTTAGGGTTGGAAAAAAAATAAGCTTCGGGCAGGCCAAAGTTTCTTATGCGATGGTTATTACTCTCTGAAGGTTTCTCAAAAGACAAGCCCCAGTGCTTCTTTCGTAGTTTAAGGGCCATTGCCGGAGGTATAAAACTACTTTTATACCATAGCTTTCGGAAAAGAAATGAGCCGAACGTGTTGTATACACAAAATGGACAGAAAATGGTTTATGATGGAACCTAAATTATTTAGGAACTTCCAGAACTAAGTTTTAATCAGACATCAGATAGTATATTCTCATTTGTTGAAAAAGCAGCAAAAGACTCAATAGCTCACATTTATTTTATATGCGGTTAAACTTGAATTATTTAACAAATAAAGGAACTATTTTTTAATAATTAAATAGATTTTTTCACTTATTTCATTCAATCTTTGAAGTTGATAATCATAGAGACGATAGTTTTTCAATTTAGTTTAGATTATTTTTATTATCATTTCATTTTATTATCATGAGGAATATTTTTGCTCAAATTCCATCGAACTGAACTTTATCAAAACTTATATTTTAGAATTTTATAATAAATATGTCATTCAATAAAATATTCCAGTGAATTTTCGAAAACACAATTTTTTTCAAAGTTCAAATTTGTATAACAACGATTTGGTCAGGAAATTGCTTCTTGTTACTTAAGATTCAGCCTAGAAGAATTTTTAAAGAAAAACAAACTGCAGGATTCCATGAATAATTTGCATTCAATTTCATGATTTTGTTCAAAATAAATTACTCCACTATTCAACTTCAACTCAATCGAGAAGAGAAAATTGCTGAAGCCTCTGGACATGGAGATATTGCAATTAGACGCAATCTTCTCAATAAATTTGAGTCATACCGTTCTGACCCAAAACTTCCACGGCAAATTCGGATTTCATTCTATAACTTTTGCAGAAAGAATCCTTATTATTATGGCATGATTAACTACTCACAATCACATTTCGCCTTCACCACTTACCTATCTCGCTTCAGTTACTAATGGCCTAACTCCCATCTCAGTCAATGGCAGTCCATATATGTCACCCATAATGGTAAAGACAGTAATAATGGCAGTTAACCACGGTTCTGGGTAAGCGATCGGGTAATAAAAAGAAAAATGTAGTTCAAGCATTTGATTTAAAGAAAGAAGATAATGGGTTCCATTTTTGCTGTCCTTTTTTCAAGCATTATTCAATAAAGGGTAAACTTATATGCGATTTAGCCACTATTCTCTGTGGTTTGCCAGGCTATTAAAGATTTCCTTGAAATTCCTCTAAAAGAAGCAAAACAGATGGCTCAATCAAACCTAAAATAATTCAGGTTTGGAGGACTCAAAATACACTTGGAGGTGATTCCAACAGTAAGTACGTCGGATCACAGTGATCAAAAGAAAATATCGCACTACCCATTGGTCTTGTTCTATTAAATTAAACGGAATTAATCAACAACATCTGAAAACGATTTCGATGTCGTGGTATGAAACTGTAAATACTATTTTCAAGTTCTCTCTTATAGCATTCTATTCATTAAATAAAATCGAACGAATTACACAGACGATGCTGATAAAACACCAAAACTCTTTCTAAACATCCAAAGAAAGAGTGAGTGAATTGAAGAGAGAAGTTTAAGTTAGAAAATCTCTTCAGAAGAACTTCACTTTCCTCTCTTTTCATTCGAATGCTATCGAAGAATTCGCTAAATAAACACTGCACGATTGTGTGGTACTCGAGTGAGACATGTGTTTCCAAGTTTATTCTCCAAAAGCGAGTAATAACTTTTTTGCTATTATTCCGCATTCCCCTTCTCTTGAGAAGACTGTTCTGGGAACAAGACAGCTGCTGTATTCTATTTTTCAAAAGTTAGAATGGTTTCAAACTAGCATTGCATTTTTTGAAATACTGGTCGGTGGAAGTTAAGAAAAGTAGCTGCGTTAAATTTGAATTGGGATATTTGCATCCTTTTGAATAAATGTTAAAAAAAATGTTATTGTCTCAGTAAATAGCAAAATGCTCATGTCTCTTAAAGTAAAATTCACAAGAAAATATAAACTTTGGAACTTTATATAAAATATATCATTCATATTTATATTGGAAAAAAAAAAGATTCCATTTGTAACAAAAAGTGAAGCAGAAGATTTAATAAAATTCTACTACAACAAAATCCAAGTAAAGTAGAAGATCCGATCTTCCCTACTTCACATGTATAGACTAAAAAAGTTTTATATTTACTTTGGTCGACCTGATTTTTTTTCCCAATTTCCTATATATATACTTATCTTTTGGACTAAATGTAATCTCTCTCGAGATATTTTTTTCATCATTATTACATTCATCAATGAATTCAATAACAAGATTACGATAAATCCCAAAATTCTCAAGAATTAATGTGTTTCGAATTATATCTATCATAACTATTTCGCAGTCAAAAGCATCAATAATAAATTCATGATTCTATGAAGACAAATTCGAATAATGATTATCATTTTTCAACAATCGATAAAATCAGCGATTTACTTAAGAAAAACTGCATAAAAACAATGTTAGATTTCGTATTTAATTTAAATGCATTTTATTGCCTGTGTTTTGTTGTTAAAATTCGGACATATTATTGTAGTTGATATTTATATCAATAGATTCAAACTTTAAATCTATATTATTCGAGTTCTCTATATTTCTTTTTCATAGAAGAAGAAAGCCTTTGAGTCCCTTGAAGTTTTGGGTTTCATTGTCCACCATTTTTTATTTATAATCTTTGCTATTATCCAAATAGATTGAGATAAAGCTCATTTTTATTTTTATCAGAGTCTAAAGTATAAAATCAAATAAGAATCCAATCAAATTTATTAATTTGAATCAAATGGAAAATAATATTTTGAATTTCATAACATCTAAATTACAATCGTTACAAATTTGGAATCCAAATATATTTTAAACTTTTGTAGTAAAAATGTAATTCCCATCGGTTTTTGTGCAGCACAATGTATAGAAATTTTATAAAAAGGCTATTTTTTAGGTTACTAACAAAGTAACAGTTGTGAATATAAACATTATATATATATATATATATATATATATATATAAATATTATATTCATATATATATATATAAACTGAAGTAAATGTGTTTTATCTCTTAGAATGAAAGAAAAAAAATTCCTGTAAATTAATGAAACGTTGTTAAACAATTTTATAAATTTAACTTTCGAACAAAAGTGCACTTTTTAAAAAATTCGAAAGTAATTTTTATTGCAAAAATTGTAGAGTCGTATGCATTGTCAAAGTAAAGAGAAACCCTTATAAAGTTTATATGATCTAAGGTAGTCCCCTATTTATCTGTATCTACTATTTAAAGTTCTTTAAGAGGAAAAATTTTCTGTTTTGAACAGCAAGAAAACATTTTGAAGTTTCTACAGAACAGCAGAAAGCAATAAAGTTCTCTTTTTAAGAGGTCCAGAAATATATATTCTAATTTTGAAAAGAGAATTTCTTAAAATATGACTGCTGAATATTCTTGAGGCATTTTCCATTTCCATCATCCATTTTAAAAATGAGAAGGGTATGCATTTTTAGAAAATAACTGGTGCATTCTCCAAGAGCTTTGAAAACTAAGTGCAACATTTTAAAAAGGAAGATATTCTCATACGCAGAAACACATAGAAATTTCTTATAGCAACATATATTTCTGTTTTGTGTTTTAAAATTTATAAAACTTATTTTTTAAGAATATTTAATATTTTTTTGAAATTTTCCAAAAAAAGACTTTGTGTTTAATTTTTAGAACGGAAATATAAATCTTGTGTTTATTTATTTATTTATAAGAAATAAAATTGAAATGCAACAATTGTTTTTGCACTACAGAAAAATCTAAACATATTGAGATTTTCTTCAAAAAAGCTTTCAGCTATAATCTATGCGAAAATTGATGTGACTAAAAATAGGTGAAAAAATATTTAATTTTAAGTTTTGTCTTTCTTTTTAAATGATTTACCGATTGAATTCAAAATTTTGTCATTCTCAACCAAATGAACCTAGAGTTTGGCACAGTACCACATTATTAGTCGCGAAACCAGATACCAAATTAGGTAAATCTAAGTCCTTGCATTTTGAGTTATCACATTTATATAATTCTGAAAACACAGAAGGTAAAACCTCTTGTTGGATTTGGCTCAAATTTTGACAGGTGTCTACACTGTAGGTGTTAAATATGTGTATCGAATTTTAAGGACAACCGAGCAGTTAGAATTCATTTGAATGGATTTCACTCAAAATTCGATAGAAACTTACAAATTTGGTGCATAAACCATATACAAAATTCCATCCATTTTTCTTAAAGCGTTTAGGAAATATCTTTGTCACAGACAGATATTTTTCAAAAATGTGTTGATGCTAAGTTGCAGATTCATCAAAATATACTAATTCGATAGGAAAAAAATATGAAGTTTCTACAGAAAGTTCACAATATTTTTTCTAAATTATGCAATGTAGATTCTTTTGCCAAAATAATACTTAATTGGTTATAGTTATATTCGAAAAGGTTTTTTATTACTAATGGCAACGAAGCTCTTATTTGATATAACTAAAAACTAAAAATTCGTCGGTTATGATGAGGGAATTGTATCAAAAACAAGGAAAAAAATCCGAGAAAAACAGATTTTCTAACAACGTAACAACAAAGTAAACAATATTGTTTGAAATATAATTATTTGGCCTATTCCAACACATATCGAGAGAATATATTTGTTCTCTAATTAATAAATATGTTTGCATATCTAAAACTGATTTTGAAAGAAATATATTCTGAAAGAAACTATCAAAACACTGCATAAATAATCACAAATATGGGGACTATTTCTTTTTTTTATTGCAAGATCCTAAAGCTTTATATAAAGTCGATAAATAATTGCGGGTCGAATCCATTCGTCTAGATTTCTTTTTCGCCGTTTTCTTTTAATGGAAGTACCGGGCTCTTCCCTTAACGTTACCCGCCACAAAGATCATCTGATATCTAGTTAGTGGAAGCTGCCTTCCGAGGAGAAAAAGTCATCGTTATAACGATTTTCCCCCTCAGCGATAAGGCCATTTTATATCAATCCCTAACAAGAACGCTTCACAAGAAACCGATAAAGACTTCTTATCCGCTTATGGGCTCTTAATTACGCTGTTTATCAAAGAAGGATCAGCACTCCTGAAAAACCCGCAAACGGAATGAGATAAATGCGCCTTTTCAATGAATTAGTCTGGGAAAGGAAATATGTTTGTATTCATTCACTATGATCAGATAAGGATCCGGTAATTTTATATGAAAAATTATAGGATGTAGACATTAGTTTATCATTAAGGCTTGATATAAATGTATATAAAATGTGTTTTTGATGTATATTATTATATTAATTTTATTGCAAGATTCATATAAATGTAGCATATTTATATAACAAAACAGAAAAAGATTTTTTAGTCTCCTAAGATAATTTTTTGTTAGTTGTTTTTTACTAAACCTTCACTGTAAAATTTAGTTTAAATTAATAAAATGTTTCTTTTATGTTTCCTATTTCTCTCAAAATATATTTGAAACATGAACCCACGGAATAATTTAATTGATTAAATTATATTTTTACTAAATGTGTCTCATTTAAACATGTTTTTCGTCAAATGTTTAATTTTTAGAAAAGTATTGTAATAACTACAATTTACTTCAAAATAAAGCAGCGTCGAATTTCCTATCAAATTTCCCTTTCTGGGTACTGAAGCACTTTGCTCGGCTATAAATACATAAATAAAATATGATACTATTCGTATAGTTTGAGGTTCTGAAATCCTATTGTATTTTACTGAATTACTTATTGAATAAATAAATAGTACTCCTCCAAAATATAGTATGTAAAGAATGTAAAGCACTCAGACATACATAAATATAAATATATAAAACACCTTCAATATATAATATGTAAAGAATAAAATTCACTCGATCACACACAAAAATAAATGTATAAAATTCCTCCAATATATAGTATGCAAAAAATGAAATGCACTCGGCCGTACACACAAAAAAATTCATTGCTGATTATAAATTCATCTTTTATAAAAAAGGTTAGTTAGCTTGTTGGCGAGCTAAGCCAACTTCCAGCTTCAAATTGAATTCTGAATAAGTTTAGTGAACGAAAAATATCGATGCGCATGGCATACTAAACATAAAAAAAATTCTGAAACAATACGAATGAATGACTAGCAAAGAAAACTATTTATTATTCTATTCGTTTATTTATCTATTAATTTATATAAAAAGTCTTTATGAAAACATTGCATTTTATTCACTTTGGGATTGGTATATAGAGGGTTTGGGGTTGGTATATAGAGAGTTTGGGGTTGGTATATAGAGAGTT